>CM033644.1:128828939-129299607 GCA_019512145.1 Engystomops pustulosus
TACTAGCTGCAAATAAAAAAAAAAATGTATAACGTTATTGTAGCCCTAAGAAGGGCTGTTGGGTTCTTGTAGAATCACTCCTGCCTAACACTATTCTAATAGAACAGCCTAACGCTTTCCCTGACCAGCAGCAGCTCTCTCCCTAGCGGCATCCAGACACAGAATGATCCGAGCAGCGCGGGCAGCGGCTAGTCTATCCCAGGGTCACCTGATCTGGCCAGCCAACCACTGCTATCGACGTGTAAGAGTGCGGGAGCGCGCTGTCAGATATAGCTGGGATCCGTGATTGATCACATGGGCTCTGCTCTGAGCCTGGGGCTATCACCATGACGTAACTACCGTATATTCCGGGGTATAAGACGACTGGTGTATAAGACCGACCCCCCTACTCTGGTAAACTATAGAGTTTAAGAATATTCACATCATAACATAGGCAACAAACACAACAGTACACATCGTACAAATTTACTGTAAATGTTACCATACTGCTACCTTAAATTTGATTTTATTAAATATTCCATGCCATGTACTCGAAGCGGGAAAAAAAAAAATCCAAATGCTCAATGAAAATGCGTGAAAACCGCATTGCGCCATTTTCTTGTGGACTTGGATATTTACGTCTTTCCTGAGCTGCGCCCCAAAGGACATTCTCCTTTATTCTTTGGGTCGTACGGATTAAGGCGGATACCAAATTTGTATAGGTTTTATAATGTTTTCCTACATTTACAAAATGAAACCTCCTGTACAAAAATATTTTGTGGAATGGAATAAGTGAGGGACATCCCATCAATCTTCTATTACTTTGCCTAAGAACTTTTTTATACTTTGGTTTACGGAGCTGTGGGTGATGTCCATTTTTTGCTGAATTTGATAATATTTTCAATGATAGCATTTTTAGGACTGTACGATCTTTTGATCACTTTTTATAGATTTTTTTATACTTTTCAAAAGACTTTGGGCGCTTTTTACGGTACAGGGTTAAACGCATTGAAAACCATATTTGTAGATCAGGCATTTTCGGGACGCGTCGATACCTCTGATGTGTTTATGATTTTTACTGGTTATTTATATTTATTCAGTTCTCGGGAAGGGGGGGATTTGAAATTTGAGGTTTTTGTATTATTAATGTTGTTTTGTAACTTTGTTATTTTGATTGATACTAGTTTCAGACTCCCTAGGGGGTACTTTAACCCTAGGTATATGTATGATCGATCCTATCATATACTGCCATACTACAGTATGGCAGTATATGGGGAATTCCTCCTTCAGTCATGACAATGTGCTATCAGCACATTGTAATGAAGGGTTAAACAACGAAATAGCCTCGGGTCTTTCGGAAGACGTACGGGAGCCGTGATCCCATGGTACGAGGTGGCGCCCATGCCGCCGCGACCTTTTTGAGGCTGCCGGCAGACTTTGCCGGCGCCATTGCTGTGAAAACACCCGCGATCGGTGCTAGCAATAGCAGCAAAGACGTACCGGCCTCTCCATGTGAGCCATCTCATGCAGCGGGACACGACCGCCGCACGTGAATACAAGGCGGGCGGTCAATTGCCGGCGTAAGACGACCCCAGACCAGACAGGAAGATTTTCTGTCTTCAAAAGTCGTCTGTATACGCGGAAATATACGGTAAAATAGCTAGGGCACCAGCTTAAATGATTTCAAGTGTGGGGGTAAAGGGATATTCCTGTTTCACAAAGTAAATGTGATGTTTAGATTTTTCAAAGTAATTCCATGCTTCCAATATACTGTCGGTATCAATCCCAATGCCAGTTTCTAGATCTCTACTTGCTGTCATCCATAGAAAGATTCTATGTTTCTGGCGTGGATAGAAATCTGTTCCATGGCAAATAGGCTCGTTATAACACACAGCTCTGATACTCTTAGTGGATTATAATGAGCGTGCACCTGTGTGGACATGACCATGCGTCCGATGTCTATCCCTAGAAGCAGACTAGAACCTTTCATGGAATGACAAACAGCAGAGATAATAAAAACCTGTGAAGAATTGATGTTAAAAGTATTCTGGAAAAAAAAAAAAAAAACAAAAATAAAAAAAACACAAAAATATGGTATAACTCTCATTACAAAAACAATAATTATGTATTTCCTATGATATTTTAATTTAATTTAATCTAAATACAGTCCATGGAATATCACAGGTGAGAATATCATGGACTAATCATGTGCAATATAAAGGGGGGGGGCCGCTGTTGGCTGGAACCGGCTGCCATAAATACCCATAGTGCACTCACATTTGAATTAATGCCTTATCTCTATCACGTTAGAGATTGTTACACTTTTTGTTAAGCATTCTCCTGGGAGACAATCAGATATTTGGATAATGTGGCAGCAGAAGTTTTAAATCAAATCTCAATTATTTCCAAGTGGAAAAGAGCACTCTTTGTCTTTTTAAGGCAGGAGTATTGCAAGTGTTTGTTGAAGAGATATTAAATTTTTCATAAAATCGGAATCAGCATTCTGGCTATATAACTTAAATGGCTGCGCAATTATTTATTTTATAGCAATTTTTATTCTGTTAATACATATGAAATGGGATCTGAAAAATTGTTGGAATGTGTTTAGAGGTGTTTGCAGACTCATTAAAGACGCGACTATTATTTTTTTCAACCCAACCTCCTAAACAGATTCAGTTTGGTGCACTGAAACTTACCGGCAATCAGATACGCTCTCCATATAAGTATATGACAGAGGAGGGACAAAGAGAAAGGAGAACATACACAATGCATATTACACGGAAAAAACTTATTGGGGAGATGTATCAATTGTGGTCTTCAGACCAATCTAGTTTGATTGCACACATAATGAATTTCTGCCTACAGACTGATGTTTTAGTGCACAGGCATTTTATGGGTGGCTAAACCCTTTTGAGAGGCCATACCCCTTTTTGCCAAAAATAGGCAACAATCCTCAATAAATATGAAACAGGCATTTTAAGTTCAAATTACTCCAGTATTCTGGCATATACAGCTGATATATCGTCCCCACGGAGTTTCAATGTGAACTTACATGCTATATCACATCAATGGTAGTATCATACTGTATGTGTTAATAGAGTTGCTGCAGTGTTTCTTTTTTGAAAATTGGCACCTGGTCCCCTCCCACGGACGGGTGGAACCAGCCTACAGGGGTGCAGACTCCCTCCTTCCAATCTTCCTGTCTGTGAGGTTGTCTTCTCCAGTGAATGCAGGGCTGCCGGCAGACTGGGGGTCTGCCAAATGTTAAAAGATAGCAAAGCTATGAGGAACTTCAGTGACGCAAGACGGCGCCGCAACCAGCCTATTACATACTTGCATAATTTGTAATAAGTTCAGAAGGAATTCCGATGTGTTTTATCCATGACAAAAACTATTCCATCCCCTAGGCAACAGGATGAGCGGGTAATTTAAAGCAGTCTACCTCAGAAATTGATGGTAATGTCCTATAAATAAATCAATCACTGAACTAGAGTATGTTGCATGTGGACACTGATGTAGTGTATATGCACATGATATGTATTTATCTGTGTGCGTATACTAATATGAATTTTTTAAGTGGAAGGGGGACACTCATGCAGTAGCCTGCGGGGGGGCCATGCCTCCTAGTTACGCCACTGCCTATAAAGATTCACCTCCGCTCATCTTCATGTCCATCGCAAGTTGACACGCCGGGATCACCTAGCAAAGAAAGTTCTAAGTCGCCATGTTGAGCTCCAGGCTGCTAATTATGCACACCCCGCACCGGATGGGAGAGGGAGGGGGGAGGAAGGTGGGGGGGGGGGGGGGGGGAAAGAGATGGGGAGGGGGGGGTGGGAGGAGGGGGGGGGGGGGGGGGGGGGGGGGGGAGGTGAATCACACAAAATTGTTTTTTTCCTCAGTGATATGTAATAACAACAGCTCGGAGTCTACTCTCTATGCTACTAACAAGCTATACAGTTCGTGTGACCATGGTCAGATTTCTGTCCACTGAGAAGTAAACATAGAATGAAAAGCAGAGACCCAGAAAAATTGAAGAGGCATCCAGGCCGAATTGAACTAGAAGGTATATGCGAAAATTGTAACATTTTTATCTGCAAACAATCGTATCACCGACTGTGAATTTTCTAGCGCACAGGCTATTTTGGCGGTGCGGCCAACTCCCTTTTACAGAGGCCCAGAGGCCCAAAAATTGTAAATAAAAATCATCAATAAATATGATAACAGGCATTTTAAGTGAAAATCAACTCAGTATTCAGGCACAACAGTTGATATATCTTCCACATGAGTTTCAATGTGGAACATAACATGATTATATTCAAATCAATGGTAATACCAATGTGTGTTGATGAATGAGAGGACTGGTGTTCTCTATTGAAAACGTGGTACATGGTTCCTCGCTTCCGTTGACGTCACAGACAGGCTGAAAGAAGGGAGCGGGGAGAAAGAATGAAAGGGGGTGCGGCCTTATTTTGCGGGTCGACATATGGCTGGGTCTTCCGCGTCGGGGGTGCACCGTGCCTCTTTCACCTTCCCTGTCTGCGCAGTTGTCTTCCTCCAAGAATGACAGGCTGTGGCAACATCAACCGACAGGAGGGACCTGTTACATTACGAGACTGGCTACATTAAGAGACTGGGGTCTCTGATACATAAGTAAGCGGAGAGCCAGCGGCTTATTATACATTTTGCAAATGGTATTAATTTCAGAAGAATTCTGATGTTCTAAAACATGACAAAAATGATTCCATGTCCTCTAGGCAGTGGATGAGTTGGGTAATGTAAGGCAGTCTACATCAGTTAAATCTGATGGTGAGTCTAGAGATGAGCGAGCATAAAATGCTCGGGTGCTCGTTACTCGAGCACGAACATTCAGATGGCCTCGAGTGCTCGTTTCGAGTAACGAGCCCCATTGAAGTAATGGAGACCGAGCATTTTCAAAGGGACCATGGTTCAGGAATTAAAAGTGTTATTTAATTGAGAAAATAATGTCTTCTGTGATAATTTGCAAACATCTGCGATCTATTCTTGTCACTGTTCCGCGCGTATATTACTCCCGAAAGTTAGCAGATGTAAAGAACAGTGAAGATATAAATAAAAACAGTGAACACGGTTGAACACAGTGAACACAGGATCATTTAAGATAAAAACACAGTGCAGAACACAGTGCAGACTAAGATTAAGATGGTTCGGCCACATCTGCCTTCTTGTCGGGAGATACGCGCGCGGAACGAGAGCGACCAAAATAGATGTGAAGAACATATATATGTGTGTGAAGCCCACATGCCAGATGTTTAAAGACATCTGCAATGTGTTCTCACACAATATATTGTTCGTTCACATGCTATTTTGTTCGCGCCGTTCCGCGCGTATCTCCCGACAAGTAAGCAGATGGCCGAACATCTGTCATCTATTTGCACTGTGTTCTTGAACTGTGGTTTTATCTTAACGATCCTGTGTTCCCGTTTTTATTCTTATTCTCATTGTCTTCACTGTGTTTTTTTGAAATTAAATGCTCGATCTCGAGCAGGGGAAATACTAGTCCTGTGAGCAACGAGCCGTCTCGAGTACCCTAATGCCTTCGACCGAGCATCAAGTCGGACGAGCAGGTCGAACATCATCTAGAGAGATTGTCCTATAAGTAAATTAATCACTTTGAAAAAAAACACACATTAACAACCTATGAAAGATTCAACTCCACTACATCTTCATCTTCATCCCGCTGTGTGTCATCGCAAGTCTTGACACGCCGGGATCACAAGAAGAAAGTTCTAATTAGACCTGTTGGAGCTCCAGGCTGCTAATTATGCACACCACCGCACCTGGATGGGAAGGGAGGTACATCACACAAAATTGTTTTTTCCTCAGTGATATGATAATAAACACACAGGCTCTGATTACTCTCTATGCTACTAACAAGCATACATCGGTGTGACCATCGCCAGTGCCCAGATTATGTCCACTAGCGAAGTAAACATAGAATGAAAAGCAGCGACCCAGAAAACGTGAGATGATCCAGGCAGAATGATTCAGAGTATATTGGAAAATTGTATAAATTTTATCATACAAACATAATATTAATTTGCCAAACTCACTCCAATCATTTCATCTGCACTCGACATAGCAGCACCACGTAGGGGTTGTAACGAAAGGACAGTATGATGTGAATAAAGCTGTTAGGGGAAAAATATAATAAGATGAATGCGGGACATGTATCTGCACTATACAGCAATACATTTAAACACACACACAGAGCTATTCACACATACAAGCATATACACACACATACATTCCTACACACATATACATTTATACACTCATATACACATGTATGTACTCACTGTCAGATAGTCTTCTTTTCTGGGGGCCCACTAGCTGCATGCATCACTTGGGTGAAGTAGACAGCAGGAAGGAAGATAAGAGACCTGCTGTTCTGTTTTCCCTTCCCCAAGCATTTGTGATCCGAAAATGCCAGTGGGTACTTTAGAAGATGTGCACTGTTATAAACATATTATGAGGATACATTGTGCCGCATAATATGGTATAAACAGTGCACCTCAGCCATTGGTTAGTGTGGCGGTCATGTGCTAAGCCCTTTGACACTCTGGGGCCCGTAGAAACTTGCTATGGCTGCTACCCCTCGTTGCTATACTTCCTGGAAGCCTGTAAGGCGCCAACATATCTTCACCATGATGCAGGCATCCCAGAAAAAGAGGGTTAATCACAGCAAGTCCATAAAAACATTAAACTTTTATTGCATATTTAGATAATGTAGTGTACACAGTATAATAAAAGTTGACCATAGTTTCAGGACAGAGCACGATCCTAATCATAACTAGATACAAAAGGACAAAAGTACATTTGTCACGGATCGCGCTCCCGATGACGTAAGAGGGGGGCTGGAGCAGCGATCCGTCATCATGCGTAGCTCGGGTGTTCCGAATACCGGGACTACTTCTGTGGTAACCCGTGATTACATGTGCTAATTGCACATTGTAGGTGCATGGGGAGTATAAAATTCACAGTACTGCCAAACAGTAGTATGGCAGTATATGATGATGAATCAGCTTACCTAGGGTTTAGGAGCTACCTAGGGATGTTCGAAAAATAGTAAAAGTAAAAATAAAAAAAAAGTTTAAAAAAAAAAAATTATAATAAAAAAACTAAAATCAAACACCCCCCTGTCTAGAAACGAAATGAGATTAATATAAATAAATAGTAAAAATATAACCACATTAGGATATCGCCGAGTACGAAAATGCCTGAGATAGAAAAATATAATAAAGTTTTTTCACAGCGTTTAAACCCGTAACGGAAAATAGACGCCCAAAGTCCCGAAAATGGCAATTTTTTGCCATTTGAAAAATATAAAAAATTCATAAAAAAGTGATCAAAGGTCGCACAGTCCCAAAAATTATACAATGAAACGCCATCAAAATTGGCAAACATGGTACCCCGCATTTATAAAAGAAAAAAAGACCCTGATTAGCGAATAAAAAAAGGTAGGGCTTAGCTGCCCCGCGACATATACTAAAGGGCATACGCTGTGGCTGAAAATGAAGTATGGGCAAAACGCGCGATAACTTGATACCAAATTCTATCTCCCTATTTTCGCTCTTACTCGTAATCCTCCGCACTCGCTTTCTTCCATAAGTCTTAACAGCCCCAACACGTTCATACCACCACTCCTTGCCATTTTCCTTCGAATCGCTTTTTAACCTATAGATTCCCCTTTTTATTCTCCCCACAATTATAACATTAAGTCGTCATAATTAGACTTATGGCCGTCGGTAAAAGCTGAGCTGGTTTTATATTCGTTGTGACGTAAATTTATTAAAACATTCATAAAACCTATCAAATGTGGTATCCATGTGATCATACCGACCCAAAGAATAAAGTAGACATGTCATTTGGGACGCCAGAGTGAAAGCTGTAAATCCAAGCCCACATAAAACGTCGCAAATGTGTGTTTTTTCACCATTTTCACTGCATTGGAATTTTTTTTCCGCTCCAGATACACACCAGTGGAAATCATAAATACCGTCACTATGACGTGCAATTGTTACACAGAAAATAAGCATAACACAGCTCTTATGTTTTTTTTGTCTGACAAAATAAAAAAGTTATAGGATTTTTGAAGTTGGTGAGTGGTGAAAAAATGGAAGTGAAAGAAAACTAAAAAGGGCCAAGTCGTTAAGGGGTTAATTCTTTCTTGGCTTGTACACTCATGGAGCGGCAAGAGGAAGGAAGGGAACATCCTGAAAATGTTTGGATACACTAGATGTTTATTCTTGGTTTAGATCAACGTTTGCATCATTAATATGTTACATGATTCTGTTTTTTCAGTTTATGTATGTTGCTACCGAGTATATGCATCTTGGAGGTATTGCACGGTAATCAAGGATACTAAATAAGTAGTGCCATAGTAATGTATCTAGTTACAAAATGGTCAGGATTGAATGACCGAAGAAGAATAAAAAGGACATGCAGTGTATGTGTTTGCACATGCCTGCATATGTTTTCACTGCAGGGAACAAATTTCCCTTGGGTGTGTAGCCAAGCGTATGCAGGGAGGAGATGTAGAAGAGGAAAATCGATATGCAACAATTGCGGATCTAAAGAGTAGCTTGTCTTACATTCTTGAATCTTTGGACAAAAACACTTTCACCTCTGCCCAGCAGTTTTAGAGGAGAAAACTATAGCTTAACTCATATAAATCTTTTACAGAACTCTGTGTATGATTGTTGAAAAAACCAAGTAACCACAAAGCATCTTTATAAAAACATCCGTTTCTTTTGCACACAGATATAGCATACACCAATGTCATACAGATGCATACAAATGTATGGAACCACACAGGTTAAACATCATGCTATACACATTTAAAAAACTACTGCTGTAATACTTGTCATGAGGCTTATTAGTAATAAGACAATAATTATATGAAGAATGAAAAGAAAATCAGTAATAAAATAATAAATACATAAATAAACGGCACCAAAAAACCGAGCAAGGACACACACTGATACAGAGTGTATTCATAAGGCCGGGTTAATATGTCCTTGTTGAATTTCTGATCTCACTTTGTATTCACACAACTGCTTACTTCATCATATAGGATTTTCTTCTTCTATTCTGTTGTGCACAGTGAACTAGAAATAGCGTAAAATATATTTATTTTTTATACAGGAGGCATCAGACTTTGACTTGGCTTGACCCTTAGGCACCTTGCTTATATTAACCAGAGATGAATTTGTTCTGAAAAAATTCTGTGTCTTTTTCTGGTTTCCTAGTGCAGCACATAAAATTTTCAGACACATTATTTCAATCAATATAATATTTTGTGCTGGAGCATAGGTGGCATAGTGACTTTCCAAGGTTCACGCTAAGAATTGGCATGAGATGTGAACAGTCAGAGTCAATACTCTTTGCTAAGATTATTAGTATTCTAAACAGTATTCAAATTATGTAAGCAAGAAAAAAATAAACAAATGTATGACAAAAAAAGATGTTAAACGCAGAAAACTATTTGTCTCAGCTGCCCACATGCAGACCGTCATTGTATTCTCTTGCATGACAGTTAATTGCCATTGGACTATCCCGTTTTATAAAACAAAAGGTTGGCACCTCGTTGGTACAAACAAAAGTTTTATCTCATGGCTGAAAATACAATAAATGGGCATTACAGAGCTTCATTATAAAGACAGTAATATGTATTATGTCCATATTTGACAGAAAAAATATCATTATCAAATCAAATAAGAAGGCCAAGAAGATGAAATCCGTGCGATTCATGTAGCTCGTGCGCAAAGAGTGCCTGATCTGTCGCTTCCCTGGCGAGGTACGACGGGAGTCACCTTCTACTCCGGTGCTTGTAAGTGCGTGTCTGCGAACCAATTTGGAGATGTAAATCCTGGCGTAGTCCCTAAATCCGTTCGGTGTCCCTACGTCCCGCCCCCGATTTATGTCCGTTCGCTGATGCACAAAATCTGAGAGCCTGACACCAAAATCCCCTGTTAAATGCGGACGCAATTCGGAAAACATCCGGAAATCCGACAAATGCGCTCCGCGGGGACTGGAACAAGTGGAGGTATTTTATACATGCTCTGAGAGAAAAACTTGAGTTATTTGGATCATTCTAGGATATTGTGAAACCTCTTAAAGATTTATACCTGCACCACTGTATATTACCAGGCAGGAGTATTTGCTTTGAGCTAAGATGGTCCTACTAAATTACACTGGGACAGGCCATAAATCTTTGAATAACAAATATCCTTAAACAGCAGCAGTTATAGGATGTTGATTGTGCGGAGCATTCAACAAAATGGAGATGCTAATCTTGCATTTAATGAAGGTCTATTGCCATGGGATGGAAGACCAACTCAACTCTGACTACAGTGTTGTGTTTTGACATCAAAATATTAGGACAGATGACAGAAGTCTGAAATATCTCAATGGTATCACATTGCGGGAGATTTACAATGCTTTTAGGACAGACCGTTATTGGGATATGTAGGTCTAAATTGTTACTGTGTTTTACTTACGAAATGTTTTATTAAATATGCCCCATGGTATTTTGAAATTGTATTACAGTTCATTAAGAGCAAACGCCCCAGAAGAAGCCAAAACCGGGCGAAACCCAGGGTCGGCGAAAACGGCAGCTGGAGTTTTATATGCGCATTTTTATCGCTCTTTTGTGAGTATTGTTTTTAATCTAAATAAATCCTGAGTGTAAACTGTTACTACGCTATCTCTGTGTGATTTCTTCCAGCATCTACCCAACTATGTGCATACGGAGGAGGTCACAAGAAAAACGCAGAGTGTTGGTCGAATAGGGTAATTCTATCGAAGGATCAGGAATTTGTGTGGAGAGGTGAATAAGCTCTATTTGGACATATTGGAAGAGAAAGACCACGGAAGCAAGGATCGGGAGCTCGGTCAGAATCATTTTCTATTGCCATTACAGGGTTACATCTTCTTTTGAATGACTTACTTCAATTCATAGTTATTCTTCTTGAAAGTATTAAAACCTACTGTATATATTTGACGATGAAGATCGGTCCCCCTTACACACGTTGGGTTTTGCATGAAGGGGTTGCACAGATCCAGATGGACAGGTATGAGAAAGAATGTAAACCACATCAGGGGGGGTGACATCACAAAAAAACTGTTAAACAGAGAATCCTATTGGATTTTTGTACTAGATACTAGGCAGCCAGAGGGAGGAACTCTCAACATGGACCTATTACCAGCTACTAAAGTCCTGAGCTGTTTTAGGAATGTATATTTGATATGCCCTAGTACACTATTGTTATTTTCAATAGTAAAAATCCGACTTACATGTTCACCATAACAATCTTATTGTATTTATGTATCTATATATCTATGTGAGTAATGTTTGTTTTGCCTATATTCCTCTCCTGTAAGCAAGAATCAGTCTTGGTTTTAATGGGTTAACATTAGAGATGAGCGAGCACTAAAATGCTCGGGTACTCGTTATTCGAGACGAACTTTTCCGATGCTCGAGGTGCTGTCTCGAATAACGAACCCCATTTGAAGTCAATGGGAGACTCGAGCATTTTTTCAAGGGGACCAAGCGCTGCACAGGGAAGCTGGCTAAACACCTGGGAACTCAGAAAAGGATGGAAACACCACGGAAATGGACAGGAAACAGCAGGGGGCAGCATGCAGGATGCCTCTAGGCTAGGCTCAAGCACTATTATGCCAAAATTATGGGCAACCAGCATGGTCTTGACAGAGTGACCGAATGAGGCTAAGATAGCATCTAAAACATACAATCAGGACTGACACTATAGGGGGATGGCACGCAGAGCAGCGGCAGCAGGCTAGAGAGTCTCATGGCGACATACCCTAAATGGATCGGTTTCACCAAAGGAGGTGGCAGAAGCGCTGAAATGATTTCTATGTGAACAAAAGGTTGCGGTATATTTAGTTGATAACAAGCATGGTGGCGAATAGTGACCAAGTTCCAAACGTATCGGTGAAACACCCAAAAAATGAGCCTGACACAGCTCTTTTGATAAAGGGACGACATGGGGAGGCAGCCATGGAGACGACTTCATGATAAGAGTGACTAATGGGATCCATATGCTTCTATGATGAAACTTCAGGTCATCCAGCATGTTGACAGATGGGCGGTTCCACTATGTATCTGGTGGAAACACCTGAAAATTCTGCCTGACACAGCTCGTTGATAAGGGGATGATGTGCTGCATATCCTCTCGTGCTCAGCGTTGTGGTATAGACAGTGAAAGTTGCACATGGAGACATTTTGGACGCTGTGGAGAATCGTGGAGGCAGAAATGGACAGAAACAGCAGGGGCAGATCATGGATAGCCTCTGAGGTGCCTAATCTTGGGATGGAGCTGGCGGTCCCTGCCAGGCGAGCTTTTGCTGTCCAAAGCCCCTGTCTCTCGGCTCCTCCCCACCCAAATGGGCCGGGGGCCAGAAGCGTGTTACTTTGAAAAAATTATAATTTTCAAGCAGGCCCGGGTAGTTTGAAATTTCACCTGGAATAATGGAATAGCATAGTGTTCTATTTTAATTGTTTTTACGGAAATGGTTCCATGATAAGCGCGACAGTATGGGGCATCCCATATTGCGTGCTATGATTGCAACTTCAGGTCTCCAGCATGCGGCCAGATGGGCCGCGTTCCACTATGTATCTGGTGAAACACCTGAAAATTCTGCTGACACAGATAAGCTTTATAATGGGTACACATATCGGACTCAGCACCTGATGTAGCACCACTAGTCATTAGACGTAGAGGTCGTATGCTGCAGTTAAAATAGTTAGTTGGATGCGATTTGCGGTACCTGGACCGCCTCGCCTTTGCTCAGTCCCCCGCTCGTAAGTCTGCTTTGTGCTATATTGTTCGTAAGTCCATGGGTCTTCTAGGATGCCGCACCCCCGCACCCAAAACAGCACTGTCTTAAGAACTTTTGATATATGTATTCACAGTTTTAGTAGCGTCTATAAGTTGGGATATGGCTGAGGAACGCTGAATATGAGATTAACCACATGGGCCAGGCATGGCACATGTGTCAGTCTGCCGAGTTCAGAGCCGCCACAGGTTACGGCCGTGTCACACAACAACCATGCTGGCTTAGGTTCGCGGTGCAGCCACAAAGATCGGCTGGACGTGATCCCATGTAATAGCTCTGGGCGGATGTGCCTTTATCGCCTAGGTCAGCAGTTTGAGCACCGCTGTCGCTATAGCGACGGCACTGCTGCTGGCCTAGAGCTTTACCGATGATGGCGCAATGCCCACAGATGGTAATTCGGAGGATCTTGGGGATGGAGCTGGCGCTCCGCTGCAGGCGAGCTTCGCCAAGCAAGCCCTGTCTCTAGGCTACCTCCAAACAGCATTTAAGAACCTTTTGTATAAGTCAAGTTGTAGTAGCGTTTTATAAGTTTGGGATTATGCGGGTGAGGGGAAGTAAAACAGATGCGCAAGAAGCGCTGAAAATATACGGTAAATGATAAAAGTTTGCCAGTATATTTTGGGATATACACGCAGGGGTGGCGACAAAGTAAACAAGTTTGATGTGGAATCCAGAAAAACAACCAAATTCTGCCTGACACAGTTCGTTTGATAAGGAGACCATGTATGGAGGTCAGCTATAGGGACGACTTTTGAGGCAGCTATGGCGATGACGTGGGGAGGTAGCAATGGAGACAACGGGTGGAGCCAGCGAACAAAGACGACATGTGGAGCTGCTATGGAGGACAATTTAATTTGGATAGTGCCTGTATGTGGCAGTCCAAAAAAAGTTTCAAACCAGAGGAAGCAGTAGGTGAGTCCTCCAGAAAAAATTAAATAAATTGAGTGCCTGTATGTGGCGTCCAAAAAAGTTTTCAACACCAGAGGAGCAGGTAGGTGGTCCTCCAGAAAAATTAAATACATAGAGTACATAGCTAGAAGCCGTTGGCCTGGCAAAAAATAGCAGTTCCTATGCTTTAGTAACAAAGAGGAGAGAAGGGAGGACAATGAGGAGGAGGAGAGTACCTATACATTCCTTCATGGTTGAGTTCTTTACACCTGGTGGAGAATGAAAATCCAGGAGAAATCCGGCTTTATTCATCTTGATAAGGCGTCAGCCTGTCAGCGCTGTCAGTCGACAGGGTGTACGCTTATCGGTGATGATGCCACAGTGCAGCACTGAAAACCCGCTCGGACAACACGCTAGCGGCAGGGCAGGCAAGAACCTCCAAGGCGTACAGCGCCAGTTCGTGCCACAGTCCAGCTTTGAAACCCAGTAGTTGTAGGGCGCGTGTGATCATTAGGACGATGGTATGGTCAGCTACGTACTGCCCTCACCTCTTTCTGTAAAAGATCAGCCCTACTCTGCCGAGGACTGGGGACAGGTGACAGGGTCTTGCTGGGGTGGACATAAAACTGGCAAAGGCCTTTGTAAAAGCGTACCCCTGCCAGTGCTGGAAAAGCTGTCCTGCTCGTCTACTCTCCCCGCTACTTGTCCCGCAGAAGTACGCCCTCTGCCGCTAGCGCTGTCAGAAGGGAAATACTGTTTTTCAGCTGTGTGCACGGGCCTTGCTTTGGATATTCTGCACTTCTCACACTCCTTTTGCTCTCCAGGGATGAGAGTGGAAAGATTTTGCTTGTACCGTGGGTCCAGGAGAGTGAATACCCAGTAATCGGTGCTGGAATAAATTCTTTGAACGCGAGGGTCACGGGATAGGCAGCCTAGCATGAAATCTGCCATATGCGCCAGAGTCCCAACGCGCAAGAATTCACTCCCCTCACTGGCCTGACTGCCCATTTCCTCCTCCTCCAACTCCTCTTCTTCTGCCCATACACGCTGAACAGTGAAGGACTGAACAATGGTCCCCTCTTCTGTCTCGCCAACATTCTCCTCCTCTTCCTCCTCATCCTCCTCCACCTCCTCCGATATGCGCTGAGAAACAGACCTAAGGGTGCTTTGGCTATCAACAAGGGAATCTTCTTCCCCCGTCTCTTGTGACGAGCGCAAAGCTTCCGACTTCATGCTGATCAGAGAGTTTTTCAACAGGCCAAGCAGCGGGATGGTGAGGCTGATGATGGCGGCATCGCCACTGACCATCTGTGTTGACTCCTCGAAGTTACTCAGCACCTGACAGATATCAGACATCCACGTCCACTCCTCATTGTAGACTTGAGGAAGCTGACTGACCTGACTACCAGTTCTGGTGGAAGTTGACATCTGGCAGTCTACAATCGCTCGGCGCTGCTGGTAAACTCTGGATAACATGGTCAGTGTTGAATTCCACCTCGTGGGCACGTCGCACAACAGTCGGTGAGCGGGCAGTTGGAGGCGGCGCTGCGCTGCCCTGAGAGTGGCAGCATCTGTGCTGGACTTCCTGAAATGCGCACAGATGCGGCGCACCTTCGTGAGCAAATCAGACAGATTGGGGTATGTCTTGAGGAAACGCTGACAAGCAGAGACCCAGAAAACTTGAAGATGATCCAGGCAGAATTGATACAGAAGGTATATGGAAAATTGTATACATTTTTATCATGCAAACAATAGTATCACAGACTGAATTTTCTAGCGCACAGGCTATTTTGCGGTGCGGCCAACCCCCTTTTACAGAGGCCAGAGGCCAAAAATTGTAAAAAAAATCCTCAATAAATATGATACATGGCATTTTAAGTGAAAATCACTCCAGTATTCAGGCACATACAGCTTGATATATCTTCCACATTGAGTTTCAATGTGAACTAACATGATATATTCACATCAATGGTAATACCACTGTGTGTTGTTGAATAGAGTACTGGTGTTCTCTCTTGAAAACTTGGTACCTGGTCCCTCTCTTCCGGTTGACGTCACAGACAGTCTGCAATACGGGCGGGTGGAGCCAGCCTACAGGGGTGCACAGTGCCTCCTTTCACCTTCCCTGTCTGCGCAGTTGTCTTCCTCCAAGAATGCAGGCTGTGGCAACATCAACCGGACAGGAGGGACCTGTTACATTAAGAGACTGGCTACATTAAGAGACTGGGGTCTCTGTACATAAGTAAGCTGGAGAGCCATCGGCTTATTTATACATTTGCATAATTTGTATATAATTTCAGAAGAATTCTGATGTTTCTAAACATGACAAAAATGATTCCATTCTCTAGGCAAGTGGATGAGTGGGTAATTTAAGGCAGTCTACCATCAGTAAATCTGATGGTAGATGTCCTATAAATTAAATTAATCACTGAAAAAACACATAAAAACCTATAAAGATTCACCTCCACTACATCTTCATCTTCATCCCGGTATTGTCCATCGCAAGTCTTGACACGCCGGGATCACCTAGAAAAGAAAGTTTCATTCGATGTTTACTTCAGTGGACAGAATCTGACCATGGCACACAGATGTATAGCTTGTTTCAGAGCATAGAGAGTAATCAGAGCCTGTCGTGTATTTCTATCCTGAGGAAAAAACAATTTGGTGTGATGTACCTCCCTTCCCATCCAGGTGGGTGGTGTGCAATTAGCAGCACTGGGAGCTCCAAACAGTGTTAATTAGACCTTTCTTTCTGGTGGATCCCGGCGTGTCAAGACTGCGATGCATACAGCGGGATGAAGATGAAGATGTAGTGGAGGTGAAGCTCTTTATAGGTTGTTAATGGGTTTGTCTGTTCAAAGTGATTAATTTACTGATAGGACAATCTATCTAGAGATGCGACCAAAATGCTCGTACGAGGGCTTGATTGCTCGGCGAGCATTAGGGGACTCGAGAGGCCTACTGTTGCCACGAGAAGATTTCCCATCTGCCTCTGAGATCGGGGAGCATTATGCGACTAATTAAAAAAAACACAGTGCAAGACAAGTGAGAATAGAATAAAACACGTGACACAGGATCTTCAAGATAAAAAACCACAATGGTCAAGAAACAGGCAAATAGATTACAGATGTTTCGGCCACATCGGCTACTTGTCGGGAGATACGCGCGGAACGGCGCGAACAAAATAGCTGTGAAGCAACACAATATATGTGTGAAGAACACATGCAGATGTATTTAAACATCTGCATGTGTCTTACACACACATATATATGTTCTTCACATGCTATTTTGTTGCGCACCGTTCCGGCGGTATCTCCCGACAAGTAAAGCAGATGTGCCGAACATGCTAAACCTATCTGCACTGTGTTTCGGCACTTGTTTTTATCTTAAATGATCCTGGTTCACGTGTTCACCGTGTTCACTGTTTTTATCATATCTTCACTGTTCTTTACATCTGCTAATGTGGGAGATAATATAACGCGCGGAACAGTGAAGAATAGATCGCAGATGTTTGCAAATTATACAGAAGACATTATTTTTCAATTAAAAACCCCTTTTCATTCCTGAACCATGGTCCCTTTGAAAAATGCTCGGTCTCCATGACTTCAATGGGGCTCGTTACTCGTAACGAGCATCGCGGCATCTGGAAATGTCGGTGAGTAAGTACGAGCCACCGAGCATTTTATGCTCGATCATCTCTAGACATCTACCATCAGATTTAATGATGGTAGACTGCCTTAATTACCCACTCATCCATTGCTAGAGAATGGATCATTTTTGTAATGTTTTAGAACATCAGAATTCTTACTGAAATTATATACAAATTATGCAAATGTAGAAATAAGCCGTGGCTCTCCGGCTTACTTCTGTATCAGAGACCCCGTCTCTTAATGTAGCCAGTCTCTTAATGTAACAGGTCCCTCCTGTCAGGTGATGTTGCCACAGCCGGATTCTTGGAGGAAGACCAACTGCGCAGACAGGGAAGGTGGAAAGAAGGCACGTGTGCACCCCCGACGCGGAAGACCAGCCATATCGACCCGCAAAAGGCCGACCTTTCATTTGTCTCCGCTCCTCAGACTGTCTGTGAGTCAAACCGGAAAGGAGGGAACCATGTACAGTTTTAAGATAGAGAACACCAGTCCTCTCATTCATAAGCCACACATGGTTATTACATTGATTTGAAATTCATGGTTATGTTCCACATTGATAACTCACTGTGGAAGATATATCAACGTAGTTGTGTCCTGAAATACGGAGTTGATTTTCACTTTAAAATGGCCATGTTATCATTGCGATTTATTGATGATTTTTTTTACAATTGTTTGGGCCTCTGGCCCTGTAAAAGGGGTTGGCCGACCGCCAAAATAGCCTGTGCGCTAGAAAATTCAGTAGTGATACGATTGTTGCAGATAAAATGTTACAATTTTCCATATACTCGTATTCGAATTCGGCCTGGAATGCACTCTTCAAGTTTTTCTGGGTCTATGCTTGTTCATCTATGTTACTTCCAGTGGACAAAATCGGACCATGGTCACAACGAATGTATAGCTTGTTAGTAGCATAGAGAGTAATCCGAGCTGTTTGTTATTTACATTCACTGAGGAAAAAAAACAATTTTGTGTGATGTCACCTCCCCCCCCCCCCCCCCTCCTCCCACCCTCCATCTTCCCCCCCCCCCACCCCCTCTCCCAGGTGCGGGGTTGGATGCATAATAGCGCCTGGAGACTCCAACATGCGATTAGAACTTTCTTTGCTAAGGTGATCCCGGGTGTCAAACTTGCGATGGAATGAAGATGAGCGGAGTGAATCTTTATAGGCAGTGGCAGAACTAGGAGGCATGGCCCCCCCGCAGGGCTACTGCATGAGGTCCCCCTTCCACTTAAAAAATATCATATTAGTATAACGCACAATATAAATCATTCTGTGCAATACAATACATATCAGCTGTCCACATGCAACATACTCTAGTTCAGTGATTGATCTTTATTTATAGGGACTTACCATCAATTTTGATGGTAGACTGTTCTTTAAATTAACCGCTCATCTGCTTGCCTAGGGGATTGGAATAGTTTTGCATGATATTAATACACACCATCCCGAATTCTTCTGAAACTTATTTTATCAAATTATGCACAGTATGTAAATAGGTGGTTGCGCGACCGTCGTTGCGTCACTGAAGTGTCCTATAGCTTTGTTTCTATCTTTTAACCTGTGGAGATTCCCCCAGTTGCCGGCAAGCCTGCATTCCTGGAAGGAAGACAACCTCACAGACAAGGGGAAGAGGAAGGATTTCCGTGGAGGTCTGCACCCCTGTAGGCTGGTTCCCCCCCCCACCCGTCCGTGGGAGGGGACCAGGTGCCAAGTTTTCAAAAAAGAACCCACTCAGCAACTCTATCTTCCAACACATTGTTGTACAGTGGATACTACCATTGATGTGAATATAGCCCATGTAAGTTCACATTGATAACTACGTGGGGAACGATATACAGCGTATATGCCAGAATACTGGAGTAATTCTGAACTTAAAATGCCATGTTTCAATTATTAGGATTTTGACCTATTGTTGGCCAAAAAAGGGGTATGGCCTCTCAAAAGGGTTTTGCCACACCATAAAATGCCTGTGCACTAAAAAGTCAGTCTGTAGGCAGAAATTCATTTGTGCGCGCCCGCAACAAACTAGATTCGGTCTGAAGACACAAATTGATACCATCTCCCCATAAGTTTTTCCGTGTAGATTGATTGTGTATGTTGCCTCTTTTCTCTTTGTCCACTTTTCTGTCACTACGACACTATATGAGATGAGCTTGGTAAGGCTGATTGCTATGGTAAGTTTTGCAGTGCACCAAACTGAATATCTGTTAGGCCAAGGTGGGTGAAATTAGAAATAATAGTCCGCGCTTAAATGGAGTCTTCAAACACCTCTAAACACATCCACAATTTTTCAAGAGTCCGATTTCAACTACGTATAAGCAGAATAAAAAAATTGCCTATAAAATAAATATATTGCACAGCATTTAAGTTATTAGCCAGAATTGTGTGATGCCCCCCGATTTTATGAAGAAATGTATAAATCTCTCAACAAAACTTGCAATACTCCTGCCTTCAAAAAGACAAAGAGTGCTCTTTTCCAACTTGGAAATTATTTGAGATTGATTTTATAAAACTTTGCTGCCACTATTATCAAATATGCTGTGATTGTCTCCAGGAGAATCTATAACAAAAAGTGTAACAATCTCTAACGTGATAGAGCAAGGCATTATTCAAATGTGAGTGCACTATGGGGTATCTTATTTGGCATGCTTTCGGTTTCCAGACCAACAGCTTGGCCCCCCCCTTTATATGAGTATGATTGTCCATGACTATTCCTCACCTGTGCGTTATTCGGTCTCTTCATGGACTGTTGATTTAGATTAAATTAAATAAATTATATAGGAAATACAATTATTTGTAAGGAGTTATTACCATATTGATGTATTGTTTTCTATACCCTTGTTTAGTTATATTTTTTTCCAGAATACTTTTAACATCAATACTCACAGGTTTTCATTATCTCTTGCTCGTTTTGTACATCTTCCTGATAGAAAGGTTATAGTCTGCTTCTACGGGATATTTTTGAACTATGGACCATGGTCACTTGTCACACAGGTGCAAGCTCTATGTCCCATAATCAATAAGAGTAATCAGAGCTGTGTTCGTGTTAAACGAGCCTTTGACATGGAACAGTTTTATCCACGACCCAGAAACATAGAAACTCCTTGTTCTATGGCATGAACAGCTAAGTGAGAGATCTAGAAAAACTTGTTTTGCATTGGGATTGATACGCGATCAGTTCATATTGGAAGATGGAATATACTTTGAAAAATGCCGTACAACAACAATTTACTTTGTGAAAACAGGCATATCCCCTTTACCCCCACACTTGAAATACATTTAAGCATGGTGCCCTAGCTATTTACCGTATGATGCTACTGCGCGTATACAACGACTCTTTGAAGAAAGAACAACATACAAGCAGAGACCCAGAAAACTTGAAGATGATCCAGGCAGAATTGATTCAGAAGGTATATTGGAAAATTGTATACATTTTTATCATACAAACAATAATATTAATTTGCCAAAACTCACTCTCACTCATTTCTATCTCACTCAGAAATAGCAGCACCACGTAGGGTGTTGTAACGAAAGACAGTAATGATGTGAATAAAGCTTTTAAGGGGAAATAAGATGAATGCGGGACTGTTATCTGCACTCATACAGCATATACATAAACACACACACAGAGCCTATTCACACATACAGCATATACACACACATACATTCATACACACATATACATTTATACACTCATATACACATGTATGTACTCACTGTCAGATAGTCTTCTTTTTCTGGGGCCCACTAGCTGCTGATCACTTGGGTGAAGTAGACAGCAGGAAGTAAAGATAAGAGACCTGCTGTTCTGTTTTCCCCTTCCCCAAGCATTTGTGATCCGAAATGCTCAGGTGGGTACTTTAGAAGATGTGCACTGTTATAAACATATTATGCTGTACATTGTGCCGCATAATATGTGTATAACAGTGCACCTCAGCCATTGTTTAGTGTGGCAGGTCATGTGCTAAGCCCTTTGACACTCTGGGCCCCGTAGAACCTGCTATGGCTGCTACCCCTGTTGCTATACTTCCTGGAAGCTAGTAAGGGCCAACATATCTCTCACATGATGCAGGCATCCAAGAAAAAGAGGGTTAATCCAGCAAGTCCATTAAAAACATTAAACTTTTATTGCATATTTAGATAATAGTAGTGTGCACAGTATAAATAAAAGTTGACATGTTTCAGACAGAGCACGATCCTTAATCATAACTAGATACAAAGTACAAAGTACATCTTGTCACGGATCGCCGCTCCCCGATGACGTCACGGGGAGCAGCGATCCGTCATCATGGTAGCCTCGGGTGTTCCGAATACCCGGGACTACTTCGTGTTAACCCGTGCATTACAATGTGCTAATTGCACATTGTAGTGCATGGGGAGTAAAATTCACATATACTGCCATACAGTAGTATGGCAGTATATGATAGGATGAATCAGGCTACCTAGGGTTAGAGTACCCTAGGGAGTCTGAAAAATAGTAAAAGTAAAAATAAAAAAAAGTTTAAAAAAAAAAAAATTATAATAAAAAAACCTAAAAATTCAAATCACCCCCCTTTCCCTAGAAATGATATAAATATAAATAAATAGTAAAAATCATAACCACATTAGGTATCGCCGCGTACGAAAATGCCTGATCTAGAAAAATATAATAAAGTTTTTTCACAGCGTTTAACCCCGTAACGGAAAATAGCGCCCAAAGTCGAAAATGGCATTTTTTGCCATTTTGAAAAATATAAAAAAATTCATAAAAAGTGATCAAAAGGTCGCACAGTCCCAAAAATTATACCAATGAAAACGCCATCAAAATTTGCAAAAAATGACACTACCCACAGCTCCGTACACCAAAGTATGAAAAAGTTATTGGTGCCAGAAGATGGCAAAATAAAAAATAATATTTTTTCACAGGAGGTTTTAATTTTTTTAAATTTATGAAAACATTATAAAACCTATACAAATTTGGTATCCATGTGATCATACCGACCCAAAGAATAAAGTAGACATGTCATTTGGGACGCAGAGTGAAAGCTGTAAAATCCAAGCCCACAAGAAAACGTCGCAAATGTGGTTTTTCACCATTTTCACTGCATTTGGAATTTTTTTCCCGCTTCCCAGTACACACCATGGAATAATAAATACCGTCACTATGAAGTGCAATTTGTTACACAGAAAATAAGCCATAACACAGCTCTTTATGTGAAAAAATAAAAAAGTTATAGATTTTTGAAGTTGGTGAGTGAAAAATGGAAGTGAAAAAACTAAAAAGGGCCAAGTCGTTAAGGGGTTAATTCTTTCTATGGCTTGTACAATCATGGAGCGGAAAGAGGAAGAATGAACATCCTGAAAATGTTTGGATACACTAGATGTTTTATTCTTGGTTTAGATCAACGTTTGCATCATTAATATGTTCCATGATTCTTTTTTTCAGTTTATGTATGTTGCTACCGATGTATTGCATATTGGAGGTATTGCAGGTAATCAAGTATACTACATAAGTAGTGCCATAGTTAATGTATCTAGTTACAAAATGTTCAGATTGACTGGAAGAAGAATAAAAAGACATGCAGTGTATGTGTTTGCACATGCTGCATCTGTTTTCACTGCAGGGAAAATTTCCCTTGTGTTGTAGCCAAGCGTATGCAGGAGGAGATTTAGAAGAGAAAACGATATGCAACAATTGGTTATCTAAAGTAGTAGCTTGTCTTACATTCTTGAATCTTTGGACATAAAACACTTTCACCTCTGCCAGCAGTTTTAGGGAGAAAACTATAGCTTAACTCATATAAATCTTTTTACAGAACTCTGTGTATGATTGTTTGAATAAAACCAGTAACCACAAAGCATCTTTATAAAACATCCCGTTTCTTTTAGCACACAGATATAGCATACACCAATGTCATACAGATGCATACAAATGTATGGAAACCACCACAGGTTAACATCATTGCTATACACAATTTAAAAACTACTGCTGTAATACTTGTTCATGAGGCATTTATTTAGTAATAAGACAAATAATTATATGAAGAATTGAAAAGAAAATCAGTAATAAAATAATAAATACATAAATAAAACGGCAAAAAAAACCTGAGCAAGACACACACTGTATATCAGAGTGGTATTCATAAGGCCGGGTTAATATGTCCTTGTTGAATTTCTGATCTCATCTTTGTTCATTCACACAACTGGCTTACTTTCATCTATATGTATTTTCCTTCTTTCTATTCTGTTGTGCACAGTAACTAGAAATAGGTAAAATATATTTATTTTTATTACAGGAGGCATCAGCTTTGACTTGGCTTGACCCTTATGCACCTTTGCTTTATATTAACCAGAGATGAATTTGTTCTTGAATAAAATTCCTGTTGTCTTTTTCTTGCTTTCCTAGTGCAGCACATAAAATTTTCAGACACATTTATTTCATCCAATATAATATTTTGGTGCCTGGAGCCTAGGTGGATAGTGACTTTTCCAAGGTCACGCTAAGAATTGGCATGAGATTTGAACAGTCAGAGTCAATACTCTTTGCTAAGATTATTATTATTCTAAAACAGTATTTCAAATATGTAAAGAAGAAAAAAAACTAAACAAATGTATGACAAAAAAGATGTTAACGCAGATAACTATTTGTCTCAGTGCCACATGCAGTACAGTATTTTATTCTCTTGCATGACAGTAAGTTGCCCAATTATGACTATCCCCGTTCTTATAAAACAAAGGTGGCACCCTCGTTTGGTACAACAAAGTTTTATCTCATGGCTGAAAATACAATAAATGGGCATTACCAGAGCTTCATTATCAAGCAGTAATATTTATTATGTCCATATTTGACAGAACAATATCATTTATCAAATCAAATAAAGACAGTCCAACGAAGATGAAATCCGTTGCGATTCATGTAGCTCGTGCGCCAGAGTTCCTGCATCTGTCGCTTCCCTGGCGAGGTCCGCCGGAGTTCACCTTCTACTTCCCGGTGCTTGTAAGTGCGTGTCTTGCGACACAATTTGAGATGTTAAATCCTGCGCGTAGTCCTAATCCGTTCGGTTGTCCTACGTCCCGCCCCCCGATTTATGTCCCGTGTCGCTGATGCACCAAAATCTGATAGCCTGCACCAAAATCCCCTGTTAAATGCGGCGCAATTCGGAAAACATCCGGAAATCCGACGAAAATGCGCTCCGCGGGGACTGTAACAAGTGGCGGGTATTTTATTACATGCTCTTGTAGATAAAACTTGCAGTTATTTGATCATCTAGGATATTGTGAAACCTTCTTAAAGATTTATACCTGACCACTGTATATACCAGGCAGGAGTATTTGCTTTGAGCTAAGATGGTTCCCTAATAATTACAACTGGGACAGGCCACTAATATCTTTGAATAACAAATATCCCTTAACAGCAGCAGTTATAGTATGTTTGATGCTGCGGAGCATTCAACAAACATGGAGATGCTAATCTTGCATTTAATTGAAGGTCTATGCCATGGGATGGAAGACCAACTCAACTCTGTACAGTGGTTTTGTTTTGACATCAAAATATTATGGACAGATGACAGATATCTGAATATCTCAATGGTATCACATTGAGGGAGATTTATCAATGCTTTTAGGACAGACCTTTATTGGGATATGTCTAGTCTAACTGTGTACTGTGTTTTACCTTACTACATGTTTTATAAATATGCCCCATGGTATTTTGAAATTGTATTACATTGCATTACAGAGCAACGCCCCAGAAGAAGCCAAACCGGGCGAAACCCAGGGTCGGGCGAAAACGTGCAGCTGGAGTTTTATATGCGCATTTTTATCGCTCTTTTGTGAGTATGTTTTTAATCTAAATAAATCCTGAGTGTAAACTGTACTACGCTATCTGCGGGTGAATTTCTTCCAGCGATCTACCGCAACATATGTTGCATACGGAGGAGGTCACAAGAAAAACGCAGGAGTGTTGGTCTGAATAGTGGTATATTCTTATCGAAGGATTCAGGAATTTGTGCTGGAGGAGTGTGAACTGCTCTATTTTGACATATTGGAAGAGAAAGACACACGGAAGCAAGGGAATCGGGAGCTCCGGTCAGAACTCATTTTCTATGCATTACAGGGTTACATCTTCTTTTTGAATGTACCTTTTACTTCAAATTCATATTATTCTTCTTGAAGTATTTAAACCTACTTATATATTTGACACTTAATGTATCGTCCCTTACACACCGTTTTAGGGTTTTGCATGAAGGGGTTGTCACAGATCTCAGATGGACAGGTATTGAGAAAGAATGTAAACACATCAGGGGGGGTGACCATCACAAAAAAACTGTTAAACAGAGAATCCTATTGGATTTTTGTACTAGATACTAGGCAGCCAAGAGGATGAACTCTCAACATGACCTTATTACCAGCTACTAAGTCCTGAGCTGTTTTAGGAATGTACTATTTTGATATTGCCCTAGTACACTATTGTTATTTTCAATAGTAAAAATCCGACTTTACATGTTCACCATAACAATCTTATTGTATTTATGTATCTATATATCTATGGATTGTAATGTTATAGCCTATATTCCTCTCCTGTTAAGCAAGAATCAGTCTTGGTTTTAATGGGTTAACATTAGAGATGAGCGAGCACTAAAATGCTCGGGTACTCGTTATTCGAGACGAACTTTTCCCGATGCTCGAGTGCTCGTCTCGAATAACGAACCCCATTGAAGTCAATGGGAGACTCGAGCATTTTTCAAGGGGACCAAGGCTCTGCACAGGGAAGCTTGGCTAAACACCTGGGAACCTCAGAAAAGGATGGAAACACCACGGAAATGGACAGGAAACAGCAGGGGCAGCATGCATGGATGCCTCTGAGGCTGCTCAATCGCACTATTATGCCAAAATTATGGGCAACAGCATGGTCTTGACAGAGTGACCGAATGAGGCTAGATAGCATCTAAAACATACAATAATTGACCCTGACACTATAGGGGATGGCACGCAGAGGCAGCGGCAGCAGGCTAGAGAGTCTCATGGCGACATACCCTAAATGGACTCAGGTTTCACCAAAGGAGGTGAGCAAGAAGCGCTGAAATGATTTCCTATGTGAACAAAAGGTTGACGGTATATTTAGTTGATAACACAGCATGGTGGCGACATAGTGACCAAGTTCCATAACGTATCTGGTGAAACACCCAAAAAATGAGCCTGACACAGCTCTTTTGATAAAGGGACGACATGGGGAGGCAGCCATGGAGACGACTTCCATGATTAAGAGTGACTACTGGGGCATCCATATTGCTTCTATGATTGAAACTTCAGGTCTCCAGCATGTTGACAGATGGGCCGAGTTCCACTATGTATCTGGTGAAACACCTGAAAATTCTGCCTGACACAGCTCGTTTGATAAGGGGATGATGTGCTGCATATCCTCTCGTGCTCCAGCGTCTGTGGTATAGACAGTTGAAAGTTGCACATGGAGACATTTTGGACGCTGTGGAGAATCGTGGAGGCGAAATGGACAGGAAACAGCAGGGGCAGCATGCATGGATGCCTCTGAGGCTGCCTAATCTTGGGATGGAGCTGGCGGTCCGCTGCCAGGCGAGCTTTTGCCTGTCCAAGCCCCTGTCTCTCGGCTCCTCCCCACCCAAAATGGGCCTGGGGGCCAGAAGCGTTTACTTTGAAAAAATTATAATTTTCAAAGCAGGCCGGGTCGTTTGAATATTTCACCTAGGAATAATGGAATAGCATAGTGGTTCTATTTTTAATTGTTTTTACGGAAATGGTTCCATGATTAAGCGCGACAGTATGGGGCATCCATATTGCGCTGCTATGATTGCAACTTCAGGTCTCCAGCATGGCGGCGACAGATGGGCCGCGTTCCACTATGTATCTGGTGAAACACCTGAAAATTCTGCCTGACACAGCTCGTTTGATAAGGGGACCATGTATGGAGGCAGTGAACTAGTAGTAGATAAGTGGGCTGCAGTTTTAAAACTATTGTTAGTTGGATCTTGGGATGGGTGGCGCTCGCTGCAGGCCGAGCTTTCGCCAATCCAAGCCCCTGTCTCTAGGCTACCTCCCAAAACAGCACTTCTAAGAACCTTTTGTATAAGATCAAGTGTAGTAGCGTTCTTATAAGTTTGGGATATAGGGCTTGGGAAACGCTGTCTGTGTGTGGTTGGAATGAACTATGAGATTCTAAAACAATGGGCCAGGCAGTGGCACATGTGAGTCAGTCTGCATAGTTTATTGCGAGCCGCCACCGGAGGTTACGGCCCGTTGTCACACACAACATGCGGCTTCAGGTGTGTGCAGCTTGGTTTTGGGTTGTGCGTTGCTTAGCCTCATCAGAGGGTCTGACCCCGGAACGCTAGTTTGAGCTGACCATGACAGAGTGACCGAATGAGGCTAGATAGCATCTAAAACATCCAATAATTGACCCTGACACTATAGGGGACGGCACGCAGAGGCAGCGGCAGCAGGCTAGAGAGTCTCATGGCGACATACCCTAAATGGACTCAGGTTTCACCAAAGGAGGTGAGCAAGAAGCGCTGAAATGATTTCCTATGTGAACAAAAGGTTGACGGTATATTTAGTCGATAACACAGCATGGTGGCGACATAGTGACCAAGTTCCATAACGTATCTGGTGAAACACCCGAAAAATGAGCCTGACACAGCTCTTTTGATAAAGGGCCGACATGGGGAGGCAGCCATGGAGACGACTTCCATGATTAAGAGTGACTACTGGGGCATCCATATTGCTTCTATGATTGAAACTTCAGGTCTCCAGCATGGTGACAGATAAGCCGAGTTCCACTATGTATCTGGTGAAACACCTGAAAATTCTGCCTGACACAGCTCGTTTGATAAGGGGATGATGTGCTGCATATCCTCTCGTGCTCCAGCGTCTGTGGTATAGACAGTTGAAAGTTGCACATGGAGACATTGGTGGACGCTGTGGAGGATCGTGGAGGCGAAATGGACAGGAAACAGCAGGGGCAGCATGCATGGATGCCTCTGAGGCTGCCTAATCTTGGGATGGAGCTGGCGGTCCGCTGCCAGGCGAGCTTTTGCCTGTCCAAGCCCCTGTCTCTCGGCTCCTCCCCACCCAAAATGGGCCTGGGGGCCAGAAGCGTTTACTTTGAAAAAATTATAATTTTCAAAGCAGTCCGGGTCGTTTGAATATTTCACCTAGGAATAATGGAATAGCATAGTGGTTCTATTTTTAATAGTTTTTACGGAAATGGTTCCATGATTAAGAGCGACAGTATGGGGCATCCATATTGCGCTGCTATGATTGCAACTTCAGGTCTCCAGCATGGCGGCGACAGATGGGCCGCGTTCCACTATGTATCTGGTGAAACACCTGAAAATTCTGCCTGACACAGCTCGTTTGATAAGGGGACCATGTATGGAGGCAGTGAACTAGTAGTAGATTAAAGGTGCTGCAGTTAAAACTATGTTAAATGGATCTTGGGATGGAGCTGGCGCTCCGCTGCCAGGCGAGCTTTCGCCAATCCAAGCCCCTGTCTCTAGGCTACTCCCCAAACAGCACTTCTAAGAACCTTTTGTATAAGATCAAGTGTAGTAGCGTTCTTATTAGTTTGGGATATGGCTTGAGGAAACGCTGAACTATGAGATTTAACACATGGGCCAGGCATGGCACATGTGTCAGTCTGCCGAGTTGCAGAGCCGCCACCAGGTTACGGCCGTTGTCACACACAACCATGCCTGGCTTCAGGTTCAGCGGTGCCAGCCACAGATCAGTCTGCGCCGTGATGCCCTGTAATAGCTCTTGGGCGGTGTGCCTTTTATCGCCTAGGCTCAGCAGTTTGAGCACCGCCTGCTGTCGCTTAGCGACGGCACTGCTGCTGTGCCTAGAGCTACCGACTGATGGCGCCATGCCCACGGATGGTAATTCGGAGGAGGAGGTGGAGGAGGGGTGGGAGGAGGAGGAGGCATAGTAGGCCTGAAACACCTGGACCGAGGTAGGCCCCGCAATCCTCGGCGTCGGCAGTATATGAGCAGCCCCAGGGTCAGTCTCGGTCCCAGCCTCCACCAAGTTAACCCAATGTGCCGTCAGCGATATATAGTGGCCCTGCCCGGCAGCACTCGTCCACGTGTCCGTGGTCAGGTGGACCTTGTCAGAAACGGCGTTGGTCAGGGCACGGATGATGTTGTCTGACACGTGCTGGTGCAGGGCTGGGACGGCACATCGGGAAAAGTAGTGGCGGCTGGGGACCGAATACCGAGGGGCGGCCGCCGCCATGAGGTTGCGAAAGGCCTCGGTCTCTACTAGCCTATAGGGCAGCATCTCCAGGCTAAGCAATCTGGAGATGTGAGTAGATTAAAGGTGCTGCAGTTAAAACTATGTTAGTTGGATCTTGGGATGGAGCTGGCGCTCCGCTGCCAGGCGAGCTTTCGCCAATCCAAGCCCCTGTCTCTAGGCTACTCCCCAAACAGCACTTCTAAGAACCTTTTGTATAAGATCAAGTGTAGTAGCGTTCTTATAAGTTTGGGATATGGCGGGTGAGGGGAATGTAAACAGATGCGCAAGAAGCGCTGAAATAATATCGGTAAATGATAAAAGTTTGCCAGTATATTTTGTGGATTACACAGCAGGGTGGCGACAAAGTTAACAAGTTTGATGTGGAATCCATGAAAACAACCCAAAATTCTGCCTGACACAGTTCGTTTGATAATGCCTAAATGCACTGAGTTGCCGCCATGTGATTGGCTGATTAGAAATTAAGTGTTAACGAGCAGTTGGACAGGTGTACCTAATAAAGTGGCCGGTGAGTGTATATACATTTAGTATCCCTGTGATCGTACCCACCCAAAGAATAAAGGAGACATGTCATTCGAGGCGCACAGTAAAAGCCTTAAAAAGGATGCGCATTTATATTAGTTGTAGGGAAAGGGTGGTGATTTAAACTTTTAGTTTTTTTTTTTTTTTTACAATTTTTTAGATCTTTTAGGGAACTTTAACCTTAGAGAGTCTGACTGCTTCTACCACAAAGTGCAATACTATTGTTTTGCAGAATATGGAGAATTTGCAATAGACATGTAAAAGAATGCCACTTTTATAGATCTTCAGCAATGTCTTATAAAGACTCTGTCATGGCAACTGACTGTCGCCCCCACGATGATGTCACGGGGAGCGACATTTAAAAACCAATTGCTAGCAATATGCAACAAAACATCAGGGCTGAATGAAGAGGGTTATTTACAGAGAAGGGGCCATACTGAGCTTGCCTCTAGAGATGAACTCTCCATCATGGGGAGAGCCTTCTTCATACAGAGGTGGGGTTTGCTTCATATGCTTCCGATGCTGCTGACAGAGCCGCTGTCGGCATTCAGAGGACACTGGCGCATGGTTGCCGTCATCTTTGTTCCAATCGTCTAAAAAAATTTCAAAAATAATTAACAAAATGAAAAAAATTCTAATCCCCCCCCCCCCCCGCATTGCCTAGAACTGATATAAAACGTAATAAACAGTAAAAATCACATACACGTTAGGTATCACTGGTCTCAAAATGCCCGCTCTATCAAAATATGAAAGTGATTATTGCCGGCGGTGGCCTCCATAACAAAAAAAATGGCGCCCAAATGTCCGAAACGCTACTTGTACACCATTTTACATCACATAAAAAAGTGATCAAAAGGTTGCACAGTCCTCAAAATGGTAGTAATGAAAATATTAGCTGCATGTAAAAGAAGGTGGCAGACGGCACCACCATCTTTGTTGAGGTCAATCGTTTGCCATGACAGCCTCGTCTTCATCAGACCAAAAGCTGCATGGTTTCATAAGATTCGTTATAATGAGCCAGTGGCTCATTGTAATGAATACTATGTAAAAACGCAATATACTGCAATACAGTAGCATTGCAGTATATGGTAGGAACGATCTGACCATCTAGTGTTAAAGGACCCTAAAAGGTCTAAGAAATAGTGACTTTTTTTTTTTTTTTACATAAAAAAAAAATAGCAGCATGATCAGTGATCCCAGTGACATTGTAGATCCTCCGAGCCTCCCACCATGGCTCAGGAAGTGGGCTCAGGAAATGTTAACAATTGCCCGCCTGGAGGAATTGTCAGTGGAGGCGGAATGTACTCGGGATAAATAGCTGAGGATCTGGCAGCTACTGTACATTAGTTACCATATATACTCGAGTATAAGCCGAGGACCCTAATTTTACCACAAAAACCTGGTAAAACCTGTATTTTTTTTTACTCACCTGATGGACCACCCTCATCGGTGGGGGCCAGAAGCGTTTACTTTGAAAAAATTATAATTTTCAAAGCAGGCCGGGTCGTTTGAATATTTCACCTAGGAATAATGGAATAGCATAGTGGTTCTATTTTTAATTGTTTTTACTGAAATGGTTCCATGATTAAGAGCGACAGTATGGGGCATCCATATTGCGCTGCTATGATTGCAACTTCAGGTCTCCAGCATGGCGGCGACATATGGGCCGAGTTCCACTATGTATCTGGTGAAACACCTGAAAATTCTGCCTGACACAGCTCGTTTGATAAGGGGACGATGTATGGAGGCAGTGAACTAGTAGTAGATTAAAGGTGCTGCAGTTAAAACTATGTTAGTTGGATCTTGAGATGGAGCTGGCGCTCCGCTGCCAGGCGAGCTTTCGCCAATCCAAGCCCCTGTCTCTAGGCTACTCCCCAAACAGCACTTCTAAGAACCTTTTGTATAAGATCAAGTGTAGTAGCGTTCTTATAAGTTTGGGATATGGCGGGTGAGGGGAATGTAAACAGATGCGCAAGAAGCGCTGAAATAATATCGGTAAATGATAAAAGTTTGCCAGTATATTTTGTGGATTACACAGCAGGGTGGCGACAAAGTTAACAAGTTTGATGTGGAATCCATGAAAACAACCCAAAATTCTGCCTGACACAGTTCGTTTGATAAGGAGACAATGTATGGAGGCAACTATATGGACGACTTTTGGAGGCAGCTATGGCGATGACGTGTGGAGGTAGCAATGGAGACAACGTGTGGAGCCAGCTAAAAAGACGACATGTGGAGGCTGCTATGGAGACAATTTAATTTGGATAGTGCCTGTATGTGGAAGTCCAAAAAAGTTTTCAAACCAGAGGAGCAGGTAGGTGGTCCTCCAGAAAAATTAAATAAATTGAGTGCCTGTATGTGGCAGTCCAAAAAAGTTTTCAAACCAGAGGAGCAGGTAGGTGGTCCTCCAGAAAAATTAAATAGATTGAGTGCCTGTATGTGGCACTCCCAAAAATTGCTTAAAACAGAGGAACGGGTAGGTGGCCCTCCAGAAAAATTAAATACATAGAGTACTATAGCTAGAGCCAGTTGGCCCTGGCAAAAAATAGCCAGTTTCCTATGCTTTAGTGTACAAAGAGGAGGAGAAGGAGGACAATGAGGAGGAGGAGTGCATACATTATTCAGGTTGAGCTTCTTTCACCTGGTGGAGAATGAAAATCCGGAGAAATCCAGGCTTTATTCATCTTGATAAGCGTCAGCCTGTCAGCGCTGTCAGTCGACAGGCGTGTACGCTTATCGGTGATGATGCCACCAGCTGCACTGAAAACCCGCTCGGACAAGACGCTAGCGGCAGGGCAGGCAAGAACCTCCAAGGCGTACAGCGCCAGTTCGTGCCACATGTCCAGCTTTGAAACCCAGTAGTTGTAGGGAGCTGTGTGATCATTTAGGACGATGGTATGGTCAGCTACGTACTCCCTCACCATCTTTCTGTAAAGATCAGCCCTACTCTGCCGAGACTGGGGACAGGTGACAGTGTCTTGCTGGGGTGACATAAAGCTGGCAAAAGCCTTGTAAAGCGTACCCTTGCCAGTGCTGGACAAGCTGCCTGCTCGCCTACTCTCCCTCGCTACTTGTCCCGCAGAACTACGCACTCTGCCGCTAGCGCTGTCAGAAGGGAAATACTGTTTCAGCTTGTGCACCAGGGCCTGCTGGTATTCATGCATTCTCACACTCCTTTCCTCTCTCCAGGGATGAGATGGAAGATTTTGTGCTGTACCGTGATCCAGGAGAGTGAATACCCAGTAATCGTTGCTGGAATAAATTCTTTGAACGCTAGGGTTCACGGGATAGGCCAGCGAGTGCGGGAGCGCGCTGTCAGATATAGCTGGGATCCGTGATTGATCACATGGGCTCTGCTCTGAGCCTGGGGCTATCACCATGACGTAACTACCGTATATTCCGGGGTATAAGACGACTGGTGTATAAGACCGACCCCCCTACTCTGGTAAACTATAGAGTTTAAGAATATTCACATCATAACATAGGCAACAAACACAACAGTACACATCGTACAAATTTACTGTAAATGTTACCATACTGCTACCTTAAATTTGATTTTATTAAATATTCCATGCCATGTACTCGAAGCGGGAAAAAAAAAAATCCAAATGCTCAATGAAAATGCGTGAAAACCGCATTGCGCCATTTTCTTGTGGACTTGGATATTTACGTCTTTCCTGAGCTGCGCCCCAAAGGACATTCTCCTTTATTCTTTGGGTCGTACGGATTAAGGCGGATACCAAATTTGTATAGGTTTTATAATGTTTTCCTACATTTACAAAATGAAACCTCCTGTACAAAAATATTTTGTGGAATGGAATAAGTGAGGGACATCCCATCAATCTTCTATTACTTTGCCTAAGAACTTTTTTATACTTTGGTTTACGGAGCTGTGGGTGATGTCCATTTTTTGCTGAATTTGATAATATTTTCAATGATAGCATTTTTAGGACTGTACGATCTTTTGATCACTTTTTATAGATTTTTTTATACTTTTCAAAAGACTTTGGGCGCTTTTTACGGTACAGGGTTAAACGCATTGAAAACCATATTTGTAGATCAGGCATTTTCGGGACGCGTCGATACCTCTGATGTGTTTATGATTTTTACTGGTTATTTATATTTATTCAGTTCTCGGGAAGGGGGGGATTTGAAATTTGAGGTTTTTGTATTATTAATGTTGTTTTGTAACTTTGTTATTTTGATTGATACTAGTTTCAGACTCCCTAGGGGGTACTTTAACCCTAGGTATATGTATGATCGATCCTATCATATACTGCCATACTACAGTATGGCAGTATATGGGGAATTCCTCCTTCAGTCATGACAATGTGCTATCAGCACATTGTAATGAAGGGTTAAACAACGAAATAGCCTCGGGTCTTTCGGAAGACGTACGGGAGCCGTGATCCCATGGTACGAGGTGGCGCCCATGCCGCCGCGACCTTTTTGAGGCTGCCGGCAGACTTTGCCGGCGCCATTGCTGTGAAAACACCCGCGATCGGTGCTAGCAATAGCAGCAAAGACGTACCGGCCTCTCCATGTGAGCCATCTCATGCAGCGGGACACGACCGCCGCACGTGAATACAAGGCGGGCGGTCAATTGCCGGCGTAAGACGACCCCAGACCAGACAGGAAGATTTTCTGTCTTCAAAAGTCGTCTGTATACGCGGAAATATACGGTAAAATAGCTAGGGCACCAGCTTAAATGATTTCAAGTGTGGGGGTAAAGGGATATTCCTGTTTCACAAAGTAAATGTGATGTTTAGATTTTTCAAAGTAATTCCATGCTTCCAATATACTGTCGGTATCAATCCCAATGCCAGTTTCTAGATCTCTACTTGCTGTCATCCATAGAAAGATTCTATGTTTCTGGCGTGGATAGAAATCTGTTCCATGGCAAATAGGCTCGTTATAACACACAGCTCTGATACTCTTAGTGGATTATAATGAGCGTGCACCTGTGTGGACATGACCATGCGTCCGATGTCTATCCCTAGAAGCAGACTAGAACCTTTCATGGAATGACAAACAGCAGAGATAATAAAAACCTGTGAAGAATTGATGTTAAAAGTATTCTGGAAAAAAAAAAAAAAAACAAAAATAAAAAAAACACAAAAATATGGTATAACTCTCATTACAAAAACAATAATTATGTATTTCCTATGATATTTTAATTTAATTTAATCTAAATACAGTCCATGGAATATCACAGGTGAGAATATCATGGACTAATCATGTGCAATATAAAGGGGGGGGGCCGCTGTTGGCTGGAACCGGCTGCCATAAATACCCATAGTGCACTCACATTTGAATTAATGCCTTATCTCTATCACGTTAGAGATTGTTACACTTTTTGTTAAGCATTCTCCTGGGAGACAATCAGATATTTGGATAATGTGGCAGCAGAAGTTTTAAATCAAATCTCAATTATTTCCAAGTGGAAAAGAGCACTCTTTGTCTTTTTAAGGCAGGAGTATTGCAAGTGTTTGTTGAAGAGATATTAAATTTTTCATAAAATCGGAATCAGCATTCTGGCTATATAACTTAAATGGCTGCGCAATTATTTATTTTATAGCAATTTTTATTCTGTTAATACATATGAAATGGGATCTGAAAAATTGTTGGAATGTGTTTAGAGGTGTTTGCAGACTCATTAAAGACGCGACTATTATTTTTTTCAACCCAACCTCCTAAACAGATTCAGTTTGGTGCACTGAAACTTACCGGCAATCAGATACGCTCTCCATATAAGTATATGACAGAGGAGGGACAAAGAGAAAGGAGAACATACACAATGCATATTACACGGAAAAAACTTATTGGGGAGATGTATCAATTGTGGTCTTCAGACCAATCTAGTTTGATTGCACACATAATGAATTTCTGCCTACAGACTGATGTTTTAGTGCACAGGCATTTTATGGGTGGCTAAACCCTTTTGAGAGGCCATACCCCTTTTTGCCAAAAATAGGCAACAATCCTCAATAAATATGAAACAGGCATTTTAAGTTCAAATTACTCCAGTATTCTGGCATATACAGCTGATATATCGTCCCCACGGAGTTTCAATGTGAACTTACATGCTATATCACATCAATGGTAGTATCATACTGTATGTGTTAATAGAGTTGCTGCAGTGTTTCTTTTTTGAAAATTGGCACCTGGTCCCCTCCCACGGACGGGTGGAACCAGCCTACAGGGGTGCAGACTCCCTCCTTCCAATCTTCCTGTCTGTGAGGTTGTCTTCTCCAGTGAATGCAGGGCTGCCGGCAGACTGGGGGTCTGCCAAATGTTAAAAGATAGCAAAGCTATGAGGAACTTCAGTGACGCAAGACGGCGCCGCAACCAGCCTATTACATACTTGCATAATTTGTAATAAGTTCAGAAGGAATTCCGATGTGTTTTATCCATGACAAAAACTATTCCATCCCCTAGGCAACAGGATGAGCGGGTAATTTAAAGCAGTCTACCTCAGAAATTGATGGTAATGTCCTATAAATAAATCAATCACTGAACTAGAGTATGTTGCATGTGGACACTGATGTAGTGTATATGCACATGATATGTATTTATCTGTGTGCGTATACTAATATGAATTTTTTAAGTGGAAGGGGGACACTCATGCAGTAGCCTGCGGGGGGGCCATGCCTCCTAGTTACGCCACTGCCTATAAAGATTCACCTCCGCTCATCTTCATGTCCATCGCAAGTTGACACGCCGGGATCACCTAGCAAAGAAAGTTCTAAGTCGCCATGTTGAGCTCCAGGCTGCTAATTATGCACACCCCGCACCGGATGGGAGAGGGAGGGGGGAGGAAGGTGGGGGGGGGGGGGGGGGGAAAGAGATGGGGAGGGGGGGGTGGGAGGAGGGGGGGGGGGGGGGGGGGGGGGGGGGAGGTGAATCACACAAAATTGTTTTTTTCCTCAGTGATATGTAATAACAACAGCTCGGAGTCTACTCTCTATGCTACTAACAAGCTATACAGTTCGTGTGACCATGGTCAGATTTCTGTCCACTGAGAAGTAAACATAGAATGAAAAGCAGAGACCCAGAAAAATTGAAGAGGCATCCAGGCCGAATTGAACTAGAAGGTATATGCGAAAATTGTAACATTTTTATCTGCAAACAATCGTATCACCGACTGTGAATTTTCTAGCGCACAGGCTATTTTGGCGGTGCGGCCAACTCCCTTTTACAGAGGCCCAGAGGCCCAAAAATTGTAAATAAAAATCATCAATAAATATGATAACAGGCATTTTAAGTGAAAATCAACTCAGTATTCAGGCACAACAGTTGATATATCTTCCACATGAGTTTCAATGTGGAACATAACATGATTATATTCAAATCAATGGTAATACCAATGTGTGTTGATGAATGAGAGGACTGGTGTTCTCTATTGAAAACGTGGTACATGGTTCCTCGCTTCCGTTGACGTCACAGACAGGCTGAAAGAAGGGAGCGGGGAGAAAGAATGAAAGGGGGTGCGGCCTTATTTTGCGGGTCGACATATGGCTGGGTCTTCCGCGTCGGGGGTGCACCGTGCCTCTTTCACCTTCCCTGTCTGCGCAGTTGTCTTCCTCCAAGAATGACAGGCTGTGGCAACATCAACCGACAGGAGGGACCTGTTACATTACGAGACTGGCTACATTAAGAGACTGGGGTCTCTGATACATAAGTAAGCGGAGAGCCAGCGGCTTATTATACATTTTGCAAATGGTATTAATTTCAGAAGAATTCTGATGTTCTAAAACATGACAAAAATGATTCCATGTCCTCTAGGCAGTGGATGAGTTGGGTAATGTAAGGCAGTCTACATCAGTTAAATCTGATGGTGAGTCTAGAGATGAGCGAGCATAAAATGCTCGGGTGCTCGTTACTCGAGCACGAACATTCAGATGGCCTCGAGTGCTCGTTTCGAGTAACGAGCCCCATTGAAGTAATGGAGACCGAGCATTTTCAAAGGGACCATGGTTCAGGAATTAAAAGTGTTATTTAATTGAGAAAATAATGTCTTCTGTGATAATTTGCAAACATCTGCGATCTATTCTTGTCACTGTTCCGCGCGTATATTACTCCCGAAAGTTAGCAGATGTAAAGAACAGTGAAGATATAAATAAAAACAGTGAACACGGTTGAACACAGTGAACACAGGATCATTTAAGATAAAAACACAGTGCAGAACACAGTGCAGACTAAGATTAAGATGGTTCGGCCACATCTGCCTTCTTGTCGGGAGATACGCGCGCGGAACGAGAGCGACCAAAATAGATGTGAAGAACATATATATGTGTGTGAAGCCCACATGCCAGATGTTTAAAGACATCTGCAATGTGTTCTCACACAATATATTGTTCGTTCACATGCTATTTTGTTCGCGCCGTTCCGCGCGTATCTCCCGACAAGTAAGCAGATGGCCGAACATCTGTCATCTATTTGCACTGTGTTCTTGAACTGTGGTTTTATCTTAACGATCCTGTGTTCCCGTTTTTATTCTTATTCTCATTGTCTTCACTGTGTTTTTTTGAAATTAAATGCTCGATCTCGAGCAGGGGAAATACTAGTCCTGTGAGCAACGAGCCGTCTCGAGTACCCTAATGCCTTCGACCGAGCATCAAGTCGGACGAGCAGGTCGAACATCATCTAGAGAGATTGTCCTATAAGTAAATTAATCACTTTGAAAAAAAACACACATTAACAACCTATGAAAGATTCAACTCCACTACATCTTCATCTTCATCCCGCTGTGTGTCATCGCAAGTCTTGACACGCCGGGATCACAAGAAGAAAGTTCTAATTAGACCTGTTGGAGCTCCAGGCTGCTAATTATGCACACCACCGCACCTGGATGGGAAGGGAGGTACATCACACAAAATTGTTTTTTCCTCAGTGATATGATAATAAACACACAGGCTCTGATTACTCTCTATGCTACTAACAAGCATACATCGGTGTGACCATCGCCAGTGCCCAGATTATGTCCACTAGCGAAGTAAACATAGAATGAAAAGCAGCGACCCAGAAAACGTGAGATGATCCAGGCAGAATGATTCAGAGTATATTGGAAAATTGTATAAATTTTATCATACAAACATAATATTAATTTGCCAAACTCACTCCAATCATTTCATCTGCACTCGACATAGCAGCACCACGTAGGGGTTGTAACGAAAGGACAGTATGATGTGAATAAAGCTGTTAGGGGAAAAATATAATAAGATGAATGCGGGACATGTATCTGCACTATACAGCAATACATTTAAACACACACACAGAGCTATTCACACATACAAGCATATACACACACATACATTCCTACACACATATACATTTATACACTCATATACACATGTATGTACTCACTGTCAGATAGTCTTCTTTTCTGGGGGCCCACTAGCTGCATGCATCACTTGGGTGAAGTAGACAGCAGGAAGGAAGATAAGAGACCTGCTGTTCTGTTTTCCCTTCCCCAAGCATTTGTGATCCGAAAATGCCAGTGGGTACTTTAGAAGATGTGCACTGTTATAAACATATTATGAGGATACATTGTGCCGCATAATATGGTATAAACAGTGCACCTCAGCCATTGGTTAGTGTGGCGGTCATGTGCTAAGCCCTTTGACACTCTGGGGCCCGTAGAAACTTGCTATGGCTGCTACCCCTCGTTGCTATACTTCCTGGAAGCCTGTAAGGCGCCAACATATCTTCACCATGATGCAGGCATCCCAGAAAAAGAGGGTTAATCACAGCAAGTCCATAAAAACATTAAACTTTTATTGCATATTTAGATAATGTAGTGTACACAGTATAATAAAAGTTGACCATAGTTTCAGGACAGAGCACGATCCTAATCATAACTAGATACAAAAGGACAAAAGTACATTTGTCACGGATCGCGCTCCCGATGACGTAAGAGGGGGGCTGGAGCAGCGATCCGTCATCATGCGTAGCTCGGGTGTTCCGAATACCGGGACTACTTCTGTGGTAACCCGTGATTACATGTGCTAATTGCACATTGTAGGTGCATGGGGAGTATAAAATTCACAGTACTGCCAAACAGTAGTATGGCAGTATATGATGATGAATCAGCTTACCTAGGGTTTAGGAGCTACCTAGGGATGTTCGAAAAATAGTAAAAGTAAAAATAAAAAAAAAGTTTAAAAAAAAAAAATTATAATAAAAAAACTAAAATCAAACACCCCCCTGTCTAGAAACGAAATGAGATTAATATAAATAAATAGTAAAAATATAACCACATTAGGATATCGCCGAGTACGAAAATGCCTGAGATAGAAAAATATAATAAAGTTTTTTCACAGCGTTTAAACCCGTAACGGAAAATAGACGCCCAAAGTCCCGAAAATGGCAATTTTTTGCCATTTGAAAAATATAAAAAATTCATAAAAAAGTGATCAAAGGTCGCACAGTCCCAAAAATTATACAATGAAACGCCATCAAAATTGGCAAACATGGTACCCCGCATTTATAAAAGAAAAAAAGACCCTGATTAGCGAATAAAAAAAGGTAGGGCTTAGCTGCCCCGCGACATATACTAAAGGGCATACGCTGTGGCTGAAAATGAAGTATGGGCAAAACGCGCGATAACTTGATACCAAATTCTATCTCCCTATTTTCGCTCTTACTCGTAATCCTCCGCACTCGCTTTCTTCCATAAGTCTTAACAGCCCCAACACGTTCATACCACCACTCCTTGCCATTTTCCTTCGAATCGCTTTTTAACCTATAGATTCCCCTTTTTATTCTCCCCACAATTATAACATTAAGTCGTCATAATTAGACTTATGGCCGTCGGTAAAAGCTGAGCTGGTTTTATATTCGTTGTGACGTAAATTTATTAAAACATTCATAAAACCTATCAAATGTGGTATCCATGTGATCATACCGACCCAAAGAATAAAGTAGACATGTCATTTGGGACGCCAGAGTGAAAGCTGTAAATCCAAGCCCACATAAAACGTCGCAAATGTGTGTTTTTTCACCATTTTCACTGCATTGGAATTTTTTTTCCGCTCCAGATACACACCAGTGGAAATCATAAATACCGTCACTATGACGTGCAATTGTTACACAGAAAATAAGCATAACACAGCTCTTATGTTTTTTTTGTCTGACAAAATAAAAAAGTTATAGGATTTTTGAAGTTGGTGAGTGGTGAAAAAATGGAAGTGAAAGAAAACTAAAAAGGGCCAAGTCGTTAAGGGGTTAATTCTTTCTTGGCTTGTACACTCATGGAGCGGCAAGAGGAAGGAAGGGAACATCCTGAAAATGTTTGGATACACTAGATGTTTATTCTTGGTTTAGATCAACGTTTGCATCATTAATATGTTACATGATTCTGTTTTTTCAGTTTATGTATGTTGCTACCGAGTATATGCATCTTGGAGGTATTGCACGGTAATCAAGGATACTAAATAAGTAGTGCCATAGTAATGTATCTAGTTACAAAATGGTCAGGATTGAATGACCGAAGAAGAATAAAAAGGACATGCAGTGTATGTGTTTGCACATGCCTGCATATGTTTTCACTGCAGGGAACAAATTTCCCTTGGGTGTGTAGCCAAGCGTATGCAGGGAGGAGATGTAGAAGAGGAAAATCGATATGCAACAATTGCGGATCTAAAGAGTAGCTTGTCTTACATTCTTGAATCTTTGGACAAAAACACTTTCACCTCTGCCCAGCAGTTTTAGAGGAGAAAACTATAGCTTAACTCATATAAATCTTTTACAGAACTCTGTGTATGATTGTTGAAAAAACCAAGTAACCACAAAGCATCTTTATAAAAACATCCGTTTCTTTTGCACACAGATATAGCATACACCAATGTCATACAGATGCATACAAATGTATGGAACCACACAGGTTAAACATCATGCTATACACATTTAAAAAACTACTGCTGTAATACTTGTCATGAGGCTTATTAGTAATAAGACAATAATTATATGAAGAATGAAAAGAAAATCAGTAATAAAATAATAAATACATAAATAAACGGCACCAAAAAACCGAGCAAGGACACACACTGATACAGAGTGTATTCATAAGGCCGGGTTAATATGTCCTTGTTGAATTTCTGATCTCACTTTGTATTCACACAACTGCTTACTTCATCATATAGGATTTTCTTCTTCTATTCTGTTGTGCACAGTGAACTAGAAATAGCGTAAAATATATTTATTTTTTATACAGGAGGCATCAGACTTTGACTTGGCTTGACCCTTAGGCACCTTGCTTATATTAACCAGAGATGAATTTGTTCTGAAAAAATTCTGTGTCTTTTTCTGGTTTCCTAGTGCAGCACATAAAATTTTCAGACACATTATTTCAATCAATATAATATTTTGTGCTGGAGCATAGGTGGCATAGTGACTTTCCAAGGTTCACGCTAAGAATTGGCATGAGATGTGAACAGTCAGAGTCAATACTCTTTGCTAAGATTATTAGTATTCTAAACAGTATTCAAATTATGTAAGCAAGAAAAAAATAAACAAATGTATGACAAAAAAAGATGTTAAACGCAGAAAACTATTTGTCTCAGCTGCCCACATGCAGACCGTCATTGTATTCTCTTGCATGACAGTTAATTGCCATTGGACTATCCCGTTTTATAAAACAAAAGGTTGGCACCTCGTTGGTACAAACAAAAGTTTTATCTCATGGCTGAAAATACAATAAATGGGCATTACAGAGCTTCATTATAAAGACAGTAATATGTATTATGTCCATATTTGACAGAAAAAATATCATTATCAAATCAAATAAGAAGGCCAAGAAGATGAAATCCGTGCGATTCATGTAGCTCGTGCGCAAAGAGTGCCTGATCTGTCGCTTCCCTGGCGAGGTACGACGGGAGTCACCTTCTACTCCGGTGCTTGTAAGTGCGTGTCTGCGAACCAATTTGGAGATGTAAATCCTGGCGTAGTCCCTAAATCCGTTCGGTGTCCCTACGTCCCGCCCCCGATTTATGTCCGTTCGCTGATGCACAAAATCTGAGAGCCTGACACCAAAATCCCCTGTTAAATGCGGACGCAATTCGGAAAACATCCGGAAATCCGACAAATGCGCTCCGCGGGGACTGGAACAAGTGGAGGTATTTTATACATGCTCTGAGAGAAAAACTTGAGTTATTTGGATCATTCTAGGATATTGTGAAACCTCTTAAAGATTTATACCTGCACCACTGTATATTACCAGGCAGGAGTATTTGCTTTGAGCTAAGATGGTCCTACTAAATTACACTGGGACAGGCCATAAATCTTTGAATAACAAATATCCTTAAACAGCAGCAGTTATAGGATGTTGATTGTGCGGAGCATTCAACAAAATGGAGATGCTAATCTTGCATTTAATGAAGGTCTATTGCCATGGGATGGAAGACCAACTCAACTCTGACTACAGTGTTGTGTTTTGACATCAAAATATTAGGACAGATGACAGAAGTCTGAAATATCTCAATGGTATCACATTGCGGGAGATTTACAATGCTTTTAGGACAGACCGTTATTGGGATATGTAGGTCTAAATTGTTACTGTGTTTTACTTACGAAATGTTTTATTAAATATGCCCCATGGTATTTTGAAATTGTATTACAGTTCATTAAGAGCAAACGCCCCAGAAGAAGCCAAAACCGGGCGAAACCCAGGGTCGGCGAAAACGGCAGCTGGAGTTTTATATGCGCATTTTTATCGCTCTTTTGTGAGTATTGTTTTTAATCTAAATAAATCCTGAGTGTAAACTGTTACTACGCTATCTCTGTGTGATTTCTTCCAGCATCTACCCAACTATGTGCATACGGAGGAGGTCACAAGAAAAACGCAGAGTGTTGGTCGAATAGGGTAATTCTATCGAAGGATTCAGGAATTTGTGTGGAGGAGTGTGAACAAGCTCTATTTGGACATATTGGAAGAGAAAAGACCCACGGAAGCAAGGATCGGGAGCTCGGTCAGATCATTTTTCTATTGCATTACAGGGTTACATCTTCTTTTGAATGACTTACTTCAAATTCATAGTTATTCTCTTGAAGTATTTAAACCTACTATATATTTGACAGTGAAGTATCGTCCCCCTTACACAGTTTCAGGGTTTTGCATGAAGGGGTTGCACAGATCGTCAGATGGACAGGTATGAGAAAGAATGTAAACCACATCAGGGGGGGTGACATCACAAAAAAACTGTTAAACAGAGAATCCTATTGGATTTTTGTACTAGATACTAGGCAGCCAGAGGGAGGAACTCTCAACATGGACCTATTACCAGCTACTAAAGTCCTGAGCTGTTTTAGGAATGTATATTTGATATGCCCTAGTACACTATTGTTATTTTCAATAGTAAAAATCCGACTTACATGTTCACCATAACAATCTTATTGTATTTATGTATCTATATATCTATGTGAGTAATGTTTGTTTTGCCTATATTCCTCTCCTGTAAGCAAGAATCAGTCTTGGTTTTAATGGGTTAACATTAGAGATGAGCGAGCACTAAAATGCTCGGGTACTCGTTATTCGAGACGAACTTTTCCGATGCTCGAGGTGCTGTCTCGAATAACGAACCCCAGTTGAAGTCAATGGGAGACTCGAGCATTTTTCAAGGGGACCAAGGCGCTGACAGGGAAGCTTGGCTAAACACCTGGGAACTCAGAAAAGGATGGAAACACCACGGAAATGGACAGGAAACAGCAGGGGGCAGCATGCATGGATGCCTTAGGGCTGCTCAAGGCACTATTATGCCAAAATTATGGGCAACAGCATGGTCTTGACAGAGTGACGAATGAGGCTAAGATAGCATCTAAAAACATACAATACAGGACTGACACTATAGGGGGATGGCACGCAGAGCAGCGGCAGCAGGCTAGAGAGTCTCATGGCGACATACCCTAAATGGACTCAGGTTTCACCAAAGGAGGTGAGCAGAAGCGCTGAAATGATTTCTATGTGAACAAAAGGTTGCGGTATATTTAGTTGATAACAAGCATGGTGGCGAATAGTGACCCAAGTTCCATAACGTATCGGTGAAAACACCCAAAAAATGAGCCTGGACACAGCTCTTTTGATAAAGGGACGACATGGGGAGGCAAGCCATGGAGACGACTTCATGATAAGAGTGACTAATGGGATCCATAGTGCTTCTATGATGAAACTTCAGGTCATCCAGATGTTGACAGATGGGCGAGTTCCACTATGTACTGGTGGAAACACCTGAAAATTCTGCCTGACACAGCTCGTTTGATAAGGGGATGATGTGCTGCATATCCTCTCGTGCTCAGCGTTGTGGTATAGACAGGTGAAAGTTGCACATGGAGGACATTTTGGACGCTGTGGAGAATCGTGGAGGCGAAATGGACAGGAAACAGCAGGGGCAGCATCATGGATAGCCTCGTGAGGCTGCCTAATCTTGGGATGGAGCTGGCGGTCCGCGGCCAGGCGAGCTTTTGCCTGTCCAAGCCCCTGTCTCTCGGCTCCTCCCCACCCAAATGGGCCGGGGGCCAGAAGCGTGTTACTTTGAAAAAATTATAATTTTCAAGCAGGCCCGGGTAGTTTGCAAATTTCACCTAGGAATAATGGAATAGCATAGTGTTCTATTTTAATTGTTTTTACGGAAATGGTTCCATGATAAGCGCGACAGTATGGGGCATCCATATTGCGTGCTATGATTGCAACTTCAGGTCTCCAGCATGCGGCACAGATGGGCCGCGTTCCACTATGTATCTGGTGAAACACCTGAAAATTCTGCTGACACAGTAGCTTTGATAGGGGACACAGTATGGTACTGCACCGTGTAGACTAGCTAGTCATGACAAGTCGTTGCTGCAGTTAAAATAGTTAGTGGAGGCGATTGGGATGGAGCTGCCTTTTGCAGTCCGCTACCGAACGATCTGCTTTCGCCTATATGTTCCGTAATGTCCATGGGTCTTCTAGGATCCTCTACCCCCGTCACCCAAAACAGCACTTCTAAGAACCTTTTGATATAGTGTATCACAGGTTTTAGTAGCGTTCTTATAAGTTTGGGATATGGCTGAGGGAAACGCTGAACTATGAGATTAAACCACATGGGCCAGGCATGGCACATGTGTTCAGTCTGCCGAGTTGGCAGAGCCGCCACCAGGTTACGGCCGTTGTCACACACAACCATGCTGGCTTAAGGTTCAGCGGTGCCAGCCACAGATCGGTCTGCGACGTGATCCCTGTAATAGCTCTGGGCGGATGTGCCTTTTATCGCCTAGGCTCAGCAGTTTGAGCACCGCCTGTCGCTTAGCGACGGCACTGCTGCTGGCCTAGAGCTACCGACTGATGGCGCCATGCCCACAGATGGTAATTCGGAGGATCTTGGGGATGGAGCTGGCGCTCCGCTGCCAGGCGAGCTTTCGCCAAGCCAAGCCCCTGTCTCTAGGCTACCCTCCCCAAAACAGCACTTCTAAGAAACCTTTTGTATAAAGTCAAGTTGTAGTAGCGTTCTTATAAGTTTGGGATATGGCGGGTGAGGGGAAGTAAAACAGATGCGCAAGAAGCGCTGAAAATATCGGTAAATGATAAAAGTTTGCCAGTATATTTTGGGATTACACAGCAGGGGGTGGCGACAAAGTAAACAAGTTTGATGTGGAATCCATGAAAAACAACCAAAATTCTGCCTGACACAGTTCGTTTGATAAGAGACCAATGTATGGAGGCAGCTATATGGGACGACTTTTGAGGCAGCTATGGCGATGACGTGGGGAGGTAGCAATGGAGACAACGGGTGGAGCCAGCTTTAAAAAGACGGACATGTGGAGCTGCTATGGAGGACAATTTCATTTGGATAGTGCCTGTATGTGGCAGTCCAAAAAAAGTTTTCAAACCAGAGGAGCAGTAGGTGGTCCTCCAGAAAAATTAAATAAATTGAGTGCCTGTATGTGGCGGTCCAAAAAAGTTTTCAAACCAGAGGAGCAGGTAGGTGGTCCTCCAGAAAAATTAAATACATAGAGTACTATAGCTAGAAGCCGTTGGCCCTGGCAAAAAATAGCAGTTTCCTATGCTTTAGTGACAAAGAGGAAGAGAAGGAGGACAATGAGGAGGAGGAGTACATACATTATTCAGGTTGAGCTTCTTTCACCTGGGTGGAGAATGAAAAATCCAGGAGAAATCCAGGCTTTATTCATCTTGATAAGGCGTCAGCCTGTCAGCGCTGTCAGTCGACAGGGTGTACGCTTATCGGGTGATGATGCCACAGCAGCACTGAAAAACCCGTCGGACAACACGCTAGCGGCAGGGCAGGCAAGAACCTCCAAGGGTACAGCGCCAGTTCGTGCCACATGTCCAGCTTTGAAACCCAGTAGTTGTAGGGCAGCGTGTGTCATTTAGGACGATGGTATGGTCAGCCTACGTACTCCCTCACCTCTTTCTTAAAAGATCAGCCCTACTCTGCCGAGGACTGGGACAGGTGACAGTGGTCTTGCTGGGGTGACATAAAACTGGCAAAGGCCTTTTGTAAAAGCGTACCCCTGCCAGTGCTGGAAAAGCTGCCTGCTCGTCTACTCTCCCTCGCTACTTGTCCGCAGAAGTACGCCTCGGCCGCTAGCGCTGTCAGAAGGGAAATACTGTTTCAGCTTGTGCACCAGGGCCTGCTGGTATTCATGGCATTCTCACACTCCTTTGCTCTCCAGGGATGAGAGTGGAAAGATTTTGCTTGTAATGTGGGGTACAGGAGAAGTGATACCCAGTAATCGGTGGCTGAGATAAATTCTTTGAACGCGAGGGTCACGGATAGGCAGCCTAGCATGAAATCTGCCATATGCGCCAGAGTCCCAACGCGCAAGAATTCACTCCCCTCACTGGGCCTGACTGCCCATTTCCTCCAACTCTCATCCAACTCCTCTTCTCTGCCCATACACGCTGAACAGTGAAGGACTGAACAATGGTCCCCTCTTCTATCTCGCCAACATTCTCCTCCTCTTCCTCTCATCCTCCTCCACCTCCTCCGATATGCGCTGAGAAACAGACCTAAGGGTGCTTGGCTATCAACAAGGAATCTTCTTCCCCCCTCTCTTGTGACGAGCGCAAAGCTTCCGACTTCATGCTGACCAAGAGAGTTTTTCAACAGGCCAAGCAGCGGGATGGTGAGGCTGATGATGGCGGCCTCCACAGACCATCTGTGTTGACTCCTCAAAGTTACTCAGCACCTGACAGATATCAGACATCCACGTCCACTCCTCATTGTAGACTGAGGAAGCTGACTGACCGACTACCAGTTCTGGTGGAAGTTGGAATCTGGCAGTCTACAATCGCTCTGCGCTTCTGGGTAAAACTCTGGATAACATGGTTAATGTTGAATTCACCTCGTTGGGCACGTCGCACAACAGTCGGTGAGCGGGCAGTTGGAGGCGGCGCTGCGCTGCCCTGAGATGGCAGCATCTGTGCGGAATCCTGAAATGGCGCAACAGATGCGGTGCACCTTCGTGAGCAAATCAGACAGATTGGGCGTAGTCTTGAGGAGAAAACGCTGAACTATGAGATTTAACACAGGGGCCAAGCATGGCACATTGTCAGTCTGCCGAGTTGCAGAGCCGCCACCAGGTTACGGCCGTTGTCACACAACAACCTGCCTGGCTTCAGGTTCAGCGGTGGCCAGACACAGATCGGTCTGCGCCGTTAATGCCCTGTAATAGCTTTGGGCGTGTGCCTTTATCGCCTAGGCTCAGCAGTTTTGAGCACCGCCTGCTGTCGCTTAGCGATGGCAATGCTGCTGCTGGCTAGGAGCGGGGGGGGTACCGACTGATGGCGCCATGCCCACGGATGGTAATTCGGAGGAGGTGGAGGAGGGGTGGGAGGAGGAGGAGGCATAGTAGGCTTGTGAGACCTGGACCGGGTAGGGGCCCCGCAATCTTCCGGACGTCGGCAGTATATGACCAGCCCCAGGGGTCAGACTCGGTCCCAGCCTCCACCAAGTTAACCCAATGTGCCGTCAGCGGATATATAGTGGCCCTGCCCGGCAGCACTCGTCCACGTGTCGTGGTCAGGTGGACCTTGTCAAGAAACGGCGTTGGTCAGAGCACGGATGATGTTCTTAACACGTGCTTGTGCAGGGCTGGGACGGCACATCGGGAAAAGTAGGGGCGGCTGGGGACCGAATACCGAGGGGTGTCCGCCGCATGAAGTTTCGAAAGGCCTCGGTCTCTACCAGCAGCATAGGGCAGCATCTCCAGGCTAAGCACTGGAGATGTGGACGTTGTAGGGCTTGGGCGTGTGGGTGGGGTTGCGCTATACTTCCTTTTTGCGCTCCAGCGTCTGGGGTATGGAGAGCTGAACGCTGGTGGATGCTGTGGAGGATCGTGGAGGCGAGGAGTGGGGTTTTCGCACGGGAGGTGTTTGGGCCATGGTTCTGGGCAGGGGGCGCTAAGCAGATGACACAGGGGAAGGAGCAGTGGTGTGCCCGGGCGGAGGTGAACGGGCTGGTCCATGAGTGGGGGTGGTAGCATTCATATGCTGCGCATACTGGTGGTAGTTAAGCTAGTAGTGGTGGAAACCCTGCTGATCCTGGTTTGGCAAAGGTTGCACACCACAGTCCGTCGGGTTCATCCGGTGTTTCTTTAAAGAACCTCCCAGACTTCTGAAAATCTAGCCCTCGCCACGGAGCTGGACTACGGGCAACATTTGGCGCTGATGCACAGCTCTGGCCCTGCCTCTCCGTCTGGCCCCACCATGCCTCTTCCAAACTGTTTTCTATAGGACTCGCCTCCATCTCAGAAGCACTGTGTTCACCCGGCCTATCAACCCAGATGGGTCTGTCACCTCATCATCCTCCGATCCCTCAGTCTGCTCCCCCTCAGACTTCCTGCCCTGACAACAACTTCACCACTGTATGACAACCTTGTCTCTATCGTCCGAACACCTCTTTACACACTTCTTCCACTACGTCAATAATGTCATCATCACCACACAGACTGCGACTGGTGGACAACCTGGGCATCGGAAAATTGTCAGCAGCAACCGGACCAAGTGTTTGTGACTGTGGGAGGGTACAGAAAACAGTTTCTCAGAGTATGCCGGTTTAATGCCAATTTTGCTGGGAGGGGCAGACTGGGGGGGGAAGGAGGCTGAGGTGGAGGAGCCGGAGGAGTGCGAGAGTGCTGATTTCGGTAACATGGGTGGACTGCATGGAAGACTGACTGGTGGAAAATGGCTAGAAGCATTGTCCGCAATCCACGACATCACCTCTTCGCACTGTTCTGTCTCAACAGTGCTCTACCACGAGTCCCAGTAACTTGAGACATGATGGAACCTAGGGAGTTGTAGCTCTGCGGCGTTCCCTGCTCCCCATCAGCAGGTGTGTCTCACACCACCAGGACACGGCCTCTGACCCCTGCAGTGCAGTAGTGGACGCCCACGTCCCACGCCCCTGTCCTCTACCCCTAGCCTCGGGTTAAACATTTCCAAATTAAAGTGTAAACTTTTAAATTTTTTTTATTTTGTGTATTTTTTTTTATTCTTTTATTTTTTTACAAAACGATGCTATCCTATTGCTATGGCTAGTTTCTAACCTACACTGACAGCACACAACTGGATTTTGTGCTGTGCCTGATGACTTTGAGCTATAAAAGGAAATAAAGGTAAAAAAATAAATCAGCAGACTCTGCTAATTCTAATCAAACCCCTAATAAATTGTCCCACTTCGGTGTTTGAGGTGGATTGCGTTGTCACTAAGAGCTAAACACAACGGTCGCAGGTCTCCCAGCAAATTCCTCACAATATGGTACTAGCTGCACTACTATGCCAGGCAAGCCCAGCCACAAGCAAAACAAAAAAAGGAAAATATAACGCTATTGTAGGCCTAAGTAAGCGTTGGGGTTCTCCTATGGCTATTTGTTGCCTACAATGAAAGCACACTGCTTTGCAAGATGAGGTTGAGCTTAAAATGAAATAAAGTAAAAAAAATAAATCAGCAGACTCTGCCTAATTCTAATCAAACCCCTAAAAATTGTCCCACTTCGGGTGTTTGAGGTGGATATGCGTGTCACTAAGAGCTAAACACAACGGGCGCAGGTCTCCCAGCAAATCCTCACAATATGGTACTAGCTGCACTACTAGTGCCAGCAAGCCCAGCCACAAGCAAACAAAAAAAAGGAAAAATAACGCTATTGTAGGCTAAGTAAGCCGTTGGGGTTTCTCCTATGGCTATTTTGTTGCTACAATGAAAGCACACTGCTTTGCAAGATGAGTTTGAGCTATAAAATGAAATAAAGGTAAAAAAAAAATAAATCAGCAGACTCTTGCCTAATCTAATCAAAACCCTAATAAATTGTCCCACTTGGTGTTTGAGGTGGATATGTGTGTCACTAAGAGCTAAAACACAACGGTAGCAAGTCCCCCGCAAATTCCTCACAATATGGTACTAGCTGCACTACAGTGCCAGCAAGCCCAGCCACAAGCAATAAAAAAAAAAAATGTATAACGTTATTGTAGCCCTAAGAAGGGCTGTTGGGTTCTTGTAGAATCAATCCTGCCTAACACTATTCTAATAGAACAGCCTAACGCTTCCCTGACCAGCAGCAGCTCTCCCTAGCGGCATCCAGACACAGAATGATCCGAGCAGTGCGGGCAGCGGCTAGTCTATCCCAGGGTCACCTGATCTGGCCAGCCAACCATGCTATCGACGTGTAAGGGTACCACGTCATGCTGGGTGGAGTGCAGAGTCTCCTGGCTTGTGATTGGCTCGGTTCTGCCGCCAAAAAGCAAAACGGCGGGAGCTGCCATTTTCTCGAGCGGGCAAAGTATTCGTCCGAGCAATGAGCAGTTTCGAGTACGCTAATGGTGGAACGAGCATCAAGCTCGGACGAGTATGTTCGCTCATCTCTAGTTAACATTTTTTAGTTGCAAGTTTTCTCCTCTGTCCAAACCATGTGAGATTGATTGGGGGCTTTATTTAAATTCTCTAGAGAGAAAGTCAGGTTAGATCAGGAATAAGGCTTTCAGCCGAAACGCGTCGATCAAAAGCTGTGTTTTACGCGATGTACCATTATGCTGTTTTACGAATAAAGAATCAAATTTTAGAAGATCCAGGAGCCTGCGCTGGACTTTTTTCTTCTTCTGTTTACTTATATATTTGTAGTATGCAAAATATTTTATGGATATTTATCTTGTATATGTAAATTAGGATTTTTAATACGACAGAAAACGTATCCCACAAACGATCAGTAGATGGCAGCACAGAGCAGCATAAAGGCAATTAAAAGAATTCTTGCCTTACTTCACAGTCATTACTGACCTGGATAACTTTGTTAACTTTGGTTTTTCTGCTTTGCAAGTGTCTATGAGTAGAAACAGCTTAGCTAATAAGTGGTAGACCACACAAGTTTACAAGTATTTCCAAAGTCAGACCTACCTAGTTCATTTTACATCTCCAAACTTATTCTTGATATAACACCAAGACAAGAGCTGTTACTGGAATGAAGCAGCCACATGTATACCTAGGATTGGCAATGACCAGAGTCAAAAGGATTGGCATCAGTCGCACTGCCACTGGAAATGTAAAGTTATACCCAAATTCATAGATGAGCCTGGTTAAAATTGGAGATACACATGGGAGATTTATCAGAAGCATATGAGAGCAAAACTGTTCTAGTTGTTCATGACAGCCAATCAGGTTTCATTTTATATTCTGCTGTGGGAAAATTAAAGTTGAGCTCTGATTGGTTGCCATGAGCAGCGTGAACCATTTCTGAATAAATTCTTCCTTTAAACACTGAAACAATCTTCTTTCTTCAAGAATACAAATGATTGTTGGAAGGATCTCAATAATGGTAATCTGTTATTTTTCTTATATATCCATAAGATACATCTTAGGGGCCATTAAATCCCTAGATTTGTAATATGGAACATATAAAGCATACGTAATATGGCTATGATTTCAGGGTTACATATGTCAGATACATTTGGATACATATGCTTCTATACCTCATGAAAAGACAAAAGGAGTGTTTATACCACATTAGACACTTTCACTGAGACATCCACAATTCCCTGATTTTCTGATGATTGTGGCTGCAAATCCCCTTCTTGTGAGGAGCTTACACTCCCTGAAAATGTATTATCACATAAAAGACAAAGGAGACAATCAAGCACAATGCTGGACTAGAATTGCAGGCTTAATCCTTTGAGGTACTGCTGAGCTTTTATGGATTGTTTCTAACAGTCTCAACATTTCAGAGGACATTTTCATTTGTAAATTAGCAGATAAAGAAGAGCAAAGAATTCTATGCCCTGGCCTCATCCATATGAAAAGGTCTCATGAACTGAAACACTGAGGTAATAATTGGGATCCATAGGAGGCAATTAAGCTTCCTTTACACTTGTACCTTATTTAATGACCAAAGAGCTTACTAAACCCAGGTAAATATTTTCTCCTTTCCTGAGCTTCCCCTTCCCCCATTCCTACTTCGGTGTTTGTTCTTTGCACCTTGCCTCAATAGCAGATAATGGTCTAATTTCAGACTGTCACAGCTGAGGTGACCAGAGAGGACAGGTCAACAAAGTCCCTCTCCCCAGGCCCCCCAAACAAAAGGCTTGTCAGGACTATGAGAATCTCGGCTCTCTTGTCATTCTGTTTTCCCAGGTGTCCTTACTGAAATTAACTACTACTTTTTCCTTTGCAGCTGCTGTGTAATGAAAAAAGTTTGCAAAAGGGTAGAAACTGTTGTTTTCTGTCAGCACTTCCTTTTATAACAATTGTGTCGATAAAAAGGTGGGAATTGAGGACTCCTGAAAGAAGCAATAGAGATGGCAAAGTAAAATGAAAACTATATGCTACTCAATGACACAGTTAAGTCATATTATCCAGCAGTTAAAAAAAATAATAATTCACATTGGTTTAAACCTTATAAGGGTTTGCCATTTTTTATTGTATGTTTTATATATTGCAGCATATTATATAAGGCTCAGCTTTGAAGTGGCTTCCATCTTTTGACTTGAATCAAAACACAGTACTTTAAAAACTAAAAAATAACCTCTCTTTACGGCGGTTTCAAAGACTGTCTTATTAGACAAATACATACGTGGAAAAGCCAGTCTTAATAATCCTCACACCGGTGCAAAAAATTGGTTGACCATCACACAAAATCTACGCAGGTCCATCTTTCATATTTCAGATATAACCTGCTCCAGTATTCTGATTGCCATGAGCAACTAGAACAGTCCTTCTCTCAGATACCTATGATAAATCTCCACCATTGTGTCTGTTTTATTCAAAATAACAATGCTATAGTTTTCTCCTTCCGTATAGTCATTAACTCCTAAAGTGCAGTGTAAAGAAGTGAAGTTGTTTTAAAATGAGGAAAGCCGGAATTAAAGAACACCTGTCATCAGGTCTCTATCACTATTTCTGTCACTACTACATGTTGGAGCAGCTCACAAGGATCCCATCGCAGCCTTTATCTAGTCAATTCATACATTAATTATTATAAAATCATCTTTTCTTTATTATGTAAATGAGGCTGGTCACAAGGTCAGAGGCAGTGGTTTCAGCCCTGCTTCCACTCCCCTCTCCTCCCTCTGCTCATGTCTGTGTGTAATGTATAGTAAAGCATTGCTGGTGTCTGTGCTTTATCTGCTGACATGCTCTCCGTCCTAATTCACATGTGTGAGACACAGACATCAGCTACACAAGTACCTGACATGTTCTGCTATAACATGGCTGCCTGGAGCTGTTGTATCTGTCCTATACAGACACAGGCTGCAGGGGGCGTGGTCGCCAGCACCATGAAACACATGGAGGAGCCATTACACCATTATACCTCACATCATTATACAGGCTTTCAGTCATGTGTATAGGATATACAGAGGCTGCTGGGGCCTCCAGCATCAGGAAGCACATGTAGGAGACATTACACCATTAAATTTCACATCATTATACAGTCAGTCAAGCACTGGGGGTGTGGCTGTGCCTCCCACTCATGAATAAGCCGGACAGCTTGAATATGATAATGACTCATTGGACATCTCACAGGTCATTTGCATTAGGAGCTTTAGGACCTCATTGCTTAAGTTTACAGCCATGTAAAGGGACAATGAAGGGATAGAGGCAATGCTTTCTAATGGCAGTTTATGAAAATATATTTAGTTTAGGGGGTTAATTTGCCTGACGATTTTCTTTAAGGGACATGGACATGATGCTGCTGCTGATGATGGTGATAGAGCTGTTGCTGAATGGAGTGAACATGTTTTGGTGTTATGGTGTGCAATGTTTAGTTGTAGGCCCCAATAGGCCACATAAAGTTGAGGCATTGGTCAATTATATGGGATTATCTTTGCCACGCTCAACCTCTATTGAATGTGCAGAGCCCTCCACCTCACCCCCTTTAAAACAGCAAAGAAAAAGTCATGGAGCAGTCTCTCGTGCTGTATGATGACTTTCCTAGCTGGGAGTCTGTGACCCATCCCCCTGCATATGCCCCGGTGGCAGACATTGATTGGGTCATTTATTAGGCCCTTCAAAAGGAAAACTGGCAGTGTTTTTTTTCCTTTCTGCGTCTCTTGTGTCGGAATTGTCGGAACCAAAATATTGCTGTTTCCGAACCTCTAGACTTGTTCTATTTCTTTTTCTTCTATTTTTTCAACACATTTTTTGGAACAATTAGTGGCGCAAGAAGAGAGCAGCTAAAAACTTACATACCACTGAAAAATATAGCACGGTTTCAGCGCCACCCTATGCCAAAAATAATAGATGCCCCTCACAGTGACAAGATTCCCAAGCAGTGTTGGAGAATGATGGTGTAGATGGTGGACCCTCACAAGAGAAGTACAATAATGAGGAACTGCCAACTGCTTTGGCTATCTGCGATGTGCAAACTGAGAAGGAGGTTAGCTGTGGGGGCTCATAGGTAGAAAATGGCATGGTTGATGACTTGGTCTTAGACTCAACATCGATCGGAGGTAATGATAGTTCAGATGAAGAGGTGGTGGTCAGGAAGCCCCCGGCAGCCAGCAGAGCAAGCAAAAGATGTCAAGATGCAAAAGTCAGCCCATGTCCAGCATGCCTAGGATTCAGTACACTAAGGCTGGCCCACAGGGTGTCTGGGGAGTGGCATTTTTTCATCAAGAGTGTAGAAGACAGAACATATGTCATTTGTACACTGTACCACCAAATGACATGTACCACCAAATGATAAGCCAAAGTCTCAGCAACATTAGAACCTTGTGTACGACCAGGCACCTGCAAACTAAAAATGACCTGCAGAGAATAAAACACCAAAAAATCCTGGAAACACTAGTGGCCCCCTCTGCTTCTTCACTTAGCTCTGGCTAAACCACCACCTCCCTGTTATAGGTCCACCTGTCTTACAGCAAAGGGAGGATGTGATGCCACCACTAGGTGACTCCAGGTTCCAGTAGGCCCCTGGGCGACAGAGCCTCAGTAGACCCCTTGGCAACGCACTCACGTGGCAGCATTCGAAATTCATAAACTAAAACTCCTCATGTCTCCTGTTCCCTAAAATATTCCCTAGTTTATCATACCAAACAGCCCCCTCATGGTTATCTTACATAAAGCCCCCCCCCCCACACTATGGATTCTTTATGTACAGCCTACCTTGCCCATGTATGCCCAGTGCTGGCGCCGATCCTAGCCACCAACACCACCACTACCACAAGCAGCACCACCAAGCCTGTCCAGACCATACTTTCTGCTTTCTATCCCCTGAATAATGGAGAGAAAATGGAAGTTTGGGCCATCTAACACACAAGCTCTTGTCCTGAATAGGAGCATTTCGAGTATTTCAAAACTGCTGCCCTTTGAAATTATGCTACTGTTTAGACCAGTGGAGATCGACAGCTTTAAAGACCTTATGGCTGCTATCCCACCAATGCAATTTCCAGCCACCAATACTTTTATCGCACTTACAAATACACTGAATTCTTCTTATTTCATCTTTATTCCATCATTAGGGAAATGTACAGGGTAAGGCTCCATTCAAACTGCATATGCTTGCCCTGCAGTAGTCCATAGCGATATACGAGATCCGGATGTACGCATGCCCTATCTTTTCCCCTTACACGGTACAGTACGGTGCCACATGTGTGTGCGCACTGTACCACCGCCAGGCTCCAATGTCCTCTGTGGGGATTTGGGAGCGGATATACTTCCCCACAATGGCTGTGTGAAAGCAGCCTAAGGGATAAATACAAAATAGTGCAAAAAGTGCTGTCCATTTTGAGCGACTAGCGCTTCATCTTGCTTTCATTTATGATCCTTGGGAGTACCTGCCTGTCTGTAAGGCTCCATTCAGACGGCCGTAATTGTGACCATGATCTGGCTACACATATTGCAGCCACAATATTAGTCAATGGCACCCGGTCACAGTGTGGTGAGCATACAGTGACTTACCATACTATGACCAAGCTAGGCGGTGACGCCGCTTGGAGAGTAGGGTCAAGGAGTGCTCATCCTCCCTCATTTCCCCACCTTGTTATGTGATTTTTTTGTGCTATAAGGTTTTTGTTTTGCAGTAGGTATAGGGTAAGATTTGGTGAAGGCAATTTACTGAGTTTGTGCTATCAGGTCTGCATTGGCTAACCAGCAACATGTGAACCTTGAGTAACCACAACCTTAGAAGACTCTCCATTAACTATGCTAACATGTGTCGTTAAGTTAATACCCTATGTCATAACTATGCTGCAATTACAACACTGTTCCCCCTAGAAGGTAGTTTATTAATCGACAACTGGTGGTTAAAGTCACATTTTAAAGGGATAATGCCGTAGACAGTATGTATTCATTAGGAATACATGTCTCTGCAATGTTACATGAATGAACACAACATAAAATTTAATAGAATATTAGTATAGTATTAGGCGTACAGATACAATATCATGTGGGCCTTTGCTAGGTTGTGGGCAGTGAGATTTATTACTGTTAATAAATCCATGATATGGTCATGTGCATGGCAACTATGTCATCCATAGTCAACTGGAATCGCATACCGCTTGTTCTTATGAAACTCCACAAAAGTGAAGATTTATTCTAAAAAATTAATTCAACAGACAATTTGTTACAATGATTCTGAAACAAAACATTACACAATATCAGATTTTTTGTGTGTATGGGAATGACAATACTCTCAGCTCCTGCCACATAGAGAATGGTTCATTAAGTGAAATAATGCATGCTTGAAAAATGTAGATAAGAAAGCATGTCCTTGTGGGGAAAACTCTTTGAGCCATTGTATGGCTATTTAGTTTACATGGTTATTCTTACACATGTACTGATTGGTTTACCAATGTTTAATAAGCATCTAATAAAAATACAGTACGTTTAAATGTTTGTTTGGAATAATTACTCTTATAATGTGTCACATTTACAAGCGAATTCAAGAGCGAAGGGGAACTGACAAGTGCATTAAAAATGTAGGAAGGGCTGCATAACATTTTGTAACTAAATAACCTAGGAGCTTTTGTATATTTGAAGGTTTGCCAGCTCGTTTCAAAATGAGCTATTTACTACAAAGGAAGAAGATTTTTTATGTTCCATTGATATGTAAAGCCTCCTCAGTACACAAATGTACTGCATCTTTTATGTCATTGTTTTCAAGATTGAAGACAAGTAAATCTTGTATATCATAATTTTGTGAGAAATAACATTTATTTATCCAGGACAAAGTAGAAGTAAAATATTTTACTGAGTTTTACTAATACCATACATTATTTAACGGCAGCATACTGTGTGGCTTAGTATAATATACATTAAAAGAGATTTATTTATGCTGTTGCTGCTCTATACGGATAGAGCCTCTCTTCCAGTGAGTACATGACCTGTTGATCAATCTGGGTTAGAATAAAAAACAACAGTTGGGAAAACCTTGACAACTGGGTAGCCCTTGGCATGAAACTGAAGTCCCACACATTTTTTCCAAAATAGTTATGAAGTTTACATTACCAATGGACTTTTTAGTCTACTTAGGCTTCATGCACACGAATGGAAGGGGGACATGATTACAGTCCCCATAGATGACTATGGCACCCAGTCATGGGGCGGTGAGAAAGCATGTGCCCACTGTCACTGAGAAAGGAAAAATATTGGACATGTCCTATATTTGGCCGTATTATGGTGCTGGCCGCTTGGCTTTCACTGGATGGGGAGAGGTGATGAGTGCTCACACCTCCTCTCTCCTTGTGCCATCCATTCATTTGCTTGCCTTAAGGTGAGAGGTATTAAAGTTGATGTAAAACAGACGCAGAGCATATCCTCTTGCAACCAGTTACCATGTAAGCAAGTAAGCAACCTGAACAGTCATTATGAGAAATTCTTTTACTCCTTTACTGCATTTGATTTTATCTCAGTCATTAACAGGAGAAATGTATGACTTTTGTTGCACATATCAACCAGTGCTACTTTTCTACACTTCTACACCAGCATACTGGCATGTTCCTCAACAGATCTCCCTAAATTCCTCTATGTACTGGTCCAATTCTAACTGGTGGAAAAGTTTATCTTTATATCCACTACCTCTCCCTACCCTTACAGTGTATTAAATTTTGAAATAATTTTCCATTGTTATACATATAAAAAAATTGGAATCACAACTCTATGTCCTAGATCACATGTTCTTTGTATTCATGGATATCCCTGCGCACACTGTTTAGTTACATCCCGAGACTACAATTCACATGAAGACTGGCACAGCAGGCTAGGAATAGTGAGTTCTCCCTCTTCCTCCCTCACAGGCAGAAGGTTTAAGCATAGGGAAGTGTTTTTCTCTTCACATCAGTCTTGTCAAAAGTTCATCCACTTTGTCTGTTAGGACAATATAATTTTATGTTTCCATATTGCATACATTGTTCATAGCAAAAAGCTCATGGACATTGATGCAAAGTTATACATTACACCCATTAAAATAACCAGGGAAACCTCAAAGAACCACCCACACTACAATCAAAAAAAGGTTACAACACCAAAAATAACTGCAAATTGCATTTCTGCAAACAAGAGGTCTTTAGACCAGAATAAAGAAAAATGTGTAAAAATTTACTTTTATTTCTTTTAAGTAATAAAAACAGAACTATGTCTGTGTTGTCAATTATTGAAGATATCTGTGCAGAACCGAAACGTTTTAAAAACTTCCGTGGTGGGAGTGGGTTCTTAATTTTAGAGCACCATAGAGGAAACATATTAGGGTCTATGCTGAGAGTGTATGTGTGTGACAACACTTGTGCCTCTCTTGGAGAGGAAAGTAATCTCTCCAAAGCCAGCTGTGGATTGTATTAGGCTGGTGTGGAGCTCATGTAATGTCACAACAGTCAGTTGTACCTATGGAAGAAACCCAAAAGTTTGGTGGTGAGTTTCGCCTGTCCACTAGTTACCAGCAGTCACACATGCTCAATTTATACCTCTACAGAGGTTTTTTCAGCATCAATCATTGAGCATCAATCATTAAAAATAAAAACGTAGCCCTTGGCAATATCCACCATTACGATTATATATATATATATATATATATATATATATATATATATATATATGTATATATCTTATATCAGAGTTAAGACCATACTCTATATGCCAAGAGTCACTAAGATTTCACACCAACTTACGATCTTTGCTTAAGTTGGACTACTTCCACCACCACCTACTCGCCAATGAGTCATCGAATATGAGTTAAAAGCAGATTTAATCTTTTTCAAATAAAGCATATACTTACCAACTGGCACCTAACTCAACGAGCTCCTGAGGCTACAATTTTCAAGTTGGTGCGCATGCGCAAGAAAATGCATCACCTACTCTACCATAGCAACTAGATCCGCATGATGACGTTCCGGCCAACTATCTAGTGTGCATGCGAAAGAAAAATTAACAACTCACGCTACCATAGCAACTAGGCCCACATGATGACGTTCCGGCAAACAGTGTTATGAACCAATGCGGAGTGAGTCTCGCAGGAATGACGAACTACGCGGCCCCTCCCGGAACCAATCACAAACGGGACACAGCGGCTCGTGATATCAGCTGATGTCTAGAGGCAACTCCTCGGTGGGAGATTGGTCCTCATAGCGCACACCCACCTATGATGATGTCATTGTACCAAGGTATTATAAGGTGATGCGAACACGCCAAGCGCAACAGTTCAGCCCTGATACCCCCTGAGGACGCCAAGAATATGGCAAAACATGTTGGGGGGGCTGATTGAGCGGCTTATATTTTAAATAGTGGTGATAAGGAGTGGGATTATCCAGACTAGGCATATGTCAGACTGCAGCGACATATAGCACTAGGATATTTCATTCAATAACAGAGAACCTAGGGATTCGAGCAGATAGAAACTATAAAGACAATCTCCCTATATTCATTATAGGCAACAAAAGTAGTAGAGCTTAAGATAGCTATATTTACAACTAGGGACACAAGTGTGTATGTTGACTCTGAAAAAAACCTCTGTAGAGGTATAAATTGAGCATGTGTGACTGCTGATAACTAGTGGACAGGCGAAACTCACCACCAAACTAGTGGGTTTCTTCCATGGGTACAAGTGACCGTTGTGACATTACATGAGCTCCACACCAGCCTAATACAATCCACAGCTGGCTTTGGAGAGATTACTTTCCTCTCCAAGAGAGGCACAAGCGTTGTCACACACATACACTCTCAGCATAGACCCTAATGTGTTTCCTCTATGGTGCTCTAAAATGAAAAATTAAGAACCCACTCCCACCACGGAAGTTTTTAAAATGTTTCGGTTCTGCACATATATCTTCAATAATTGACAACACAGACGTAGTTCTGATTTTATTACTTAAAAGAAATAAAAGTTAATTTTTACACATTTTTCTTTATTCTGGTCTAAAGACTTCTTGTTTGCAGAAATGCAATTTGAGTAAACCTAGTAAATCATTATAGGTCCAGACCATAACCAAAATATCTGGTTCTTTTCTACCTAAAATTTGTTGTTCTTTTCCCCAGGTAACACTAACTTGAAAAATGGATGAGGTCGGCACTTACTTGTTCATATGAATAAACGGGAATCCTTTATTGGTCCATGATAAAAACAGCAGTTACAGTCTTTTATACATGAAAAGGGATAGCAATGCTTATCATAGCTCATCTATGACTAAAGACCGTTGGGTCTGAAACGCATCAGATAAGCATTGCTATCCTTTTTCATGTATACAAGGCTGTAACTGCTGTTTTAACAGTGAAGGCGAACCTTTTAGAGATAGAGTGCTTAAAATGAGACCCAAAACACATCTTTTCCCAAAGTACCAACACGGCAATTTAGCCAGTAACAAACTTATTGCTACCAGAATATTTGAGCTCCAATCTGACCCTGTCCACACCTTCTCACTCTTCGGACAAGACCAGGCAGCACAGGATGGGTCTGTTAAGGTAAACCTGCTGATCAAATCCTGTCATTTCTACTTGTTCTATTTTCCTAAAATCATTGTAACAGAGACTTCATTATATGATGGCGCCGGCATCGTGATCATAATGAAAACAATTAAAGCTAAAGAATGTCAACAAGACTTCAATCCTGACGTCAATAAGCAACAGCAAGGAAGTTCTCCAATCAAGAGACTACACGAGCTGGGAATTCTCCGCCCCTTCTGCTTCTTCCATAATTTCTATATAGTTTTGTGAAACCAAATAAAGTTCTAGCAGTGCAGATTTCCCATGGCCATGATCGCATGAGTGAGATTTAAATCAGCAAATGTGTCTGAATTAATTTCTTATGATGTGCACGCATGCTTATTGATTAGAAACACGCAGCCAACGCACACTAAAAGAGGATGTCTTGAATCCTACCCTAACATTGGAGGCACTGCTGAGATTTTGCGATCAGGACGACCAGGACGCCCCCTCGTTCCAGCACTATTTGCAGTCTTGGGGTCACCATTTCCCGACTGGGTCTGATCATCCCACAATCACGGTAAGTTTCAGATTACATATATTCTGCTACTTGCCTGTGACTCGGGGAGTGGTGATACCTGTGGCTGTAGACAGCTGGGATTGGAGGGTAAATATGCATAGCCACCTGGTGTCCTGCATCGGGGTCTGAATTGTTATATAGCACTGTATGAGAAGTGCCTTGGCTGCTGTGTGTATGCGCTTTGCTGAGTGAGAACAGAAAGGGAGGGGGAGGACGTTCGAAGTTCATATAGAGAGGAGTGTAGCGAAGCCGCAGTGAAGATCAGACATATGGGCCGTTAGAATTAGGAGAAAAAGGACGGATGTCTGCACACCAGACATAGGCCGCCAGAATAAGGAGAAAAAGGACGGATGTTTGCCCGCCAAACATAGGCCGCCAGAATAGGAGAACGGGTAAAGAACGGGTGTCTGGGGATTTTGACAGGAATTAGGAGAAAAAGGGAGATCGTTAAGCGGGGACCTTCTGATAAACCTCTAACCGACACGCAGTGAGCTAAGTCTCTATAACTGGTGATCGGGGAGCTTGAAGGTCAGACCTTCTGATAAACCTCTGTAACTGACACGCGGTGAGCTAAGTCTCTATAACTGGTGATCGGGGAGCTTGAAGGTCAACCCTTAAGCCGTGAGCAGCTGCACGGTAAGGGTCTCGGACAAATTATGCTGCGGTTTCGGAATAGAAAGGACGTCCTCCCAGAGGGAACCACTGGTGCGCTAGCGATAGTTCAGTGCAAAGAAGGGAAAAATGAGGTAGACAGAAGATTGGCTTGATGTAAGTAGAGAGAAGGTTGTTGAGTCAAGTAAGATGAATTAAGTAGGACTGTTGGAAAAGTGCAATTTGATTTAATGGAACAGGTTTGCGGTGAAATAAAAAGTAATAATAAAGGTTTGAGAGTTTTGGGATGTGTTAGAGGATCTGATGATTGTACAACTTGTAAACATGCAAACAGACTCTGAGAACCTCTAACTTTGAATGACGGACCAGGACAGAGTGACAGGGATCCTTCAGAGTGCTGTTTAAGAAAGAGACAGGTGATAAGGGACATTTCAAAGTTTTTGATGTGGAAAGAATTTGAGAAAAATAGATTCAATTATATTTTCCTTGGAGTGAAAAATGGCCCCTGTAATCCAGACTCCACCCCTGTATCTGGTGGTTAGAGAAGATGACACACCCTACTATTCTTCAGTGGCGGCCATCTTAAGTCGGTTTATTTTTCAGTGGCGGCCATTTTAAGTTATATTCCCTTCAAGTCCCTGAAAGTATATTGCTGTTGGCAGCCATAAAGGCTGGTTGTGGGGCTTTGTAGGATAACAGCTGAACCCCCCCCCCCTCGGGATTCTGAGCAGACGTTTGAAAACAAATGCCGGCTGGTGATATTTCACTGTTTTGGGCCTCTGCTAGGGGTCTTGGAGTGAGGGATGTTGTTTGATTGAGTATTATTAAAATTTATTGATCCCGACAATTAGAGAAAAATTACTATAAAAGGTGTTGCAATGTCTCTGGTACCTGCTTTCTGGCGTTTAAGGGGTTAACAGAAGGGTGGGGGCTGTTGGAGCTGCGTTTTGTTTTGTGAAGACATGTACATGGCCTTGACGCTGAAGTTCTCCAAAAATCTAGGGCTCTGTCTGAGCTGCGTTTGTGTTCTGTTCTGACCTTGACGCTACAGTAAGCTGAAGTTGTTTACATAAGGGGGCAGATCGCTGCATTTAGAGTTCTCCCTGACAATCTAAAAAAGACTTGAAGGAAGTTATTTGGTTGTGGAACAAGAATACAGTATGATGTGATGTCCTCCTGTGTAACCCATGAACAGACTAAGCAAGAACGAGCCCCCCAACTGTATTACAGAGCCTATGACTGACTTTTGTTCCTTTTTGATTTAAAACCAACACAAGTGTACCTGGATTTTATTGAGACGTTGGAGTCTGGCCAGAACTTTATAGGTAGCACAGAACACTGGGCTGGAGATGTGGTGGAGGGACTCTGACACATTGACGTACAGAGGGAATAGAGGATGTTTCACAGACCACGCCGAAGTGAGATTGACAACATCTCCGGAAGTCTCAACCGACCAACCCAAGTGGGCGTTGCGGGGAGGAGACATTACTGTAGTGAGTGGCGAGAACAGCCCCCCCAAACAAAGTTATCGCCTTTCATTGTAGAACTCTCCCCTGCTAGTCCAATGATGATTTTAGCCCATTTCCGGTCAAGAAAATACTCAGAAAGAACAGCCGGATACATGTAGCATGGTCCATGACCTCCAAGCTGCCAATGAGTGTACCGAAGCCCAGTGGTCCCTAGCCCAAACTGGCAGCAGTCCCTGAGAGTGACATATTATTCACTGTTATTGATTTGGCAAATGTTTTCCTCTCTGTGCCCCTACATGAAGATTGCCAGTACCTATTTGCCTTTACCAGTTCAGTATTCCAGTATACCTGGTGCAGATTCCCACAAGGGGGGTAAAACTCACCCAGCCAATACCCCACGGCCCTACAGGGAGTAGACTGGCAGACTAGCCCCTTACTGGATGTTCTCCTTTCCCGTATGCGGATTACCTACTGTTTTTGTTTGCCAGGATGCATTTATTGATCTTATGTGTTTTCTGTTCCAGAAGGGTTGCAAAGTTCCCAGAGACAAACTCCAGTACTGCCAGGAGAAGGTGGTCATCCTAGGCCACTGTTTCTCAGCCACAGGCAGATACCTGACAGAGGACAGAAAGCTGGCAGTCCAGAATGTGCCCCTGCCCTGAGGCCTTAAGCCTCTTTACATGTTTCTAGGACTGGCCAGCTCCTGCAGCCTGGGATAAGGTCTGCTGCCCCCGGCCTGATGCTGCCCCTTTCTGACTGCATTGCCTCTTCCCCATTTGCCCTTAGTCAGGAGGCAATTGATGCATTCCATAGCCCTAAGCTGGCAAATCATGTCTGCCCCGGCCCTAGGCACATCCTATTGAACCAGACCTTTTATTTTATTTTGCACGGAGTATCTAGGCCACAGGTGTCCTAGCCCAGGAACGTAGTGACCTCCCCAGTGGCCCACTCTTAGGCCTGGTTAGACTCAGTCTTGAGTGGAGCCCTGCATGTGTCAGTAGCTGCAGCCAGCAATCTGCTCAGCAAGGCCAGTGAGTTGTTCCTAGAGACCCTAGATCACTCAGTTACCGTGAAAACCCCACATACCTTGCAAAGTGTCCTCACCCAAGTACAGCCCAAGCATCTGAGCAAAGGCCAGACAGCTCAGACTCCAGTGTGCACTCCTGATGCCCCAGGATACACTGATAAGGTGCACAGCTCTGAATCCTTCATTCTGTCACCAGTCTTCCAGGATTCAGAGAGGGGGGAGAGAAGGGTGATTAACCCAGATATTGAGTTTTTTCTCATCGATGGCTCCAGGTCTGCAGGAGAAGACAGACGGTTCTACACTGGATATACAGTGGTCAGTGGCGCACATGAGGTAGTACAAGCAGAACCACTCCCTCCACACAGGTCAGTGCAGGAGGTGAAGTGACGGCACTTAGGGAAGTGCTACAGCTGGTGGAAGGTAAAAGGACAAACATCTATACTCAGGGTATAGTTCTGGGGTCTAAACACGACTATGAACCCATATGGAAGGCTTGAGATTTCCTCACCTCTGCAGGAACCCCCTTTAAGCATGGCACGCTGGTTAAAGAGCTCATGGATGCTCTCTTACTTCCACAAGAGGTGGGGATAATAAAAGTAAAAGCACATACAATTTGGTAACTCCACAAGCCAAGGGCAAGTATGTGGCTGACGGGATGGCGAAGGCAGCTGCACAGATGGAGCCTGGAGACTGTCCTGAAGTCTCAGCGGTGAGTTCTGAGCTAAAAGCTGCTGTCCACAGGTGCTCCAGTCCCTGGTGGCCCGAGAGTCATCAGAAGTGAAGGAAGTGTGGAGGAAAGCTGGAGCCCAGATGCTGATGGGACCTGGATGCTGGGAGAGAGGGTGTGCCTGCCCAGAGCCCTGCACCCGACAGGACAGTAAGTCAAGTAGCCCATGGACATACACACATATCCAAAACAGCCATGCTAGAGCTAAAAGTTTGATCCACAGGTGTTCCAGTCCCTGGTGGCCCGAGAGTCATCAGAAGTGAAGGAAGTGTGGAGGAAAGCTGGAGCCCAGATGCCGATGGGACCTGGATGCTGGGAGAGAGGGTGTGCCTGGCCAGAGCCCTGCACCCGACAGTAAGTCAAGTAGGCCACGGACACACACACATATCCAAAATGGTCATGCTAGTGCACATAAACCGCAAGTGGTTTGCCCCGGGCGTTACTACCCCTGTCACTAGACTAGTGAAAGCCTGTAAAGTCTGTGCCCGCCACAACCCGGGTAAGGTGGTAAGGACCCCACAGAAGGTGACACCCAAGCCGCTGTATCCCTTCCAGAGACTGCAGATGGATTTTATCCAGCTACCAAAAAGTGGTACATAGGAATATGTGCCTGTGTACATTGATCTCTTTCCAGGGTGGCCAGAAGCTTCTCCCATGACCAAGGCTACTGCCAGAGCTGAGGCAAAGAAGTTGGTGAGTGAGATTTTTCTGCAGGTTTGGACTTCCAGAGACCAAAGAGTCCGGTCGCAGAACCCACTTCACTAGACAGGTAAAGACTGAAACCTTGTCCCTCCTGAGTGTGTAGAACAGGCCCTGCACACCCCTTGCCCTTCCCAAGTTAGTGGGAAAACCTAAACAGCACTCTTAAGTTAGAGATCCGGGAGGCCATGGAAGAAACAGGGAAACCATGGCACGAGTGCTTTCCTGCTGCCCACTATTCAGTTAGGACCACACCCAACAGAAAGATGGGATTGTCCCCCTTTGAAGTATTTTTCGGCTGTGCACCCAGACTAGGCCTCTACTTCCCACAGACTCTATAGCTGATGGCAGGAAACCAGGTGGAACATGCCACAGTTGAGCCAGGCCTTGAAAAAGGTCTGCAAAAGTGTTTCTGATTCCTTTTTCAGATGCAGAGACCTCAGGATGCATAACCTGAAGCCTGGAGACTACGTGGTGGTAAAGAGACACCAGAGAGAGTCTGGAGCCTCGCTACGACGGTCCTTTCCAAGTCCTGCTGACCAGTGCCACGTCTGTGAAGATAGAGGGAAGTCGGCATGCTTCCACACTTTCTATTGCAGATTAACCTATTCTTCTTGCTAGCTGGTCTCTTCTGACTGACTGTATGCTCAAGGACACCCCAACCATGACTATCACTGTATCTATAGGGCTGACCAGGATGCCCCCAGGGTAGGAGACTTTACCTACGGTTGGTGCAACAAGACAATGACCTTCTATAACACTGACAGCACAGGTAACCCTGTATTAGCAGTGTCTGATGTACAGGATTTGTGGGGATAGGAGAGTCAGGTGAGGCCTAGACCCTGGGAAGGTGAGTGTACGGTGATAAGACTTGTGCATTCCTTCTTCGTGATCCCCAGGGATAAGGTTGATCAGACACATAAGAAAAGGTAGAGAATCCCAAAGGATTCTGAAGGTCAGAGAGAAGCACCTAGATGACAACGTTTATATGGATACAGTGGGAGCCCCAAGGGGGGTCCCAGATGAGTACAAGGCCCACAATCAGATATGGACAGGTATTCCCCATGACAGATCATTATTCCCCAGAGAGCTATGAGCAAAGATGTTGGTTGGGTTAACTGTTTTTATTGTAATCAACAGAGATTTGTGAATTATATCAGAGATGCTTCCCAGAACCGCATGGCTTTGGACATGATCCTTGCTGAGAAGGGAGGAGTCTGTAAGATGGTGGGAGTGGCTTGTTACATCCCGGATGACATCGCCCCCGATGGATCGATTACCCATGCTCTTGAAAAGATTGAAGGACTGTCCAGGGACCTCAAGAGAAACTCGGAAGTGGACGCTATATCCTTCACTTTGTGGATGGGGGATTGGAAGGGTTGCGAATGATATTGGGGATTGTGATTTTGCTCTTGTCACTTAGTGTGTGTTATGTGGTCCCCCCCATCAAGTCCACTTAGTATCATGGGTATCAGTAGTTAGACAAGCCAAAGACCCCTTACTCAAGTTACCTAAATTTGCATAATCAAGATATCCCTCTAAGATCAGCCACCCCTGAAACATATCAAACAGCCCCTGGAGTAGGGAGAGGTAGAGTAGAGATTTGATTCCCATATGTGAAAGTCCACTAAATGGGAGCGCACCCAAAAGGGGTCTGCTGTCATCCAACTGGTGAAGAGGAGAGCGAAGCACATATGGGCAGATCTATAGGTCCTTCTAGACTAAGAGTAGCTGAGAGAAATTCCAGGATTTAGGGGGGACTGTTAAGGTAAACCTGCTGATAGATCAAATCCTGTCATTTCTACTTGTTCTATTTTCCTAAAATCATTGTAACAGAGACTTCATTATATGATGCCGCCGGCATCGTGATCATAATGAAAACAATTAAAGCTAAAGAATGTCAACAAGACTTCAATCCTGACGTCAATAAGCAACAGCAAGGAAGTTCTCCAATCAAGAGACTACACGAGCTGGGAATTCTCCGCCCCTTCTGCTTCTTCCATAATTTCTATATAGTTTTGTGAAACCAAATAAAGTTCTAGCAGTGCAGATTTCCCATGGCCATGATCGCATGAGTGAGATTTAAATCAGCAAATGTTTCTGAATTAATTTCTTATGATGTGCACGCATGCTTATTGATTAGAAACACGCAGCCAACGCACACTAAAAGAGGATGTCTTGAATCCTACCCTAACAGGTCATTTTAAAATATCAGGGCACTACTTGGAGTGCCTGAGACTGCAGGAAAGTGCAGCCATGTCTGGCAAACTCTGTGCCTGGGAGACTGCATAGCCACAGAGAGGTCCCTGAGTGCCATCTCTGGCACCAGTGCCATAGGTTCGCCACCACTGTCATAGACCAATAAAGGATTCAAGGTTATTCATATGAACAAGTGAGTGCCGACCTCATCCATTTTTCAAGTTTAGAAAGTTAGTAACTGAAACTGATCAGACTTAATAGAAGTGGCATCTAACAATTAACATGGAATGTTTCTTTTCCATCAGCCGCAGGTGACTTCTCCTGCCCATATTTTATTACTACGCAATTTGACTCCCAAACAACATTGGCTTTCCAATAAAGTCTTCACAGTGCACCCTTGGAAATAATACAGTCACCGACAGCACTAGTGTAAGTCTCACCTATCAGATAACAAATATTAATTAACTAGTGAGTGGTAGTATTGGTATAGGTTGATAATAATTTTCTTCAGTATTACTGAAACTTGTGCCCGTGTTAAAAAATTTTTGATAATTTGATTTACATGCAAATTTTTAAAATTAGAATTTTAAGAATTGTGTAAAAAGTGTCTGTACAGAGAAATTATTTAATTGTATCTGCAAAAATCCCTGTTGTTGAAAATTTCTAAAAGGGGTACAAAGGAAACAGTCCCTACTGAACCATAGTGTTAGAGGGCGCATAAATGTTTATATTACAATTTTTTCAATTTCATTTTGGTTTAAAAAAAACATATTTGCAATAGATTTTCATTAAAAACTATTTTGTTTCATTAGGCTGTGACATGGGTTTATGGGACTATGTAAAAGTAAGGAAGAGAGAAAGGCTGAAAAATAAGCAATCAATGCCTGTAAACAGCATTCTGCTCACGGTTATGTAGTTGAAAATATAACAGCTGTAGAAACAAAATGAAGAAAACTTGTTCATAAAATCCTATTACAAAACAGATTTTATTTATATACATAGGCTTATATATCACCTTCCATGAATTCTACTATAAATGCGGTGCATTCTTTCTACAGGTAAAGTCATGGTTGATAACCTTCTTATACCCCTCTAGCTGATGAGAACACATGCACAAGTGTGTAAGCATGCATATACAGTGTATAGAGGGTCGGTGGGGGGGGGGGGGGGCTGCTCTATAACAGAGGATATTATTATTATACTGTGCCCACCATATCAGCATATAACAAATATAAATGATGGCGGATGGAACCAACTGATTTATAATGTGGAATATTGGAGATTAGTTAAAGGGGTATTCCAGGGATAAGCATATTTCATATTCAAGTGAGTCATTAAAATATAAGCTTATATGTTATTAGTTGTTATATAAAACATATAACAAACATATATGTTGTGAACATACACTATAATGAAGAATTTAAATACCTGTAAAACTTTTAAAATACCCTTTAATAAGTACGTCGATTTTTCCCCTGTGGAGAAGACACAGATCAGTGGATGGACTCTGGTCACATATCCACATCACATGTCCTGCGCCTGCCTGGGCAGGTCATGTGATCATTAGTAAGTTTGGCTGTAGTCAGTTGGTTCCAGTGCATCCAGTATGGCCAGTGTTATGGTGAGACCCATCTTAGTGAGGTAATGTGCAGTGATGCAGTTAGAACTAGGTCGGAACTAGGTCGGAAATAGGGGTGCTGTCACACGGTGCATCTTTTGACAGTTCTTGGACAGTTCATGGACTGTTCTTGGTGCGTTTTTAAACACACTGAAAATGCATGTATTTGTGCATGTTTACCATGTGTTGCCTGGTTTGAATCCTTTTTTCTGGCATGCGCCACATTTCTGTTTAACCTGCCAGGCAAATACGCACTGGAACGTCACTTTCTGTGCACAGGATTGTGTTGTGGTATGCATTCTGTGACACAACACTAGCGCAAACACTTCATAAATACATGTGCATACCATAAACTGGTGAATATACCAATTCACAACTTAAATTTGGGTTTATGAAAACTCATTGCAACGCTAGATGGAATTTCAGAGATGGAATTGCTTTGCGTATTCACCTGAACACGAGTGGTTTACCTATACAAATGACAGCAGTATGAGGGAGACTAAGCAGGAAACAAGTTTGTTGATAGTTGCTTTTTTAAGATTGAAATGTTATCTCCAGGAAGTGGAGAAATACACAGACAACACATCTCAGCGATAAAGAAAGCAATGGAAAGTGTTTAGATCTGTTTTACAGAGGATAGACTCTCTCCTGAACACTTTTGGCATTATTATTGTTTGTTTGCTATGGTAACAATCTTTGTGCACATACATGTACTTTCAGATGCATTGGTCTCACGAAATCACCTCTAGACTATCACTTTTGTGAAGTGCAGTTTTTCTTGTGGATTTCAAAACAAATTGATCACCCTCACCTCAGTTTTGTGGCTATTCAAGGTTGAGAACACACAGCCCCTCCCATTAGGCAACTGCCTAGTCACACAGCAGATGCTAATGAAAGGTACAATATAACATATCGTTTTTTCTGTAAAACCAATTTTTAATACAAAAACACTTTGGCAGTGTATGTACTATGCTCTGTGGGGACTGGGGGAGTGCTAAAAATGGGTCTCCTGGTGACAGGTTCCCTTTAAGGATTTCGAATTAAATTGATCACCCTCACCTCAGTTTTGTGGCAATTCAAGGTTGAGAAAATAGTAGCGGCACTCAACTATAAAAAATAAGAAAAGTCAGGTGCACGCCCCAGAACACGGACAAAAGGTCCAAGATACTCAATTCAAAAAAATTACAGCACTACGAAAATTGTGGGAAAAAAAATTGTTCTCTTTTATTCCAACATGTACCAAACAGCTATGTTTCAGCTCCAGGCCCAAGGAAGCGAAACATAGCTGTTTGGCACATGTTGGAATAAAAGAGTACTATTTTTTCACACAATTTTCGGAGTGCTGTCATTTGTTTGAATTGTGTATCTTGGAGGGACCTTTTGTCCGTGTTCTGGGACGTGCACCTGACTTTTCTTATTTTTTATAGTTGAGTGCCGCTACTATTTTCTCAACCTTGAATTGCCACAAAACTGAGGTGAGGGTGATCAATTTGTTTCGAAATCCTTAAAGGGAACCTGTCACCAGGAGACCCATTTTTAGCACTCCCCCAGTCCCCACAGAGCATAGTACATACACTGCCAAAGTGTTTTTGCATTAAAAATTGGTTTTAAAGAAAAAACAATATGTTATATTGTACCTTTCATTAGCATCTGCTGTGTGACTAGGCAGTTGCCTAATGGGAGGGTCTGGAAAGGAGCAGTTACCCCCACCCTTGGGAAACATGTGACCTTTTCAAATATATGAATAACTCCCCTCACTCAGGATTGGCTGTAGAGGAGCAGGGGGCGTCGCTAAGCCAAGTGATGGGTGTTTTCATATATTTGAAAAGGTCACATGGAGAAGATGTTCCCCAAGGGTGGGGGGGAACTGCTCCTTTCCAGCCCCTCCCAATTGGCAACTGCCTAGTCACACAGCAGATGCTAATGAAAGGTACAATACAACATATCTTTTTTTCTGTACATAGCGTATGTACTATGCTCTGTGGGGACTGGAGGAGTGCTAAAAATGGGTCTCCTGGTGACAGGTTCCCTTTAAGAAAAACTTCACCTCACAAAAGTGATGGTCTAGAGCTGATTTCATGAGACCAATGCCCTTAAGGGTGTTTTCTCAAGTTTGGAATAGTCCTGTGTCTATAACACTATGGTTGGTGAAGGTACAGAAGCAACCTAATGCTAATGTTCTATGTCTTCATGACTCTAATTATGGTGAATTTGGGTTACATAAATGGTGTAGCAGAGCATGTTAAGAAACATGTGCTTCATTGTTTCAATAATTCCAATTAACCTCTATGAAAGTTACAGAAAAAAGCATTTGGCTGCTTCCCTAACTCCAACTGCCTCACCGTGACAGGGCTATTCTCATCACAGTTGCAAATTTAACATTCTTCAAAATGCCATGTATGAGGCTTTGTAAAGGGATCCTTTTTTGCAGGATAACCTTTTGTTTTAATTGATACCATTTTCTACAGAAGAAAGGTTTATTAGAATTTCTTTATTAACTTTTTTTTTTACTCTTTTTCAACCCCTTTGGGTATTTGCTCCCTAGGGGATCAAATTATTCATTCAACATATTTCAATACATATATACAATGCTATACTTTTACACTGTGGAAAACAGTACTGTATATATGCTCCTGAGCCCTCCTCATTCACCTTAAATTGGAAAATTTACTTACAGATCCCATTTTCTTATTAGAGGAAACCTTTTCTTAACCACGTTTAACCGGGTGATTTTTGTGTGTTGGTGTTTTTTAGACCTTTTTTTTTTACATAAAGTTTTATATAGCAATACCTTCTGCAGGGTGCCAAAAGATGACAGAGGGAGCTTTCTCCCTCTACAGCTCCTTAGACACCGTGATCTGTGTCTGTGGTTGTTATAGACAGCGGTCCATTGGTTAAACACCTGGGATCGGAGCTTTTCTGATCCCACGTTAGTGCCAGGACTGGGCTGAAGCAGGACTATAGATCCTACAGTCTTCTTCTGATGGTTTGCCATAGAAGAAGTACCTTCAATGACCACCGTACTCCTGTTCTCCCAGCACTTCCCCCAGCTCTCTGTTTGATGTTCTCTCGCTGCTGCAGAGGAAGTTTCACAACACAGTGGGAGGGAAAAGTGTTCCTCAAAACTTAAAAGCCTGTAATAGCATGTGAAGCTACAGCACAGATGGTCTCTGGTAACGCCCAGGAAGCCTGCCTCATTTTAAAAGTTGATTTTAGAAGGAAGGATGCCATAGATGATACATATAAGAAAATTTCTTTATTAACCATAAAAGATGTAATTGTTTTATTTACTGTTTGCTCTACACTTTGACAATGTCTTCCAAATGTTTAATTGAGATAATAATGTTGAATCTAATTGTAAAGTATATTGTTAAAGGAAATCTACTATTTGATTTCATGCATTATGAACAAAACATACCTTGAGAATGTTGTAGCTACACTGATGCAGGAACATATATTGTTTAATCACTGAGTTGAGTGGTTTTGCTGAAAAAACAATCATAACATTCAGGGTCTTGGGAAAGCTGGCTTGCATTCAGCCTGCCACATTACACGGAACTGTCCAGACAGGACTAAGCAACTTTAGCTGGATGACTCATACTCAGCAACTGTGGGATGGTACAGTGATTGCTTATTCTGCCTGTCAGGCACAACACAGTAATTACATCATTCTCTCGAGCAGTGCATACTTAATGTGAGAGGAGAAGCACAGGCAGACATAGAGCCTCATTATCATAATTTTATAATTGTTTTATCAGCAAAACCACTCAGCTAAAGGATTCAACAAGATATGTTCCTACATCAGTATAGCTACAGCCTTCTCCAGGTAGGTTTGGTCCATAATGCATGAAATCAAATGGTAGATTTCCTTTAACTTTCTATGCTCTTCTTTATTTTGATCAGATAGAAACCATTTAGTATTTTTTGTTTTAAAATTTAGAAACAGAATTTTTGGAGTTATAGCCTCATTAAGTTAACCGGTCTCTGGTCTGACAAAGTAATGCCATCAAGTCTTCAGAATTCAATGTACATGATGGATGTCTCATAAGATTCTAACACTCTCTGCTCATAATAAGAAGCTAAATCATGACCTTCAAAAGTAGTCATTCTTTTATATGAAAAGTAAGATTGTGATTTAATGTAAAGGGCTGTGGAGAGAAATACAAATTTAATCAAACTTTCATCTGTCAAAATATAATTGGTTTCACATAAGGTTTGTTCCCCAGGATAGTAGTTTGGAAGAAAAATAGCATTCTGCTACTTGTAGGAATGATCACCTTTCAGACAACAGCATGGTAATAATTTTTAACAACAATATACATGATTTTATTGATATTATAGTAATAACTGGCAGCCAGGTTAACAAATTCTTAAGAACAGGATGTATAGGGCAATATGCAACTGTAGACAAAGGGATTGTGCCACAAAACAAGATCATTATTTGTACACAATTTCTCTCACAACATGATTAAATATCTCAAACTGGTCTTACTCACTTACCCTAAAGATCTAATATAAGTTTTTGATGGGGACCTGAGTGACACAGTTGTGATATGTACTTTTACATTTTCACCTGTTACAGCTGTGTGATATAGGAAATGAAGCAGGGTCGGATTGGTGGACCTAGGGCCGGGAAGTGAAATAGATTCTGGGGACCAACCTACTGCTACATGGAAATATTAAATGCACATTTTTAGGCCAGCTGAAAGAATGCATTTGCATCAGGCAAAAAGCAGCATTATTAACCCCTTCCCACGATGTGTCAGATATATCGGATACAGTGCTGATGCCAGTTCAGCTCGAGATCTAAGCCAAACCGGCATAGGGATACCCGGGGTCCTGGCTGTAACTAACAGCCGCCACCCCAGTGTAACACCCGTGGTCAGAGTGGGCTCCGATCATGGGTGTTTGACCCGTAAAAATGCTGCGGTCAGCGCAACCACTGCATTTAAACTGCCTTTGGGGGGTGTTTCCCGCACGATCGCCCCCCCCCCCCCCTCCCCGCTGCTAATACCCTGCAATACATCAGTATTGCAAAATATTATTATGAACAAGCAATCAGTGATCAAAAACATATGTACTCCAGAATGATACTGTTGCAAAGCACAACATGTCCTGTAAAAATAAGCCATTAACCAGCTCTTTAGCCAAAAAAGTAAAAAGGTTATGGCACTTGGATGACGGCAATGCAAAAATGATCGATTTTTTCCCCACATTAGGGTTTTATTTGGCAAATTTAGTTAAACATAAGAAAAAATATTCAAGTATGGTATCCCCGTAATCGTATCGACCCATAGAATAAAGATAACATGAATATTATATTCATATACAGTGAACACCAAAAAAGGAAAAAATCCAGTACAGAATTGATTCTTTTCTACTCCTGCCCTCAAAAAAAAGTTCCTAAATTTTCAACAATAGGGGATACCAACCCCAAAATGGTAACACTGGAAAAAGCATCTCATCCCCCAGAAAATAATGCCATCACATGCCCCCAATAACAAAAAAGCTGACATTTTATCGCCTACAAACGGGGCCAATGAGAAAACTAAAATCCTCCTTCCCTTTTGCGTCTTGCTGTGCCCCCATAAAACGGCCACATGTGGGGGTCTCGGTACTCGGGAGAAATTGCAGAACAAATTGTAAAATGGGTTTTCTCTTTTTATCTTTTAGAAATGTGTAAATTGTAGGGCTAAATGAATGTATAACTGACAAAATTTGACCATTCTAAATTTCACCTCCATTTTGATGTAGTTACTATGAAGGTCTGAAAGGGTTAATAATCTTCCTCAAAACTGTTTCTGATAGTTTGAGGGGTGCAAATTTGAAAATGGGTTGATTATGTGAGGGGTTTTTGATTATAAATGTGTAAAATTTCATTCAAAAGAGTATTTATCCCCGAAATAGTAAATTCTGAAAATACGGAAAACCGATATTCAATTTGTAAGTAGCGTGACATCAAAATAAATTATCCAGACATTTCAAAAATTATGAAAATGTTAAGTAGACATATGGGAAATGTTATTAAGCAACTTATTTGGGTGTTAAGTCTATCTGCCTGAAAATACAATGAATTTGAATTTTGAAAATGGCAAATTTTTCAAAAAATTCATCATTTTTTTGTAAATAAACCCAAAACCACTAAAATGAAGTACAACATGTGAGGGAAAAACAATCGCTTTGATAAGTAACAGTGTTCAAAAGTTATAACCATATAAAGCGACACAAGTCAGAATACAAAAAATGGGGCTGAGCCTTGAGCTACAAAATGGATGCGTCCTTAAGGGGTTAATGATGGTAAAAACACAGATGTGTTTTGATTTGCATTTTTCCCGTTGTGTTTGCAATGCGTTTTAATGACCAATGCACTGTATAAGTCAGTGTTCACAAGATGCTCCTCAATTTTGTTTTGAAACACATTATAAGTGCATCTGGAATATCACATAGAAAATTATAGCAAAATTCCAGCACCATAGATAAAACTTTTTATTTTATTTATTTACTAAAAGCATGTTAAAAGTCAATATCAACATCCATTTTCCGTATCAGGAAAAACATTTATTTTTTGATTCCCTTTTTTCAGGAGTTCCCAAGTGAGCTGTGCAGGTCTATCTTTCTATGCATCTGGCATATCTCCTTCCTGACCGTAGTTGCATCTAGACCTAAAAGCTTGAGGCCATCAAGTAACAACAAGTGTTTTTTATAATATGGCAAAACATGTCGCTAATTGCCAAACACAAATGTTTAGGTTTAAACACATCTACATTCAAGGAGAAGTTATTCCGAATGTACTTTAAAATCAAAGTTCAATCACTTCTTGTGAACATGGCCTTAAGGTCTAAAATAAAGCAAGTTATTGTGGTCCCTCTCATCTCCCCTCATATGGTGGCCCCTGTGATCTCCTTCTCATATCATGTCCCTTCTCATCTCCCTTCATATACAAATAAGGAATGCTAATTCAGACTATCATTGCAGCTTCTCTCCAGGGTCTCTCTGTATAGCAAGAATCGTGGGATCAGTAGGAAGACCTCCAAAGATAATCCAGCTCTGTCCACACCTTCTCACTCTATTTGCAGTCCCAAAAAGTCAAGGATGTGTCACTTTAAAATAGTGCTAAGATCAGCATCTCTTAAGTTGCCTGGGATGGCAGGGAGATTCTTTGAGTCCTGTTTGGTGAGCTTTGGGCTGGGTTGGGTGCCCACAGAGAGGGTTCTGAGTGCCACCACTGACACCTGTGCAATATGTTTGCCACCAATGGCCTACAGGATTCTTGGAATTCACTTTTTTTACTTTTATGGAGGGATAGTTTCTGTTGGTAAAAGCAAATAGTGTTAAAAGCAAGAGTGTTACTAAAGCTACCGGCAGAAGTTGTAGTTAGAAGTAGGATCGGTGTAGTCAGTGCCCAACAGCAAAATGGCTTGGGCTTGGCAATGTTCTTGGCACCCAGGTTTTCAGCTCATCTGAAGCACCACCAAGACAAATAGCAGGGGAGCTTCTTGACGGGGTGCAAAGGGTATGGTGGTACTTGAGCCCCCTGCATTCTCGAAAGCCAAAAAGATGTCTCTTTCCTAGGTAATGAGACTACTACTACAAAGATAATCTATAGTTGGGGAGCGGGGTACAGTTTTAACACATTTCAAGTCTGAATTTTTAAATCTTTATAATAAAAGCAATACAGAATATTCTGTTTTTATTTGATCACTTTGATTAACTAAAACCCACTATGCCAAAAAAAATTGAATACCATTGAGTCTCTTTTCCTAGTACATGGTACAATGGGGGTCATTTACTAAGGGCCCGAAACGTGGTTTTCTGTCGCGTTACCCGAATATTTCCGATTTGTGCCGATTTTGCCTGAATTGCCCCGGGATTTTGGCACACGCAATCAGATTGTGGCGCATCGGCGCCGACATGCACGTGATGGAAATTGGGGGCGTGGTCGTAAGAAAACCTGACGGATTCGGAAAAACCGCCGTATTTTTTTTAAAAAAGTGTCGCTTGACACATGCTTACCTGCACCCAGCGTAGCTTGGTGAACTTCAGTGAACTCCAACGGAATTCAGCGCAGCAGCTACACATCGGGCGCACTACCTTAGTGAATTGCCGGAAGACACGAATCCTCCACAGAGAACGCGTCACTGGATCGCGGTAGGACTGGGTAAGTAAATCTGCCCCCATATCTTGAAACACTACTACATGATTCAATGTGTAAAGAGGAACACAGGGAGTGTTTAATGCTGCCCCCGAATATGTTGGTCTTATAACTATTTAATAGTACAAACAGTCATATACACTCACCGGCCACTTTATTAGGTACACCATGCTAGTAACGGGTAGGACCCCCTTTTGCCTTCAGAACTGCCTCAATCCTTCGTGGCATAGATTCAACAAGGTGCTGGAAGCATTCCTCAGAGATTTTGCTCCATATTGACATGATGGCATCACAAAGTTGCCGCAGATTTGTCGGCTGCACATCCATGATGCGAATCTCCCGTTCCACCACATCCCAAAGATGCTCTATTGGATTGAGATCTGGTGACTGTGGAGGCCATTTGAGTACAGTGAACTTATTGTCATGTTCAAGAAACCAGTCTGAGATGCTTGCTTCCAGCCTTATGACATGGGGATTATCCTGCTGAAAGTAGCCATCAGATGTTGGGTACATTGCGGTCATAAAGGGATGGACATGGTCAGCAACAATACTTAGGTAGGCTGTGGCGTTGCAACGATGCTCAATTGGTACGAAGGGGCCCAAAGAGTGCCAAGAAAATATTCCCCACACCATGACACCACAAGCCTGAACCGTTGATACAAGACAGGATGGATCCTGCTTTCATGTTGTTGACGCCAAATTCTGACCCTACCATCCGAATGTCGCAGCAGAAATCGAGACTCATCAGACCAGGCACGTTTTTCCAATCTCTACTGTCCAATTCGATGAGCTTGTGCAAATTGTAGCCTCAGGTTCCTGTTCTTAGCTGAAAGGAGTGGCACCCGGTGTGGTTTTCTTGCTGCTGTAGCCCATCTGCCTCAAAGTTTGACGTACTGTGCGTTTCAGAGATGCTCTTCCCCTACCGTGGTTGTAACGGGTGGCGATTTGAGTCACTGTTGCCTTTCTATCAGCTCGAACAAGTCTGCCCATTCTCCTCTGACCTCTGGCATCAACAAGGCATTTCCGCCCACGAACTGCCACTCACTGGAGGTTTTTTCTTTTCGGACCATTCTCTGTAAACCCTAGAGATGGTTGTGCGTGAAAATCCCAGTAGATCAGCAGTTTCTGAAATACTCAGACCAGCCCTTCTGGCACCAACAACCATGCCACGTTCAAAGGCACTCAAATCACCTTTCTTCCCATACTGATGCTCGGTTTGAACTGCAGGAGATTGTCTTGACCATGTCTACATGCCTAAATGCACTGAGTTGCCGCCATGTGATTGGCTGATTAGAAATTAAGTGTTAACGAGCAGTTGGACAGGTGTACCTAATAAAGTGGCCGGTGAGTGTAGAACAATAGGCTAATGTTAGGAAATATGATTCTTAAGTAAAAATGTAAATTTAAACACATTTCTACTATGTTTTAATAAAAAGTAACCTGTATAAAATCATCTTAGTTTTTAATAAACTAAAGAATCAGAAAAAGATTAGGTTAGAATAACATTATTTTATTCTAGGAGGATACATGGGACTGGTGCATTAAATTATTTTACATGTCCATATTTATTTGTTATTACTAAAAAAGTATGAGCCATGTTATGGAAGTCTCAAGACACCCCCATCATTACAGTTATTATCGGAGAAATAAAATATAATTGTGTAATGGAGGAGCTTATTGCCCACCGTACAAACTCTGTATCTCGCTTTAATCACGTATGGTCTAAATGGAAGGACTTCTATAGTCGCAGATGAGGCCTATTGCCTAACCCGCACTCCAAATTCCCGTATTTAAATCTGTGGGCACCCACACCGGGAACTACTAAACATGTATGTATCACAACTTTACACGGTAATATGCTGCAAACATCTCAGCCTATAGAAACTACCCTATCATTGAACACTTGCTATCTATGTAAAAGTATATATCTGGTAATGCATGGCCTGTATCTTTCATTGTTATTGTGTTACTTTGTTATCCAAGTTTTATACCCACTATATTAGTGTACCTATGACTTGTATATGCTATACTACTCTAATGGGCGGGTATCCCGTGCCTGGGTTTACCTATCCCTAGACAAGGTACGATTGTTATTTTATGCTAAAAAACTTCAATAAAAAGTTGATGTTAAAAAAAAAAAAAAGCATGAACCATATTTTGATCAAGAAGATGCACTCAATACATATTCAATGAAGCATGAGATTCCTTCCAACAACCAATCAATGATGTTAACACAACTGTGCTTTTGTGACTCTTTATTAAAAACGCATGTGACTTGTATAAAAGAAATATTTAGATCTGCAAATTAGGTAGAGATGTGGCTCCAAACCTCACATCTGCCAAGCAAATCATACAGTAAATCTTGAATGCATCTACAAAGCACTTGGAGACAGGGATGGAGTAGGACTGACAACGGAGACAAGACTTTCTGCGTGATCAAGGGAAAGATTTGAATGATCCATGTCTCCCTCTCAGATTCCTGCATTAAACTATGAGATCAGAATGTCACGTGCAGCAGTGAAACCAGCTAATGTTTTAACAGCTGTTTCTCTTTTCCCCTGGTTTGTCTGGAGATCTAATTTCGCTCTGAAGGGGTGGGCTTTACATATCCCAAGAAGCAGCAGGAACTGTTTATTTAGAGAGAAGTCTCTCCTTCTTTCCTCCTAAAGCTGCTTGTGTTCATTAAAAAGTAAAAGGAGAAGAAAATCTTTTCTGCAGAATAAAGGAAAGTCGCCTTGTTTGGTACCGATCCACTCACATCTTATGATGTATGACTTTCCAATGCACTTGGGTGGGCTCTAAGTGGGTAATTTAGTTATTGACTGGAAGATGTATATGGATTTTTTTTGTAGTTTCTTGGTTCTGAAATAAATATACTATTGACATTTCTAGCTATTAGATTTCGAAATGCAAATCCCCCAAAATGAAGAAGGATTTGAAAATTGTGTTATTAAAGTATTACTCCAAAGATCAGTATTTCTTTAACCCTTTACCGCATTTACACATTGTTACAGATGATGGGGATAATCCCCATATTCTGCAATACTGTAGTATGGCAGTATATGGTAGGGCCAATCAGACAACCTAGGTAAAGTACCTTAGGGGGTCTGAAAAATAATTACAAAACAAAACAAAAAATTCTAATAACCCCCATTACCCTAGAACTGAAATAAATATGAATAAACAGTAAAAATCATAAACATGGTATTGCTGTGTCCCAAAATGCCCAATCTATCACAATATAATAAAGGTTATTCCTGGCATTTAACCCCGTAGTGGAAAATAGCGCCCAAAGTGCAAAATATATAAAAAATTAAAAAGAGATCAAAAGGCCGTACAGTCCTCAAAATGGTAGCATTGAAAACATTATCAGAAGTCACAAAAAATGACACCACCCACAACTCCGTACACTGAAGTTATTAGCGCCAGAATGGCAAAATGAAGATTTTTTGTTTTTTTGTACAGGAGGTTTAATTTTTGTAAATGTATGTAAACATTCTAAAACCTATACAAATTTGGTATCGCCATTATTGCACCAACCCAAAGAATGAAGTAGACATGTCATTTGGGGCATTCAGTGAAAGCCATAAAATCCAAACCCAAAAGAAAAAATTCACTGCATTCAGAATTTTTTCCAACTTCCCAGTACACGGCATGGCATATTAAATACAGTCACCATGAATTGCAATTTGTTTTATGCAGAAAAAAAACAAGAAAACAAATAATTATCTCTCTCATCTGTCTGAGTTCAGTAGAGTGCTTTTTATCACCGTCAACATCAATTGTTAAATAGTGCTTCCACAGTAATGTCACCTATTACAGTTTAACACAGGTTCCATCAGAAAGGAGGAGAGGTTGAAGATCTTAGTGAGGTTAAAAGTGACTGCTAGGGAGAGGGACTGTACAAGATGTGAGCGTATGGGGTCACTGATGCAGGTAGTGGGGCGAGCAGAGGAAAGGAGCCTGGAGACTTCTTCCTCACAGACTCACAGGAATAGAGTAAGCGGAGTGGTGTATCAGAGGGAAGTCGAATAATGGATTCAGGGGATTGAGAAATTATTCATATGAAGAAAAGGATGATAAAGTAGGGACACTCCTCTAAGGAGTTATGGTCGATGGATATTTTGTATGGAAAAGTATTTGAACTTTACTGTTTACTGTTAGCTAAGCAGGAAATAATTCTGTAAATATCTATAAAACTAGATATTCTGTTTAATTGATAAAGGATATTTCGGTGTTTAGGATTTTACATTTTTTATATGGTGCTATATTATACTTTTCTCTCTCCTGGGTCCTGCGTGACCACACACTGTAACCTGTTGGAGTTTTTTGTTCTTTTTTTTATTGTTTAATGAAAAAATTTCATAAAATGAAAAAAAAAGTGAAAAAGTGAAAAAAAAAGGAACCATATTTTACAACTACATCTGACTACATTGTATAAATTGCAATAATATAATATATAATATAATTCAATAGTAATAAAGTCAAGTAAAGCAAAATTAAATAAATGGTTAACCAAGGATTATCTATGACATATCCTATTGGTGGGCACTTATTAAAACAGAAGATTTAGTACCTATCTGTAGAAGATTAAAGGTGCAAAGTTCAGTAGTAAATTGTCACCACTGTGAGCTTCTAAAAAATTCCAAGGATTACCTACATAAGAGAAAAGATCAAAGAGCTATTTCTTTTGCGTATTCAATAAGATACAAAGCCAAAGCAAACTGTCATCACTTCTGCATCTGATCCTAAGCCTCAAAAAATAAAATAATAAAACATGAACCCTGCCTCTAATAACACAGCAACTCTACATTGTCCTCTACAATTCCTAGTAATAGTGGTCAAAATTCATAAAAAAATAAATGAAAATATCCTTTACAGACAATTTGGGAAGATTTAACAGGACTTGTTAAAGGTATGTTTATATTCTGGTTTACAAACCTTGAAATGATGAAAGTTACTGGCGATCCATCATTGCGAATATTTCTGCCTTTACGTTATCTCCACACCAAGTTGGCATGGAGGTGCTTGAAGTGGAGCAGCCGGCAGTGGAGTGGGCCAGCATGGGGCATTGCAAACTTACTATAGGCTGTGATGATGTGATGATGATATTCCAGCACAGTCGACCACTGGATACAACTTTAAGCCAGAGCCTCTTGTTGTATCCAGCACCATCGTAGGGGCATGAACTTAAAGGGAACCTGTCACCAGGAGACCCATTTTTAGCACTCCCCCAGTCCCCACAGAGCATAGTACATACACTGCCAAAGTGTTTTTTTTAATAAAAAATAGGTTTTACAGAAAAAAAGATATGTTATATTGTACCTTTCATTAGCATCTGCTGTGTGACTAGGCAGTTGCCTAATGGGAGGGGCTGGAAAGGAGCAGTTTCCCCCCACCCTTGGGGAACAGCTTCTCCATGTGACCTTTTCAAATATATGAATAACTCCCCTCACTCGGGATTGGCTGTAGAGGAGCAGGGGGCGTCGCTAAGCCAAGTGATGGGTGTTTTCAAGGGTGGGGGGGAACTGCTCCTTTCCAGACCCTCCCATATGGCAACTGCCTAGTCACACAGCACATGCTAATGAAAGGTACAATATAACATATCTTTTTTTCTGTAAAACCAATTTTTAATACTAAAACACTTTGGCAGTGTATGTACTATGCTCTGTGGAGACTGGAGGAGTGCTAAAAATGGGTCTCCTGGTGACAGGTTCCCTTTAATCATATGCCAGCGCACAAGTAATTGCGTATAATAAAAGTCACACCTATGTGTAATATAGGCAGTAACATTTTCTTTAATCCAGTTTTTAATCTGTACCTATCCACTTTTCTGGTATCTATATCCACATCAACTTAATTAGATTTCATTTTGTTATTCTTTGTTAAACTTTATTTATTTATTTTTACAGTTCATTTCTGATAACTGAAACTTTGCATTTTATGGCACAATTCTACACCAGGCAGCGCCTAGCGTTGAACTATATGCTAGCGCTGCCGGAGGGACAGGGACTTCATGAAATGCCAGTGCACGATTGATAAATCACAGTGATAAATATAGCGCAGAAAAAGATAAGTCTTACCTAACTCAGAACTGACATACCATATGTCACATTGATGCACTCATTGAAACACAATGGGGCAGATTTACTTACCTGGTCCATTCGCGATCCAGTGGCGCGTTCTGTGTGGAGGATTCGGGTCTTCTGGCGATTCACTAAGGTAGTTTCCCCGATGTCCACCAGGTGTCGCTGCTGCGCTGAAGTTCGTCGGAGTGCACTGAAGCTCACCAAGCCAGGCCGGGTGCAGGTAAACGCGTGTCAAGCAACACTTTTTTTTATTAAATGCGGCGGTTTTTCCGAATCTATCGGGTTTTAGTACGGCCACGCCCCCCGTTTTCTGTCGTGTGCATGCCAGCGCCGATGCGCCACAATCCGATCACGTGCGCCAAAACCCCTGGGCAATTCAGGGAAAATCGGCGCAAAATGATAAAAAATTTACATTTATTTAGGAGGTGAACAAGTGCCTAAATGAACTTATAATTATTAATTAAGAAACAACTTTATAAACCGGAACAAAATATATCACAGCAGTACAAGATCATGCTAAGAAACAACCATCTCAACCTGGACCAGCCAAGGCCACCTGGACTATTCTTCACAAAAACAGCATTTACTACAGTGCAATACATAGCCCAGTAGTTGATGGGTTTTAGACTTTAGATGCAGTGTGAGCTCTGATGTATACAGTTTTATACTATGAGACCACCAATATGCTGTGAACCACCAATATATGATATTCACAAGGTGAACTGAGCAACATTAATTGGGAGAATTTATCATTTGTGATTTTTTTTTTTTTGTATTTTTCTTGTTTCACTTATCCTTGGGCTTTGGTGCTGGATTGGTAAATTTGCTAATTAAAAAAAACACAAACATGCATAGCTCACCCACATTTTTGTGCAGCGCCTCAATAAATTAAGCCTTTTATTATTAAAAAATTGCACTTGTCAGAGCAATAGATGTACATTAATAGTTAGCAAAAATAGAAAAACAGAAAAAACGTAAGGATTAAAGAACTTTGGGACAAATTGTGGTGGGTTGCAGCATTCCAAGGCAAATCACGTTGGATGTTTCTGAAGGCAAAGGAAATCTATCATCAAAATCCATCATAATAAACCAGGGACACTTACTCATAGATCCAGGCACTGTGACTGTGGTAATCGTCTTAAATTTGTAATCCATGGTCTCCTTCCTACTAAAACCAACTTTTAAAATTATGTGTAAGAGCCTTGAAATCTCTGGGGTGTTAACCAGGCCCTTCAGCGCTGCACATTCACAGGCCGTTACAATGTTTCACCCTCTGCTGCTCTCTCCATCCTTTGTTAACTAGGAGCAGCAGGGAATACAGAGAGAAGGGAGACCTGCTGAGCTCATAACAGCCTGTGAAGCTACAGCACTGAGGGACTCTGGAAACACCTACCAGAGGCTAGTCAGCATGGTTCAGGAATAACAAATAGAAGAAGATTACCACAGTCACAGTGTCTGGATCTATGAGTACAGGCAGTCCCCGGGTTACGTACAAGATAGGGTCCGGAGGTTTGTTCTTAAGTTGAATTTGTATTTAAGTAAAAATTTTATATTTTATAATTGTAGATCCAGACAAAAAAAAATTTGTCCCCAGTGACAATTGGAGTTTAAACATTTTTTGCTGTAATGGGACCAAGGATTATCAATAAAGCTTCATTACAGACACTTTACAGCTGATCATTGCAATCTGGGACCATAGTAAAGCATTCAGAATGCTTCACCAGATGTCAGACGGGTCTGTCTGTAACTATGGGTTGTCTGTAGAGATGAGCGAACACACTCGTCCAAGTTTGATGCTCGTTCGAGCATTAGCGTACTCATAACTGCTCGTTGCTCGGATGAATACTTCGCCAGCTCGAGAAAATGGCATCTCCCGCCATCTTGATTTTTGGCGGCCAGAAACAGAGCCAATCACAAGCCAGGAGACTCTGCACTCCACCCAGCATGACGTGGTACCCTTACACGTCGATAGCAGTGGTTGGCTGGCCAGATCAGGTGACCCTGGAATAGATTAGCCCCTGCCTGTGCTGCTCGCGTCATTCTCTGTCTGGATGCCGCTAGGGAGAGAGCTGCTGCTGCAGGGATAGCGTTAGGCCCATAGTTTTGGCATAATGGTGCGATTAAGCAGCCTCAGAGGCATCCATGCATGCTGCCCCTGCTGTTTCCTGTCCATTTCCGTGGTGTTTCCATCCTTTTCTGAGGTTCCCAGGTGCTTGGCCAAGCTTCCCTGTGCAGATCCCTGGTCCCCTTGAAAAATGCTCGAGTCTCCCATTGACTTCAATGGGGCTCGTTATTCGAGACGAGCATCGGGAAATGTTTGTCTCGAATAACGAGTACCCGAGCATTTTAGTGCTCGCTCATCTCTATTCTTTATGCTTTGTATATTGACCATGGGTTGAACAGGTGCCATTACGTCCATTTCCGTGGTGTTTACATCATTTTCTAAGGTTTCCAGGTGTTTGGCCAAGCTTCCCTGTGCGGACCCTTGGTCCCCTTGAAAAATGCTCGAGTCTCCCATTGACTTCAATGGGGCTCGTTATTCGAGACGAGCACTCGAGCATCGGGAAAAGTTTGTCTCGAATAACGAGCACCCGAGCATTTTAGTGCTCGCTCATCTCTAGTTGTCTGTAAGTCTGGTGTCCTTAAGTAGGGGACCGCCTGTAAGTGTTCCTGGCTTATCTTGATGGATTTTCATAGTAGATTTCCTTTAAGTATTAAGTACATTTTTGCTCTGTGGGGCCCCTTAACTTTAATGATCATAAGGTTAAATATAACTACCTTTAATTATTAATCCAGAAAGCATAGAGGATGTAGGAACCATTGCAATTGGTTGCATTAAAAAAATTATCATAAAAATGAATAGAGAGATGCACCAAGGGGGATGTCATGTTTTCCACCTCTACCAATCAACTTCTTAAGGATCCATATAGTTCCTATGTGTTTATATATATTCAGTTTTCTCTAAAATTTCTAAGTAACTGCAAAATCATTTTTATATCCTAGTACATTTTTCAAGTTACAAAGTTCAGACAATAGCAGAACAGAAAGACTATATTGTACATAGTCACTGACACAAGATGATAGATTAATTAGAGTGGGTCAAGGACTTAAGGATGGGGCTTTCACAGAAGGCATATACGAAGATACTTGAAATGCCAAGTAGGATTTAAATGCTTTCCAGGTGTATATTATGAGATTTAGGACACAAAAGTAAATTCTTTGCAAAAAGTAAAAGAGCCATTTTGATATTTGTCTGTGTGTAAAGAAAGATGGAGAGAATGTTTAAATGAAGAAATAACCAATGCAGAATATTGCATTTTCCATAAAAAGTTAAAAATTAAATAAGATAAAAATAATTACAAAAATTACCCCAACCAATAACTCACTCAGTGCATACTGTGATCCTTATTTTACCTCTTCCATTGCCTACAAACATTCTACTATAGGTCTCTAGGTCTGGTTATCCCGGCCATCTCCTAAGAACAGTTTACAATCCAGTAACTGTAAATGTAAAATATTAAAGCAGTTATCCGAGGTAATAAAAAACCCCCTTGGTGACCGGGATGGGGCAGGTTTAAAAGAATTAACATGTACTGACCTCCTGGCACCCTCCCGGCCTCCAGCGCTGCAATCACTCCGCTCAGTACCCCATGTAAAAAAACAGGGGAATGGAAGTGGCGCTGCACTCAGCTTGCGTTTGGCCAAGGTGGCCGGCCACACCCAGCCATCCCACATCATACAGCACTGAGAATGGGAGCGGGTGGGTTTGGCCAGCCACGTTGGCCTGCCAGAAGCTGAGCATGGCGCTGGTGGCCAGGAGGGACAGCAGAGGTAAGTTCATGATTATTTTTTTAAACCGCTCCATCCCTGCCACCGATGGGTTTCTTATACCCTCGAATAACCCCCGTTAAGTTAACTCATAGGTCTAAGCTCCTAAAAAAGAACTGTATATGAAACCTTTAATAATAATGCAGCAACGTGTTCCAGGGCATAGAATGGATTACTGTGGGTTATAAATGAAAAAAATGATGACTACAATATCATTAGGACAGGAGAAGAATTAAAAGCTGACAATGCACAGGACCTACTTTAATAAGCAATCATAATAGAGAATCGGTCATAGCTATGGACACTATGGCACTGGTGTATTAAGACTAAACCATCTTCCTCGCTGGCATGAGATGTGCCTGTGGATTCTCAGTAATACTAGTGTACCACAATGGACGTCTAGTTTTTGTCTATAGCCTGCACCTTTTTCAGGTATTTGTAATAATGCATTTTGTTGGGCATGAAACCAACCCGTCCACCTTGATCTCCAACTCACTCTGCCCAACAGCGCAATGTGCAGCAATAGCATGCACCAAAAAATTTACTTGTAACAAGCAATCTTTTGATTTTACAAATATTTACGATGATGACACATTACGAAATTAGAGAATGTATTTGTTTTATGGGCATTAATAAAATATTGGGGTATCTTATTGTTTAAGATAACACTGAGAAGACCTCTATTCAGATGAAAATAAATCATTCCATTCTGGTCATAAATTAATGAAATTAGGATATATGGTTGCAAAAAAAATTTATTATTTATTAATTATATTATGGTTAATTATAATATATAATATAGTATATACTATTAAGTATAATATAATATTACATAATATATAATATAATTTAAGTGGATTTTTAAGTGGGTTGTCATATTTCCTTATTTCATAGGAAGATCCACAGGTAGGAGAATGACTGCAATTAACCTCAGTAAAATTTTAAAAACTTTGTGGTTACAAAACGATCTGCTACATTTCTAACAATTGCATGCTAATTTCTCTAGCTATTTGCAAGGGTTTCAGATAATTATATGGAAACTTATGAAGATAGGGGAACAGGAAAACAATCGGGGGACAAGCTCAGGAACAACGTAAAGGCTCTGAAACAGGGTTCAGAGTAGAGGTTTAGGGTTCCATATCAGGTAGGACACAAGGTCCTGGGTTCCGGATCAGGTTGAGGTTTAAGGATTCTGGATACAGGATTCCAGGTCAGGGTTCCAGTTATTGTTGGGGTTTCAGATGGGAAACAGCGCTCCGGATTAGACAGGAAACAGGATGTATATCAGCTCAAATTCAGGTTCCAGTTTAGACTGGGGTTCAGAATACTGGCTCAGGTGAATACCTGCGAATATAGAGGTTCCAGTTCAGACTGGGGTTGAGAGTACCAGATCAGGCTGGATAGAAGCTGTGACCTACATGGAGACAGTCATATACCATGTCAAATTTATCATCCAGCATCATACACTGTGATAAATTTTGTTAGGTATAATTATTTCTGCCTCTCTGTTTGTTTCTGGTCCTGTATCAATATGCTAATTTTAGTTCCGGTCCTGTGTCTATGTGGTAAGGCTGGTTCCGGTGTTGTTTGTATGTTGTAGGCTAACATGTCTATTCACTAACAAGAGCGTAACTTGAAGCTGATGGGCCCTAGTGTAAAGTCTGAGCCAGGCCACCAACTATAATGTATGGTCTTCTCATATGGGAAAATGACACCTTATGGACCCCCCTGAGCCTTTTGGGCCCAGTTGTGACCATACCTTCTGCACCCCTTCAAGTTATGCCCATGTCAATAGTCTTGTATTTTTTTTCTCTGGGGTTGCCTTGGTTCTTGTTCTTCATCCATGTAGTAAACTTGCTTTTGGTGCTGTAAATATGTAGTAATTTTGATTCTGGTTCTGTATCTAAGTAGTAATCTTCTTTCCGGTAACTATAGTAGTCTTGGTAACATATCTATGTAGTAATCTTGGTTATGGTAATGTGTCCATGTTCTAGTTCTGGTACAATGCAGGTGCAGTTACCTACCTAGTGATTGGTTAAGGTTCCTCACCTAGTATTTTCTGTGGACCTCAGAGACGTCAGGAAAGTGCAGTACTGTGGAGACTGGGAGAAGGGATTGATGACAGGGAGTGACAGGGAATGATGATTGCCTTTTTTATGTTTCTGACCTCCTCTAGAATCCAGTTAAACTTAATTTTCATTTATGGGGCAACTGTAGCAACATATTTCAGACAGCTTCAGCCAAAGCACAAAAGATCATGGGGTACATCAAAAAGGCATGGGTGCACATAACACAAATACAGTTCTGCCACTTAACAAATCACAAGTCAATTGAGAAACAGGAATGTCCCAGGGATAGTGAGGGAAAGAATAGAGCTTTAATAATTTAACAATTGTTTGAGAAGGCTGAGCGGGAAAAATAGAAATAATTGCCCTTTTCAGCGTAGTGTAAAGAAGTGAGATAACTTTATTACATCATCATCATCAATTAGAGAAATAGCAGCATTCCTGCTGATACAGTGCATACCTAAATTGCAGACTTGCTATTCACTGCATCCATGTCCATTTCAAAATTGCAGTGCCAGTGTTTGCCAGTGTCAGTGCCAGTGCCTGTATTTCTCCAAATTGCAGAATCTGTATTCACTGAATCCCTGTTTTTCAAAATACCAGTGGCAGTGTTTGATAAATCTATATATTCTGAAATTGCCAAGTCCGTATACACCGCATCTGTGTTTTTCAAAATAGCTGTGCTACTGTTTGCTAAATCAGTACATTCCTAAATTGCAGACTTCATTATTACTGCATGTCTATTTTTTAGAATAGCATTTCTTGGGTTTGCTAAAGCTGTATATTCCTAAATTGCAGACTCTGTATTCACCAATAATCAGCACTGAGCGCTGGGAAGAGGCATACCTCGGGCCCAGCAGCTACATCATTAACCTAGTGGCCAGTTAAAGAGATGTAACAACCCTGCCCATGCTTACTTGTCCATGTCAATTGTGATGTGCACCTTGTGACTGATGGCATTGTGAAGTGCACATCTGTTGCGGGGCAGGGGTAGCCGGCCACGAAAAGTAGTGGCGGCTGGGAATCACGTATTGCGGGACAGCCACCTCCAAAATACTTTTTTTGTATACATCTTTCTTATTGTCTTGAAATAAAGGTATACAAGGCTCAAACAGAGTATCTGATATAACCAAATGGCTGCATATAAATCCTATACAATCAGTTACCTTGAGCAAATCATGCCTTTCGGGAAGAATAAGGGTAGAGAGGAACGGTCCCTGTTACCATCATAATAACCACAATATTTAGATATAAAGATTAAACTCTTAATAATGGTTAAATTTGGTGTCTTGAGTCTAATAATATCCTAGCATCATGAGTATACAGTATATCATGCAGTGGTCCAGTTGTAGTGATAACCAAAAGACTTTTTAAAGATCTCCATCTCCACGAGCCAGAATGGTAGCTTTTAGAACGCCAGCAATTTTGCAAGTGAGTAACAGGGCCCCTGGGTGAGATTGCCCAAACTTCAGTTTTTTTTGCATTGTTTGGATGATAGAAAACTGAATGAATCCCTGGGATGGTATGAACAGGCTTGATTATGGTTGTCTTGTTGCTAGTGGTGGCTGCGTTATAGCCTCCCTTTGAAGGAAGACAGGTGGCCTTGTCACTCGGTTGAGATAACTGATGCCGCAGAGCGAGCCTCAGGTGTTTCCATGTTTTTTTGGGTGTGTCATCCACTGCATGTCATGCAAATGGTGCAATTGACATGTGTTTTGTCTCCTGCCCTTTGTAGGGGCCAGCCTTTAGGTGCTTAGTCTATGGGCTGCTGGATATGCCTTTTCACCCTTCTTCATCCATTGCTGGCTACTTTGGGCTTTCTGACCACCACTTCTTACTTTCGACCCATCATTGTCTATGATCTATGTTGGGTCTAGAACATTGTCATCAAGCCTCAGATCTTCCACCAACCCTTACCACTTCCCTCTTTGTCAGTTTCCACAGAAAACCACAGCAGTTGGAACTTGGGTTTCATTCTCATCATGGTAGATGCCCTGTCATAGTCCGCTATCCACATCCTTATCTTCCAACACTAGTTGTTGAGTATCTGGGAACTCTATGGGGCACATTAACTACTGGGGCACCACTAAAAGCCAAAAAAAACAGTAACTGCTATGATTTTAATCATATAAAACATCCAAGTAGTATAGATATTTACACATCATGTATGGGTATTATGGAATTATTGCAATCTATAGATTCCCCTTTGTTTGGGATCCTCAAAGATCAGTTCAAAGCATGAATAGGGGTCATTAACTACAACACAGCCATGTCAGATACATTCATTTATACGAAACTGCAGTACCCAGCAATGTATATATAATGGAAGTGTTGTCTGGGTAAATCATTATTTTTCAAACCAGCGAACAGCAACAAGTTCACCATATGATAACTTTAAGATTTATTTATTTATTTATACAGAGCCATCATATTCATATACAAATATAATATTACATTACAGAGTACAAACAGTCATAGGGAACAATAGGAGTGAGGGCCCTGCTCACAAGAGCTTACAGACTATGAGGAGGAGGGGGTGACACACGAGGTATAAGAGCTTGTAAAATGGTCCCGCCATTCTTTATAAGGGAAAATAGTAAGACCTGCTTGAACCAGCCATCAGCCACCATATTATATACAAAGTCCAAGGCCAATTGGACTGCAGAGAAACCTGTAGCTTGATTTCTGGTATTTGCCGGATAACAGATGGGAGGAGGACACAGGATGGGTTAGCAAAGAGATAGTTGACATTTCATGCAGTTAGCGAGTGTGATAGGCTTGCCTCACCATATCAGCAAGCATCAACATTATAAAAAGTGAGATATGGAGACAATAACAAATTATCATAAATTTCTAAAGATATAGACCAACAACATTGTACTATAAACTTGAGTATATTGCTAGGAGTTGTAACAGGTGGCAATGCAAAACAGGTAGAACAGCAGGCAAACAGGAGATAGGAGGTCAATCATAAGCTCATCATATGTTACATAATCATCATTGTATGTGCCAGAGTTCGTAATCCAAAAAATTCTGCGGCATCCTTTACATGATCCCTATGTTGCACAGGGTCAATGGCCTCCTAGAACTGTATTACCCTTTTCAACCTTATACAACCTACCCCAGCACTTTAGAATTAAAACTTTCCTCTGCTGACTTAGTGATAAAGTAGATCTTGGATAATCTGGCTACAAGAATGAAATTGGGTAGCACCATATTTTTTGTAATTTTTTGGTGCCACACTGCATTTTTGTTTGTCTACATGGCTGTCTATGGGCTGCCTGCCTTTTATCCCACTTTTGTAAAATTTGTCTTGGTCACATTAACCTTTAGGCCTTTTACATTGCGCCAATCCACACAATGGCAAAAACACTCATTGATATTGAATTTTGTTTGCTCATATGTGTCACGGATGCTCCCGCGACCCATCTCCCGTGCTCCTCCCCGCAGCTCCAGTCCCGCTTCCCCGGTGAGTCCCTTACCTCGCCGTGTTCCCTAGGGCGCGCGCGCCACCTTCAGTAAGTTTAAAGGGCCACTGCCCCATTAATTGGAGCTGGCCATTTTCAGGAATTTACTTAAGCCTGCCTCTCCCTACACTCCCTTCCGGATCTTTGTGCCCCACAGCCTGAGAGAAAGCTCTATAGCGATTTTCCTGCGTTACAGTGTCTCCTGCGTTCCTATGCTTCCTGCGTTCCTGTGTCTCCGGCATTCCTGAGTCCCTCCGTGTTCCTGTGTCTACCTGAGCCCCTCCGTGTTCCTGTGTGCCAGTGTTCCTCCGTCCTGCTGTTCCTGTGTATCAGTGTTCCTCCGTGTTGCTGTCCTGTGTGCTGTGTTCCCGCACCCATCTGCTTGGACCTCCTGTTGCTGACCCCGGATTGGACTCTGACGTTGCATTGCTGCCGCCTGCCCTGACCCTGTGCTTGGACCTGACCTCGAGATTGCCTGCCGTTCCTGCCGGGTACCACTTAGACTACGGTCCCAGGTAGTGGCTTGTGCCATCGTCTGCAGTGGTCCAGAGGATCCACAACCCTCAAGCCTGACAATATGTATATGTACAATAGTCTTTCAGTGGTTAAAATTTGTCAGACTGTAGCTACAGAGTACTATAATTGCCTGTTACAGTCTGTTGACGATATGAACGCAGAACAGTTAAAGCAAATCTGTCACCAGGAATGTAATTTTTAGCTGGTGACATGTTACAAGAGCCTATGGCAGTAGCGGCTGAGTGCCCAAACTGCAACCCAAAACACCCCTTATTGAGGTAAGGTGCCAACCAAAAATTAAAGCAGTAACTTATTGCAGTAACTTTCAATCACATTGGCCTCCTGAGGACAGCAACACAGTAGAAAAAAAGATGGAAAATTAGCATCATTTTAGCTTCTTTCCAGTGTCCCTCTGTACACAGAGAATCGTGGAGCCAGCAAAAGGGCCTCCAAAGAAGGTCCTCCATCTTCCTACAGTCCCAAGTAGCGAAGTAAGTATCACTTTAATATATGACTGAAAGCCGCATCTTTTAAGTTGCTTGGAACTGCAGGAAGATTCTTTGAGTCCTGTCTGGTGCAATGGCCTGGGTGCTCACAGAAAGGGCTCTGAGTGCTGCCTCTGGCACCCGTGCCATAAGTTCGCCACCACTGGCCTATGGCATGCTGATTTTAAAAATACCTTTGTTGGCATTCTGAATCATTTCAGTACTTTATAAAACTTTTTTTCAAATTACCTGGCGCCCTTATGTAAATATTACATTCATGATGACAGGTTTGCTTGATACTTTTTTAATTCTAAATTATGAATTGTATTATCGTAGTGTCGTATTGTTTTGCTGCAATATTTTATGCTACAAATCTAAATGAATTTTCGATTATAATGTTGTTTCCTGTGGGATCTGTCAGTAGTCATCCAGAAAAGAGAGAGAACAATACACTCCTCGTTTACTTGTAAATAAGCTTTCCCCTTACTCTACATCAGAAAGACATTCCTATAAGCCAGTGAGCCTTACAGAAAATTCTTAACCTCCATGAGGTATAATATCCTCTTGTGTCTAATGCAATCCTCTCTGCAAGGAGCCCTTAGACCACCTACAGGAGCTTTTATTGTTCATCCAATCACAATACTAAAGATAGAATATTCCTAGTACACTATGCAATATCCTTAACATATTTTACTTGATAGATAAATAGATTTATTGTAGTTTTTTTGAGAGCTGGAAACCCTGGTTGCATGGGCCAAAAAAGGTACTAAATGAGGACCGAGAGGCAAAATATTTTGAGGAATGATTCCCAGGGACACCTGGAGCAGAATTATGTATTTTAGTTTTTTTTTTGTTTAGAATGACGGTTACACTTTAAGGTTGTTACTAAATACTAATTTATGGAATACAATAGTTTAGATAAAATAAATATCCAATAGAAAATTCCCAGCACCACATTAAGCAGAGATGAGAATGATGATAAAAACTGTTTTATTTTAATAAAAGCTGATACTACAAGAAACACAGTGAGTGCCATGTCTAAGACTGAATAAGTTGAAGCATGTCAATTGTTCCACTGAGTTATGTGCTGTATTTACTTTTATTGATGCTCAAGAAAGCTCTCTCATTCTCATATCTGCTTATGGACTATGTGGTGCTGGAAATGTTGTATTGGAGTCCTTTACCTGTTTGGCTTTGGGATTACAACTGCACACCTGGCATTAACAAGCAGAGCCTTCACTGGGTGAGCTAGACAGAATGGATATTTACAGTTTATACACTTTGATGCCCATGTTATTCCATACTGTGCATCTTTGCTATACCAATTTATATATAAGAATCCTGTATTTAAAGGGAAACTATCAGCAGTTATTGACCCAATAAACCACTATCAGTAAATTCTGATGCCTATTAACAGCTTCCAGATAATATTTTCATGAAGGCAGAGAGTTCAGCACTGAAGTCAAGCTCTCCCTGCCTCATAACTCTTCCCCTTTGCTCTGTTCAACATTACGCACCAGACTTCTGGAGGCTGGAACAGTACCTGGATGCAGGACCATCAGGAAGTGCTCATTGTTTTTAGGTTTTAAGTTTTTAGGAAGCGGGTTGGAAGGTGAAATAGTGTAACAGCCAGATGAAAAAGGAGCTAGGGTAGCATAATTAGCATAATTTCAAAAGATGATTTTTAGAAGGGAGGAGGCCATGGATAACAAATATAATAAGATTACCACAGAAACTGTGCCTGGATCTAAAAGTAACTGTCCCGTTTTTTTTTTCATGCTCGATTTTGATGGTAGATTTTCTTTAAATAAAAGATGAATTAAACTTTCTATTTTAGATATAAATAAGTAAAGACTCATTTATCTATTTCTGCATTGGTTTAAACTCCTTTAATATTCAATCTGCTGTAAGCTGTACCCAGATATGTAACTTTCCACAAGATGTGAACCTAATGGATCTAATGTGAACAGTTACATCAATTTGAGAATAAAACCCTGGTAAAAGGCAAGGGAATGGTAAAGAGTGAAAACAGTTAGAGAAGACTGGTGATGCATCTGCATAACTGTTAGCCAATACATTTTTCAATGCTGTCAGCTGATTCCTAGCCAGAAAATTGAAATGAAATGTAAAGCTTAATATTAAACAAATAACCTTGTGAGATCAGCCCCAGCAGCTGAAGTCATACAGGAACCAATTCAGTGGCCACCCAATTTGAGGTTTTCAGTTAATATTTGTGTAACTATTTTGGCATAAGATAACTTAATATTTTCATGGAGTGAATACATGCTTAATCAGCGGAGATTTCCTGAGATGTTTATCCAAGTCATAAAACGAAGGTGAGCCGCCTTCTAGTTCAGACACATAACTGTGGATAAGGTTTCCCTCTTTGTGTAAATGAATATGACACCTTACACAAAAGAATCCCATTAAAGGTGTCTGTGCTTTCCTTTAATGACAGGTGTGAAATACTTTTCCAATGATTTGTTCCTGTTATGCATCATTTCAAACCATTGTGAATTTTTTAGGAAGTGACATCCTGAACAATGCCCGGGTGAATGTCAGTAATCTTTGTCATTATATTATTTTCAGAAATACTAATGACCAAGTCTTTTCTACTTGCTAAGGTCCATTTTAAACTAAAACTTCTCATTGTTCTCTTTTAATTTTCACAGATATGTTCTACTGGTGCATCAGGAACTTATATTCAGGAACAAGACTGAGATAAAATTAAATCTTGACTGTAAAGAATTTCAACTTTAGGCTGAGGTCACAGGAGACCAAAACACTGCTAAATATCCACAGGGGAAATATTCTCCACTGTAAAACTTTTTAGAAAAAATCAAATGGAAAGGTTGAAATTTACAGGTCAGCCCCAGAGCTATACTTGACTTTCTAAATTTTTCAAATTTATGGCACAAGTTACTTTCAGTGTCAAGTTTTTTTTTAAAAAAAAGCTTTGGAATAGGCTTTGGTAATCCCACCTACTATGCTGTCCATGATAATTTCTGTAATCTGGCAGCAATTATGCTGTGTGTCCCCACATCTGTCTATAGCTTGTTTCTGCTAACACAGTATAGCCCAACTGGGTCTAAGCTGTAATGCCAGACACAAGCCAAAGATAAGTGTAGTGCTCTTTCTGAAAGAAAATAAGCATTGGGATATAGCTTTTAAGAAGCAGTAATAGGTGGCATACTATAAAAAGCTAAAGAATAAGTAATCTATCTTTAAAAGGTTTTGCACTCTTAAAAGTGATAGCACTACACTAGGATGCTATCAGTGGGATGCCAGGAATCTCACCAATCTCACCAGAAAGAAAAAGTCTCATTGCTAGTCTTGTGCCTTTGAAGTTTTTCCGAGAAGAACAGCTCTCATTGAATGAAACTCAATTGCAGTTCCCCGCACAGTTGGTGGTCAGCAAGGCTTCTGAGAGGGGAAATGCCCAGAGGTTTCCCCCTTCTAGCTCCTTGTGTATATCTTTCAAAATTGCATAGATATACTTTTACAAAAGTATTTCTATGATAAGGTACATGTGGACCCCAAAGGCTTTTCTGCTTCATAAGAAAACACCAATAATACATAAGTTGCTTAGCATCCGCACAAATTTTTGAATATGACATATATGTTCCTGATTTCCAGGTCCATTATCAGAAATAACATGGTATTTTTGCACAGTGTTTTGTACTGTAAATAATAATAACAGTGATAATAAAAGTGTCCTACTTAAAAACAGTTGGGCTTTCCTTTCAGTGAATGAGCATTGTCTGCCAACAGAATCCATTACTTTCTATCCACTCACCTGGGCACAGATCTACTCTAGTCTTTTGTTCCTATGTACTAAAGCTAAATGGTATTCATTTAACATTTCAATAAAGTGACCTTTCACAGCTCCCCCTCTTATTCAATCAGCACCACTTAATGGAAAGAACTACTTACGAATGAATTCTTAAGACTACAGGAACTCGTTTTGGGCAACATGCTGATTAACTCATTTGCTTTATAAAAGTTTGCAAGCCTTTCTAGGAGACATATTACAGATAAATGGATTCTAGCTTGACAATGTTACCTAATCTACTTAGCTTCAGGAGAATGGAGTATATTTGCCAGGCATGTAGTTTGAGTCTGGTTCACTTTAACGCTATATTATAAGTACTATAAATCAAGGTATAGTCTACTATGTCCATGGGCTGTTCTGCATCAAGTGATTTGCTATTCACATTCTTACTACTTCTAGACCAGTATATGGTCTTCCACCATGCTGGGCCTATGCTTTCACAATAACCAGATGTAGATTATCGCACCTATAGGTTCACACTAGTAGGAGCTTAGGATAAGATCCATACTACTTCAATGCAGCTTTATGACATACAGGCATTCCCCGGGTTACGTACAAGATAGGTTCTGTAGGTTTGTTCTTAAGCTGAATTTGTATGTAAGTCGGAACTGTATATTTTATCATTGTAACCCCAGCAAATTTTTTTTTGTCTCTTTGACAATTGGATTTTAAAAATGTTGGGTTGTCATCAGAACCAGGATTAACAGTAAGGCTGAATTGCAGACACCTTTGATAAAGGTTATAGCTGTTTATTGTAGCTGTTTATTGGGCTAAAGTACAGTAAATTAACAACATCCAGAGGTCCGTTTGTAACTAGGGGTCGTATGTAAGTCGGGTGTTCTTAAGTAGGGGACCGCCTGTATTATAATAGATTTTGCAGGAAATTAGAAATCATTCTGTGTAAAATATTGTAATTATTAATAGAATCTTGTGAGGAAGGGGGCAAATTCTTTTCCATAACTCTGTAGACATTAGCCCGATCATGTTGTTTATTCCACATTTGCTAAGTAAAATGTCTTTGAGACTATAATTTAAAATAAAATAGTGGTGATCAAGGAGTCTTCACAGAAGAATACCAGTAAGGTTAAATTTAATATCTGGTCTAGATGTAGTCTTTGTAGAGCTCTCAATGCTAATATATACATAAACCCATAAACTATGTGATATATATACTATATGAATAAGTATTAAGTATTAAGTATCTTAGAGGGGTTGTACCAAGTTGTCAAGTTATCCCCTATCCACAGGTTGCTGAGACCCCCAGCAAATTTGTGTACCAATTTTGAGGAGAGGAGCTGCATGATGCATGGTCAATGAAATGCACAAACAAGCTGACCTGTGAGGGTCTGACTTTTGGGACACACACCAATCACAAGAACTCCCAGCAAACCTGTAGATCTTTTTGTCATGGGTATTGTGACACTTTAATCATGCGTCCTGCTGCTCAATTGAATGATATTGGAGTGTCCTAAATTGCTATGCACAGTGCTTGGATATCTATGGCACTCCCTTTCAGTGAGTTGCGGAGATAGACAGTGCTGTGCTCAGCAATTCTAAGGTTGGGAAGTAAGAGTTAGGCTATATTCACACGAAGGTATGGGGGACGTATATAAGGCCACCGTATATACGGCCGATATACGTCCCCCATACACTTCTATGGGCGCACGGCACCCTACGGGAGCGGTACGGTGCAGCACACGTGCGGCACCGTACCGTTCCGTACCCGGGAAAAAGATAGGACCTGTCCTATCTTTTCCCGTAATACGGCGCCGCGCGCCATAGGTTGCTATGGAGAGGGGCGGGGGTGAGCTGCGCTCACCTCCTCCTCCTCTCCCCGTACACTGCCGTTGCCTGCTACGGTACGGTACGGGCGGGCAACGGCAGTGTGAATATAGCCTAAGAGTCACAAGCCTCTCACTCAGACAGACCAGCCCCTTATGCTGTACTGAGGAGACCCAACCAGGTCAAAACAGTTCCATCTACAGTTGGGAATCTGTTCCTTACGGAATAAGTATACAGTACCGGTTTGGTTTTAATCCCGCATCATGTCATAAGGCTTCTTGAAGGTCATGCTTGATGTCAAGGGAGCTGCCTTACAAGGTAGCTAAAAGAGGTGTATTTTTCCTTTTCCCATGCTGAAAATATTATTTTCCCAGCAATTCTAACGCATTCCTATACTATTGAATTGAGTGGTAGGATGTATGCTTGGCCTGATGCTCTAACCATTACTGACAATGGTATCCCCATTTCTAGTTATGTCGGGTGTCCCTGTGATGGTTGGGGGTCCCAGAAATCAAACTCTCACCAGCCAGGTTGTTATGCTCTATTCTGTGGATAGGGCATAACTTGTTAACTTGGTACGACCCCTTCAAGAGGTTGAGCCACATGTGAATAGGGGAGATAAGACTGACTCAGAAGTTTTGGTGTATCTGATCACTAGTGTTAAGGTGAACTGCCTTGATCCTAGTTTTATTTACCTGTACACATTTATTCTAAAAGAAAGTTTACTGAAATGATGTCTAGGCTAAATCCTAAATAGCTTATGTGTCTCAACATGTGTATTACCTGTGCTGTTGTAAGGGCTGTTAACACATGAATATATGAAAGGGAAGTGCTAATTATAAGGCAATGACTCAACAGTGATAATTAATAGCAACTGACAACCCATTGTGTGTTTGTTTGTCCCAAGCCAATTTACATCTGTGATTGAATCAGTAATGGTCAGGATTATTAAACTATTATTACTACATTAGGTTTCTTCACCAACACAATGTAACCCACTCATGTGCAAGAGTGTCCCTTTAATAAAGGGTTTTTTAATTAAAAAAACAATTATTGTTATTTATTAGTGGCAAGAGATTAAGACTAAGTCATGGAGTGAAGAGAGAATATATAGTTAGAGTGACCTTTGTGATTGTTAATAAAAGAAACTCTAGTTCTTGTTTGAATATATTAAGTTATTTCAGCCTGGATATTACTTAATATTTGATGACATGTTGGTACTACAGTCACTGGGTAGGGGTAGTTATCATGACATTGGGGTCATTTATCTTAGGATTTTCCCTTTAAAACTTTTTCACTGGCCAGAAAAGTTAGCCGCACAAGAATTTTTCAGTGTTACATCTGATATATTTTTAAAATCCAGACGTGAACGCATTACAAGTCACAATTTTGCCTCAAATCATGTTGAAAAGTCACAAATCAACTCTAGTTCTGACCAGACATAAGAAAAACTTAAGAAGAATTTGCAGAAAAGCTTGAGACTTTTGTGAGACTTTTTCTTAAAAAAGTCGCAAAAAAAACATGGGCTCAGCTGCCCTAAAAAATAAATCAAAGAAGTCCAAAAGCCGAACTGTTGCAGTTGTAACTTTTTTTGCATTACAAATAGTACAAAAAATCTCAAAAAGTAGTACACTTCTGCCTGACCTACCATAAGGTTGTTTCGGCCTACCTAAGATTCCTCTAATACTCTTGTGGGTCATCCTGACACTGAATCTCTTTCAAATATATAAATAAAAAATAGTGATCCCTTGTTGTCAGCACAATTAACTTTTATCACCCCTGCACCTGGTGAAGCAGCCATTGGTTTTGGATAATTTTATACCTCCCTCTAAAATTTTAGAGCTCCTAATATGTTGCCACTCATTTCCTCACCTAGAAATGGCAACCAGCTTTGGAGATAAGTGTAGGTGTCATACCCTATGGAAATGCCATAAGTGTCTGTAATGGAAAAAAAAACCCCTTTAAATATCTGTACTCCGTAATAATAGCCACTTGTAGAGCAGAGACCTATTCAGCAAGTTTCTAGTCATCTCTCTATACTTGCTACTCTATCTTCATCATTAACCTTTTTTTGGCCAGAGAAGTTGGCATCTCAGAGAGTCTATTGTTCAATGTTTAGACCCTAGTTATGTGAACTCGAATACACAACTGCCTGGACAATAGAATCTTGTTCACTACCTTACAATGTCATAATCTGCAGTACTCAAATAACAACAACCTGTTTACACATGTAAATATGTATATGTCCAAATCCATTAGTAGTACCCATATTGAGGCGAACATGTATACTTTGGTGAATGTCTTTGAGGTCACCAATGAGTATCACATTGTTAAACATTAAAATAAATACTAATCATGAGGTTAGTTATATTAGCCATAGAGCCCATTGTCTTTTTACATGGTTATTGTGTTATCATTGATTATATTATTATTAGTAGAAATAGTATAGACAATTTTAGATTTTTTTTCTGAGCAATATCACTTTTTTTTTTGCTTGCTAGAAGTACAAACGCGGTGAAGATTATGATAGTCTAAACATTTTAATTGCCCCTAGGGAGTCACGCTCAGTCACTGGAACATATTGCTCACAGCTGTGCAGAAATAGCCATCCATGAGCCTCACGGTCCCTTAATTCTACCGCAATTAAATTGTTTAAGATAATTTAATTATTATTTACATGTCAAGCAGCGACTATTTACATTCTCCAATTATCCCTATTAATTAGCCAGCCGGTAAATTGGAGTCTCACGCAAATATGTTAATTCAGTTTATTTTCTATATTGGAAAATAAGTATGTAATTTAGGTAAATAAACTCATATTACAGTGCATTAGCATATCAAAAGATGATTGGAATTTACCATAAGTTTTCCATAACTGCATATATGAGGACTAATGTGCATATAATGGTCAGGGCATAGGGATCAATATTACGGATGCATTGTAACGCTTTAAACTGCTTTAGGTTGACGTGTTTAATATGATTTCAGAGTTGAATGGCATAAAAAATGGCATCATATGGAATCTGCAAGACAGAAAATCCCTATGTTCAGAATGGGCTATGGAATTGTATGTGTTGTTTTATACGGATTTGTACCCTACAGTAATGTAGTATACGCTTCAAATACTGGTGCAGAAATTTAGAACAACTAAAATAAACATTTTATTTTAACCCCATAGACCCTTTATTTTATTTGGATACATAAATGAAATCCATTTTCTGGATGGCTGAGGAGAACTAAATTTTCACTTAGGTAACGTAGCACAAAGTGTTCATATGGTTGTGTTTGTTGTAATCAGTGGACTGAAATTATGCCTAATTTGCTCTCCATGGTTGTGAGTCCAAGATCACATAGAGTCAAGAATAATTACTACCAAGATGGGGATGTGTACATGCACCTTGGGATACCCAACATGTACTTATAACAGAAGAAAATTACTTAACTACACTTTGTTTGCCTTGGAGGCATAAAGATTAACAATGACTAATAGCAGGAACTCCTACAAGGAGAGTGGAGAGCTCTTTGTTTAGAAGGCAAATGTATTGCCTCAAATATCTTCTCCAGCACATAATTCACACAGTTCAGAGAAATCACAGTTTATAATCCATGTTGTGACATTGCCTTAGTAAACTTAAAACGTAGTAACAATAAAGCTCACAGTTGTCAATACATAACTGACTCTCTAAAATTAACGTATATAAGAGATTAAAAAAATTACAATATATGATAATCTCGAAAAAATATTTTAAAAATTATCTATTTTTGAATTAATTGCATTGAATAACAGCTTATACTGAAACAACCTTTGAAGATGTGAGTGATGTTCCAGTGTATTTGTATGACTGCTATTCAATTTCCTTGCATGGGTCTGTTGGTAGGTGACCTAAATCAACCCCTTACAAAATTTTTGGTCACACATTCTCCTTATTACTGGGTGATATGTCACTTCTCTTTTTTCATGTGAATAGGGGATAAGTAACTTTCACTGGGCAACTACTTTAAAGGAAATCAAGCATACAATTCTAGCCTCCCAAATGGAGAGAACGTTTTTCTAGGTCCTACACTCGCTTATGCAGAGTACCTTTTGATTCAATACCAGAATACTTTATTCTCCTGAAAAAGGGTTTTAAAGTATGCTACTGCTTTGTGGGCGTTAGCAGAGCCTCTTCAGGTTTTGGTTCTAGCACCTTATATATGATCCCCAAAGTACTTCAGGTCACCCACTGCATACTACGATCTATCCAGTGCCTGCGCAGTGGTTCTTGTAGTCTGATGGCTTATTCTGTCCATTGAGCATATAGAATGTACATCCAGAAGAAGCCTCTGAGATCTTAGTGCGGGATCATGTGAGCCAGAATTGTAACCTTGCCAAGTGTAGGATGGATCGTAGCAGGCAGTGGGATGTGCATTAGGAAAGCCTTTATCTCAGATTGGGGGGTTAAAATTGCATGACTGAGTTCCTTTAAATGAAATCTACCACCATAATCAAGGATTGTAAACCAAAAACACTTACCTGCTGGTATGTACCTGCTTTGCCTGGATCTGCTCTTCTATAAGCTTCCTATGCCTTAATGATTATGCAAATGAGCCTGAGGGGCTCCAAGCTCCATTAACACCTAGGCAGCCCTGAGTCATTCAGGCTCCTTTGCATAATTTTAAAAGGCCTTTTTTTGTAAAAACCAGGGAATAAGAAACTAAAAGAAGAGCAGATCCTGCCAGTGTGGGCACACACCAGCATGTCAGTGTGCTTGTTTTAGAATTATTGATCTTGGTGGTAGATGTCCTTTAAGGAACAATCTTGAAACTAAATAGCAACCGAACCCAGGTTAAGACCCCATGCACACAAAGGCTCGCCCCCAGTTCTCTCCATAGAAAATAGTAGCCGCACGGTTGCAGATATGGCCAAATATAGTGCATACTCTTTTTGCGGCTATGGCTCCGAATGGTGAGTGCTTGTTGCGCTCACTGTACCAAGCCCGTGCGCCATAGCTGTCTATGTATGCATGTATGCAAGATTGCGGCCGTACATACTTTGCCCCGATGGTCATGTGCATGGGGCCTAAGTCTATTTTCTCGATTCTCGCTACATTTCAGCTAACTATTTAAGACACATGAAAAATTTCCCATGTTTGCTCATTATAAATTGAGAGGAAAAAGGATGTAGTATTTTTTGCTAGCAGTTGCATAACCCCCTTCTGCAAATAAAAATATATGCATTAAGTATATGGATACCTTCTACACAGTGATCCTCTCGTTAGAAGCCGAAATCTGATGTTTTCTCTAGGACTGTACTTTCACTGCAGACAATACTGTATGTCTATAATAAAGCTATACAGAATCTTCTCTCACCTGACAAGATGTTGAAAGAGGCAGCTTATCTATCCCGTCTTATCTTTGAGTTGCTTGCCCTTGCCAACACTTTAGATAAGACAAGTTCACACATTCCTCACTGCGCTACAAATTAAATATCCAGTGCATGGTTGAAAATATGTCCTTTTTCAGACCACAAAAAATACAAACATCCTCTTGCGCACTGGAATTCTATAGCAATGTGTACAAAGGATAACATTTCATATATGTATAAATGTGGCTGCTTCCTGTTCTCCTGTCACACCATCAGCTATGATGGAGGTAACTACATTTAAATAATGGGTTGATAAGATAAGGCTCCTTGAAGAGATGTCTGAGCAAGCCCTGGAGACATTTGTCACCCCTTAACAATTAGTTAATGACAATGATGCTGGTGGATCTCAGGCAATACCCAGACCAGTGATCGAAGCTACATTTTATAAATGGGTCAGAAGTCCAGGTGGGCTCATGCACTGATGACAATAGAAAAGACTTTGCGATTCTAAAACACAGGCAGTAGTAGCGCTTCCTCTATGATAATTTGCAGCACAGGGATGGGGCCATGGAAACCACAGCCATGTGTATGAGCCCATTGAAAATAATTAGATCAATGGATATCACTTAGACAAATTCTTCATTTGCGTAACCTAAGGCAAGCTGCACCCAACTGTGGAGAGTCCATGACAAACAGACTACTCACTGGCTAGATTTTACTGACCAAAAATTGATGAATTATATATCACTTTGATGCATAGAGTACTGTTACCCTACACTGTGGTTGGCGTGTGAAATCCGGCCAGTGCACGGATCGTTTTCACGGACCAACAAGGGTTGTGCATAGCCGGCTTTAATAGGATTTACCACCTAGAGATACCGGTGACCTGTCCCTAGAATAGGTCATCAGTATAAAATTGGTGGGGACTGAAACAATCAGCTTATATTAGATTGCAAATATTTATGTTGTATCTTTTAGTAACATCATCATTATTTAAAAGGTGGGTGATAAAAAGACATTAAAGTTTTTATTTACTGACAGAGATCTTGAAAACATAGACCTCTAAAACCCTTCAGTGCTTGTCACTATAATAAGTCTAACATGTCATCCTCAGATATTAGAGTAATCATGTTTCTGTCTTTAATAGGTGACTACCACAAGACACCAGTGCGGACTCTATTGTCCTGTAATGAGCAGTTATCAGCCCTGGGTGTAATCTAGTGATTGAGAGGTGTGAGGTGGAGGACTGTAATCTCTGCTCTTCACTCTCTCCCCCTCCCCCACACAGAACTTGTTTTCATCACGTGATGGGGGAAGGGGGGCTGTGCCAGCCAATAGGAGCAGAGCCCAGCACCCTTCCTGGCCCGGCAGCTGGGGGACTCGAGGGGGAAAGTTTCCTCACACAAGTTGTACTTTTCTTGTGCTTCGGCTCCAGGTTTGCGCACTGCTCCATTGTGGGCACCGGGCGAGGTATGCCAGTCACCTGGCCAGGACTAAGGAGTTAAACACCCGGATTATTACTGCTAGCGGACACCATGAGGCTCCTGATCTTGCTGTTATTGGAATGTGCACTGGGATTGGGGGCTGAGCGGGGGTCGTGCCCTGCTCCCTGTCGATGCTTCGGGGATCTGCTGGATTGTAGCCGAGGGGATCTGCACACAATTCCGGATAACCTACCTGCATGGGCCATACAGCTGTAAGTAGCAGAGTGCGATGTGGTGCGGCCAGAATGGGAGGCATCGTGTAGGGGCTCCTGGGCAGGGGCTGCCAGCCTGGTAGTGCCAGCTATTCACATAGGATTTTGTGTTGGCAGAAGCCTCTTTTTACTTGTTACAATTGTAGGATGTTCTAGATATTGTACTAGAGCTGCACCTAAAAGAACTTGGCTTTTATCCTGTGCTGGGGGGAGGATGTTAGAAGCATGGAATATGTTGGCTGATGCTATGAACATATTTGAAATGTGTGTGTGTGTGTATAAATATTTAAATCTTTTAACAATGTGAAATGACTAGAGTGAACTAGTATAATCTGCTTCAGATGCCCGTGTTTACCCAGAACATAAGCAATGTGTAAATAATGTGATTGTCAGGAGTAATTACTGAGGGACACTTATGTATATAATTACTATAGACAGATATGGATAGGTTAGTGACCTAGTGCATTCAGCAAAGGAGGCCTTAATATGTTATTTCCCTGAGGAGTTACTTGAGTTACTATGAATATTATAATGAGATGTGGATTGGCTGGAATGAGGTAGTGCGGTCTATATGAAAAGCCTAATTTTTCCCAAAACATAATCCTAATTGAAATGTGATTGCCAAGAGGATTTACTGAGGGACCTATATGTTTACAGGCTTTTAAGTATCTTTTTCAACCGCAGCCTGATGTCAAAATTTAGGTGTTACTGTCTGTTAGTTTCTGATACGTTTTAGTAATAATTTTTCCTTCCTCAATGTAAACAGTCGTCTATATATTGATAGTAGTCTTAATTGGCAGTAAATTCTGCAAAAATGATTTTTATTTAAATTTTCTATAAAAAGAGAGGAAGAGGGATTCTTCCTCTTCAGTCCAGATTAAAAATCGCATCATCTATGAATCATTCCCACGAGGCCAGATTTGGGACAAGATGTCCTTTCTGGAAGATGATCGGGTCCACCCACTTTCCAACATAAAGGTTTGTGAAAGTGAACGTGAATCTAGTCCCCATTGCGGTACCTGATTTCTATAAAAAGAAAACCTTTTATTTTTTAAAACAACTAGGGCCCAGTATAAAAGTGATACATTCAAATTTGAATCTGGTTTGTTTAAGCACCTGGAGACTTTAACAGCAAAGTTTATACTGCAGGATCTTGTAACATTCAACCTTTCATTTTTCTCATTCTTGGTCATTTTGCATTGTTGATCTACTATACAATGTGTAGGGTTCGTAACCACTGTATAGGGTTTGACAGACTGCACATAGATGGGTCCCTATACCTTTACACATATAGGTCCCTCATTTATTGATCATGTTTAAGGAAAACACAGGCCTTTCATAAGGACTGCACTAGCTGACTCCAGACGATACATTTATTATATTTATAAAATCTATTAACAATTCCCTTAGTGACTCTTCATGGAAATTACATTTTTACATACAAATTCTGGTTTAGGATTATGGTCTCATTTGCAGAGTTAGGCCACTCTAACTCCTCTATATAAGACTATCATAATTATATACACGGAGGACCCTCAGTAATTCCTCTTGGTAATTCTTCATGTTTTCCTAGAATTGGACACTCTGCTTATCCTGAGGAAGGCAGCCAGGACTGCTGAAATGTGCAGGACTTTAGTTGGTCCTTTATTTGGCCCTGTAACTTTCTTGATATATTGTTAGGCAGTTCCACTTTTGAAGCATTCAGAGTCAAGCTGCTGTCTGGACTACTCTGCTCTGTCTAAGGTGTCACATCTCTGTTTATGCTGAAAAAAGGTTTTACTTGCCTCAGATACACACGACGGCAAAAAAATCTGTCTTTTTAGTCTTTTTTTAATGGACGCCACACAGCTGTTCTTAAAGCAATAGTTGTTATTGGATCAGTGCTTTGGCCGTTGTTTTACAGGGGTTGTCCCAACTTGGGAATTTATCCCCAATCCAAAGGATAAGGCATGACTAGCTGATCGGGAAGGGCCTAACAGCTAGGGACCCCCAGTAATTAGGAGAACAGGGATTTCATTTTCACAAATGGATGGAACGGCGGGTGATGGGTGGAGCCGCAGGTGCCATCAGTGGACCCATTCTCTTAGTTGCTTGGGGCACTGCTCTCATTATCCCCTATTCTGTGACCAAAGAAAATGTGAGTGTTTCATATCAGAGATTCAGCAAGTTTTTTTTTTCTGCAGGAAGCCTTACAGTATAATGCCCTAAAACCAACAATTTTGTTATAGAATTGAATGTACCAACTGACATCCCACAAAAAGGTAGCTGAAAATTGTATTTAAAATTTAAAAAAAAATCTGCTAAATACTAAAGATTTACTCCACTGACTAAACGTGCGAGCTCTGCTGATGCTTTTCAGCCAAGGGTCTTAATGTACTGGAACAAACTTGACCATTCCAAAAAAATAAATAAAAATCCTGGGCCTAGCCAAAAAGCAATTTGTCAAGCAAATTCTTACCACACCTTAATAGTGTAACCCAATCCTCCCCAGCTCTGGGAGCCCAGCATTCCTGCTACACATCTACAGCTGTGTTGTTATTTTCACGTAACGAAGTTCCATATTCATAAAGCAGATGTTTTATTTACATCACAGTCAGATAATTTTATTTTTTACTATTTGGATAACATTTTAATTTGTTTGTAAACGCGTCTTGAACCTGCTCTTGCTGAATCCTACTCACAGAAATAGTTTCTTTTCTTCTGGTGACGGGACAGGTTAAGAACTCTTTATGAGGGTTTTTATTGTTGTTGAAACAAATGAAGGTTTCAGCATTTACTAGCAGGAGGGGTTTTGGTTTTTTAGTGGTTAGGCTTGCTGTACCATGGAGGGCCCATTTCTATACAATTTACTTTCCATATATGCATTTAGTGCTGGTTTACATATCTTTTCATCATTTCTACATATATCTAGTGTCTCTAGATCGGCTGAGCATACATGTTGCAGCAATCACATAGTAGGTTGTGCAGCCTTTGACCATTATGGGTGTGCAGGATTTGGGCTGCTTTCTGCCATGACAGTATAGAAACATTGTACAATCCTTTATTGAACATCAATATTGATGAGGATGATCAATCGCTAGAAAAGATTTTTCTATAGAAATACATGGGGATGTGTGCAACTTTGTACTGTATATAAACTTTTTATCATTTGAGAGTTTTACTTTCGCGACTGCCAAGAGACGGCCAGTTTTATGACAGACTGTATCTGTTGGAGTTTCAGGTTGTACTTCCAAAATGAATTTTGAAAGTAACCTACAGTTTAATATCCCATTACATAAGACAGCATTTATCTAGAGTCATTTAATTTATTACTTATGACTTCATGCATATTGAAAATGGGTTTAATGTACTGTTGCTCTAGTGAGATGGCAAGGTTGGCATGGTCTGCCACATACGAAGATAATGTCGAATACATGTATTTTAGTGGTTTCTAATTGTAAAATATAGATAAGGCTTGAAATCAGATGTGGCTAATTGTTCTCAATGACATCATCTGGAGGCCACGCTGTCCTCATCTGGGAGGCTTTATTGACAACATATGGAAAAGCACATTCCATTGCAATTGGATGATGAAGAGCTTTTGATTGTGATGCAGTCCAGAGGGCAAGCATCCGCTGTGTGAGTTTTAAAAGCAGAAAATGCAAAAAAAACTTTTTCACCAGGTATATTTTATTTGTACTTATAATCTAAAGCCCTCTGTATAGTCAAGTTTGATAATGCAGTATAAGCAGAAAGTAACAGTGTGGATGGCATGTGCCTTTATATCCGGAGATTATGGAATTTAGATTTATACAATTCCCTAATCTGAGAAGACAAAAGCAGCCATATTGTAGAACATTGAGGTCAGGAGGATCATGGACATGAGTAGGCATTTGCACGAGGTAGAAGCTGGGTAAGAGCAACCACAATGTAAGCATTTTTAATCTAACTCTTTCCAACTATAAAAACCTCCCCCTCGCTGGCTGGGTGGTCAAGAACATGGGCAGAGAAGGCATATGACAGAGCCAAAAGTGTAGTCTGGTTTCCTGCCAATAAAGTTTGGTGGCAACCTGCCTATAGGCTGTGGACAAAGCTCCCACAAACCCATTGCAGCAGCCAGACCGCCTCTATTTACTACTTTACGGTCTCTCTCTACTTCTGATATACATTTTTTGGGTAATTCATACTGCCATAGCATCTTCCTTTTGTATAATAAAAGTTGAAGTGTTCTTCCTGTGTATTGGCTATTCCCTATAATAGTACTGGCAGATCATGTCTCCCTAGTAGCAGTCTGTTTCACATTTGGCAGGTCGCAGATGTGTGCGCATACATATAGCAGTGGACAGAACCTGTATGACTCCATTAATATAAAACTACACCTCCCCCTCTATTTTTCTGTGCTGCTCTCCTGTGTTTGTGTGTCCACTTATGGCCGGCAGGGGAAGTGCCTTTGGCCCACCATTTTCTTTCAGGAAATTGCTTCTAATCGTTCCCACATGTCTGTAAATAGAAAAGAGGTCCAGGTAGTTAGACATCCCTAAAGGCAGAGAAAAACGGATAATAACAATAATAATGCACATGATCAAATCTACGCATCATTTGTTTTATGTAATAAAACATGAGTATCACACCCACGGACAGAAATGGCTTGATTTTGTATTGTATGTTTGTAAAATGTTTTATCACAAATTGGATCTCTTATATAGTTTTCATTAAAAACATTGTCTGAAGCAAATGCTGCGTATGTATAAAGGATTTTTTTTCTTAAATTTTTTACTTTGTTCCAAAGGGTTAACCAGCACATTTGCTGTTTACTTAGCTGCAAACTTGAATATGTGTCAAATAAACACACATCTCACAGGCAGATTCAGTTCTGTTGTTCTTTTCAAGTGAACATTCCTAAAATTCATTCAGGAACATTGCATCTGTGTAAATAAGCCCAGGGTTGAAGACAGAAACCCTACTGTGTTTACTCAATTAACAGCTGTGACATTTGGCCCTGGAGTCCCAGAGCTACATCTCTGTAGGTGTGAGGGACACATGTGGTCAAGCTGCTCTACTAACAGCCTTCACTTTGTGCAATAAAAAAACGTGTCGGATGAACTTTTCTAAATGTGTCTTTAGATATGGACAAGGGGTTCAGATACTGGGCCCACCATACTTATTCCCCTGATGGCAGGGCCTCAAGTCATCACAAGAACTGAGCATCACAGTAAATATGTGACCATTGCTGGATGTTCCATTCATTCTATAATTATTGGCGTTCAGAACACCAGAGATCATATATTACCTAACCTTCTCTTCTGGAGTTGTGGGTTTATTGGGATATAATGGCAGTCCTTAAACTGAAATTATCTTGCAAAATGTGGAGTCCTGAACTACTTTGAAACCTTTATAGTTGATGTGTTTGCTATTTTGTAGAAGCTTTCACAGCTCAGCCACTTGCCTTAATCATCTGGATCCCATTGATTTGACCGAGGCTCGAGACCAGCCTGCCTGGATCATAGGCAAAACTATGTAGACGGGCTCTGTTAAAAATAAAAACTTTCTCTTTTTTGAACATATTAAAAAAACAGCAACATGACTATCTGTACTAAACAGCTGACGTGTTTTGGGCAAAAGAAAAGGACACAAGCCCTTAGTCATAGCTAGATGGCTACTATACCAATCCCCAGGTATCCACACTTTTTTTTTTTTTTTTTTAAAGACACTCTAGACAGAAAGGAAATGTAGGAGACATTTTTTTTGTTCAAAAAGGATTAACCTTATGTCCCGAGAAATTGGTTGTGAGCATTGGTGGACACCAGTATTTTTTTTTTACTTTTGATTCCAATTTTACTTTGAAACCAATTCAATTGAATTCTGGACTGCACAGTGGCATAGACCAATCACATTGCACAGGTCGGGACTCCAAGTTTCATAGTTATATATGATACAAGGAGTCCCTTCACCCCCTCTCCCCCAGCAGCACCAAGGTGTAACCATGATTATATATCACTGAGTTGCATCCATGAAATCCAGCCAGCGCACGGACCGACCATCATCCTCTAAAGGAGCCCTGATACTTTACAATTTTTAGAATTTCACAATGTATAAAATTGCACTGGGTATTCAAAAAAATAAGCATATTGATGTACTAATTTATTGACAATATTTTTATTTTCGGGGTTTGTTGTTCATGTAATGTTAAAATAACTCTATTTTCAAAATGTGTTAATCCCATCTGCCGTCTAAGGTTCCCCAGCCATCACCCTCCCGCTCCAGCTCATTTTTCAGAAAAACATTTTCCCCTTGCGCAGCCATTCGCCTTGCATTTATAGCTGACAGATTGTGGTTACAGCTGCTGGTGTATTTGGAGGTATATGGCGTAAAAACTGAAAACATGTTCCAGCGAGACCACCGCTGTAGGAGACTTTTGAAATAATGACTTTTACAGATCCAGGTGCATTGTGCTGGGGTGTCTGCTTTTTGCTAAATTAACCAGTTATTCCAGTGAATAAGGGACTCGTGGTGTGCGTTTTTATATTCTAGAGTGATTTAGATTGTTCTCAATCTTGGTGTCCGTGACAAAGGTTTGTTTTAGCCTCTCAATTCTGCACAGTTGTAAAACCTTTCTAGTGATCTCCCTTTTGTGTCTGCTTGATTCCTGTACAAAAAACAAGAAGGCTGTACATATTTTCAGTGTTTAAAATACCATAGCCTGTTTGATTCATGGTGGAAGTTGTTACGCTTGTGGCTGCAGTGATGGAATCCAGATGGACGGGGGCTTGAGATTGGAGTGAAAGTGTCTGGCTCCACTGTGGTCCATCATGCCGGATTTTAATAGTTTTAAAGCTCTGCTCTTTTGTGTTTGAGCCTAATCCCATGAGAACAGATTTTATCACCTTTTCATGTGCTATATGAAAAGCAAAAGGTGTTTTTTATTGGCTATTTTTTTTCTCCCCTTTTAAAAGGCGCTTAAAATGTAGTTTTCCATCATCTATTTCTATTTTCTTTTCTTTGTCTTCGGGTAAAAAGACATTTAACTTGTTCTGAAGACGATCTGTATGTATGGGTTGGACTGTGTGGTTTCTTCAAAGTGTTCTGTGTAGAGCTTTCTGTTAAACTGATTAGCATTTTTTTTCTGCCTTTTACGTGGGTCAGATGTTTAATAAATTCTAAATCATAGTCTCATTGACTGTCTCTTGCTTCATCTGGATTTCATTAATAGCTGGCATTATACAATGGAATAGGACTAAAAAATTCCATACACTATCAAAAGGCAGCACTATGATGTAATGTGCTTGGAAAAAAAAAGTTTTTTTTTTTAATGTAATGCTGAGTCATTTTTATAATTATGTTTTTATTAAGTATTCTATTGAATACTTGTATGCAGTGTTAGGGTATGGTTCCATTGGAGTACCTGGGGCTCACCTTTTATCATCCCATCTGAGACAAACCCCAGTAGTCTCCAAGATAGGCTGTCTTCTTCTCCATCTCTGGGGTTATCATTGGGTTAGAGCCCCCTGAGGTCACATTAGATGGTCAAGCTTCTATTCTTTGTTTGGAAAGGAACAGTTGAGGCATATTTAGATATTCAAGTTTTTAATGCAATTTTGGAAGCTACAACTGACTAATGATATATGAACTACACCTAGATATAAAGGCCTTCATAAACATGAAAGGGCAAACCTTTAACTTTTACAAATTGCATATGTAATACCATGTAATGTAATGACTGTACTTGTGTTCAAACCTACATAAAAAATTATTGTATTCTTTCTTGCAGAAAGAATTGCAGATTTCTGTCCGAGCTTATATTTAATAAATGCTGCAATTAAAAGTGATTTGGAACAGGCATAGACAAAAATTGTAATTTGTATCTGTATTTAAAAAAAAAATGTAATGCTGTTTTCAGACCTTTAGCTGACTTTGTTCACAGAATATTCATAACTAATGAACTATATAATATTTTTTCTTTAAAGGGACTTAAGCCAGAACAAACTTACTTCAATCAAAGCTAGCTCACTGAGTCACCTCCATAATCTACGTGAATTGTAAGTTTGTTTTTTTGCATTTTTCTTAAGGTGGCCATGTTTATTACACTGTGTCAAATCGGTCCGTTTCAGCTGCACTGGGTGGCCATTATAAATGGTATGGGGATGCCGGGAGAAAAATATATTTCGTTTATGAAAGTGGTTGCTGGCATGATGTTTTCTTGTTTGATATATACAATGTAAAGCTTCTATACATGTACAGATCATAAACAATGTGTTATCTCTTCACAGGAGACTTAATAGAAATGACTTGAAGATGATACCTGATCTTGGCCCTTTGTCAGCAAATATTACACTTCTTTCCTTGTAAGTCTTTATTTTTTTTAAACAAATTTTTAATTGGTTGTTCCATGTGTAGGGAACTTATAACTTGGTGATTTAACAGTTCTTTGGGTTATGTAAGAGTTGACTTCCCCTATCCTTATTAAAGGACTATAAACAATGTGTTGATCCTCAAAGGGTTGTCTAGTTTCAGCAAGTGATTCAAGCAATTTGTGATGTTTTCTAGATCTCTGCTGTCATTCAGTGTTTACTTCCAGAAAACTGTCTATGGTCATGTGATGCCACGCACCTGTGTGACTTCGCGTGACCATGGGCAAGTTTATATCCACAGAAGGTAAAATTACTTCACTGTGGTTGCTAAGGGAAATAAATTGTCATCCACTAGATCTCGTGACAGCCCTATCAAAACGTTTTTTCTCCACTTGCAGAGGGTGTCTTTTTTTTGTTTGTTTGTTCTCCACTAATTGATTTTACAGCCACTTTGAGTTTTAAAGCAATTTGCATAGGTCTAACAAGCCAGGCGCTTATTTCTTATTAAACACTGTGGTATGGGGACATTTGTCCATGTCAACTTTTAGGCATTAACTTCACATTCTATATAAGGGATGAATTTGCTCAGATTTCATGTTGACATATAGCATGGATGTATATATTTATTTAGTACAAATCCTAGAAAAGGAAGCAGGATGGCTTTTTGTATAAATATAAACCTATTCTCATTTAATTTAAGCCTATAAGGCCCTGTTAATTTTTTTTTTGTGATACAGAATCCATTATTCATTCAGCCATAACAAATATCTGTGTTATAATGAATGCTGTGCACAAAGGCATCCCTGTGCAGCAGCCTGGATTACAACTAAACACTTTAAGGCTGCAATTTAGAGGGTGTGCAGTTCAGGAAATTGCTGGCCCCTGCCGTAACAAGCCGTGCTGCAGAGGAGAGTTTATCACTCCAGTAATTTATGGCTTTAACACCTTGTTAGTAATTACCTTCTTAATAATCCAGTATTGTACCCTGCTGCTTTTGCACATTACTTGTTTGAGAAGCTACACCTGTATCATTTATTACGCTAGCCAACATTGCTCTTAATTACGGTGTTAAAATAATAGTAATATGCCATCTGTATCATTGTGCTTTTTCCTAAACTCTGAAACGCTCCTGCGTGATATCGGTTAAATATTTCCATTCCAAAAAATGAGAATTACTCAACACAGAGCTGCGTCAGCCAGATGTATGCCCTTTTAGAGTTTTTTTTTTTAAAGGGACTCTTGTGTAATTTGGATGCTTTATAATATAAAGTTGTACCTTTTTAATATGTACATAATAAACTTGCAGAACTTGGAATAACTTTCTCCCTACCTGTACTATGTAAGGCCCCTTGCACACGAAGGTTTTTTACAGCTGTGTAATACGCGAACCGTAATATGGGTGGCACACGGATACATTCACTTGATTAGACAATAAGGTCATCCATTTGAATGTCCATGTTGCCCACTGTACCGTGCCGGATCCGCCCGGCTTCCTATTGAGATGGGAGGGGTGAGGAGTGCTCATGCTATAACCATGAATGGCCCGGGTGAGCACAGGGCTGTGTGCAAGGGTGCTAAGAGGTGGAAATTGCAACAACCACTAATCTGTTTATTCTTTTAACTGTTATTTCAGAACAAACAACAGGATTGATTCCCTCTTGCCTGAACACCTAGAACCTTACCATTTACTGGAAACCTTAGATTTGAGTAATAATCTTATTACCCAGCTTAAAACACCATCATTCCCTGTACTGAGGCTCAAATACCTGTAAGTAACAACAACTGTAAACAAAACACATATTTTTGTTAATTACCATTTGACTCATTGTTTTTGTATTTGAATTCAATAATTTCCTTTAGAATTGTCTTAAGAACTGTTTTATTTTACATTGAATTATAGGTATATAAATAAAAACCTTATATCCTCTATGGAATCCGGTGCCTTTGACAATTTATCCGCTACACTTCAAGTATTGAAACTCAATAAGAACCGCATTGGCCACATCCCACCAAAAATGTTTAAACTTTCCAATCTCCAGCATCTGTAAGTATAATTTTTTTTTATTCTTGCTTTAAATCCCATATCAAATTATTACATTTCAGACCTAATAAGGTAAATCAGAATAATCTCTGATGCACCTGGCAACTGTGCATAGCTTCAATGAAGCCGGCGTAGCACACCTACTGCAAACGCACCATGAAACCAGGGGGCACTACGCCAGCTTCCATGAATGACCATGCATGCAGTTGCAGTAACAAATGAATGTACAGGAAGTGTCATTTTTTTATTTATTGCTGGCCTGGCAATAAATATTATAGGGCAACTTGGGAGAGGCCTGATTTCACAGCAAAACTGCCATTTTTGTTTCTCTTCTGAAATATTTGTATACATTGTACTGTAGCAGGTGCATATATTTTCTGTTATAGGGAGCTGAAACGTAACCGCATAAAACACATAGATGGACTCACTTTCCAAGGCCTAGATGCATTAAAGTATCTGACTATTCAGAGAAATGGGATCACCAGACTTATGGATGGAGCCTTCTGGGGACTTAGTAACATGGAAGTTTTGTAAGTCTATCATTTTCAGTTACTATATTACATAATGGTAGAACAACTACAAGCTAAATTTTCTGTGGGTAACAATAAGTAGGTTTTTCATGTAACGTCATAAAATTTGTATCTTTTAGAACATAAATCTTATGTGCATGGTAATACTGTTTACAAAATCTGTAATAGCTATAGAAAAGGTAACAGTTTAATACCTACCTACATGTAAATATGACCAATGATCGCTTCCCAAACAAGCAAACAAGGTCAGGTAACTGACCGCATGTAAACTGTGTGGGGATTTATTACAAAATTATAATAAATGTACATAAATTTTAGTTGACAAGTGCTGATTGACCTGTGTAAAAGTTACCCTTCCAAATGTTCTCTCCTGAACCTATAAATCATTGTTCTATGTACTGTACTGGTGTGGAAACTGGTTCAAATTAAAGGAAATCTACCATTTGAGTTTATGCTTTATGAAGCAAACATACCTTGAGAATGCAGTAGCTACACTGATGCGGAAACCTATATTGTTTAATCAATGAGCTGAGTGGTTTTGCTGAAAAACAATTATATCATTCAGGACCTTGGGAAAGCTCGATAGCATCTGACTGCTTATTGATAAACACATTACACAGAGTTTTCTGAACTGTCCAGACAGGATTAATCAACCTGAGCTGGATCACTCATACACAGCAGCTGGGGGATGGTGCAACGATTGATTACTGCTGCCTGTCGGGCACAACACAGTGCTTACATCAGTCGCAGAGCAGTGCATACTTAATGTGAGAGGAGAAGCGCTGGAGCCAGGCACAGAAGCGACATTATCCTGAATCTTATCATTGTTTTTTGAACCAAATCACTCTGCTCAGGGATTAAACAAGATATGTTTCTGCATTAGTGTAGCTACAGCATTCTCAAGGTATGTTTGCTTCATAATGCATGAACTCAAATAGTAGATTTTCTTTTAAAGCGGTTCTCCAGTGACAAACAAGTTAGCTCCTATCCAGAGGGTAGTGGCTAACTTGTGGATTGGTGGGGGTCTTAGTGATGGGCTCCCACCATGGATGACGGGAATGGTGGAACGTTGTACCCCAAGATGAAGAGAGCAGCCTTCTGTGCATGCACCAGCTTCCACATTCATCTCTACACCGCTGACGTAAATAGTAGTGCGCTGTGGGAGTGTTTGGTTCCTCAATCTCCCGATTTTACTTAGTTGTTTCAGCAGTCTATTCCTAATAGTTACCACAAGCAAAGGAGAAATTCATTGTGATCCAAAACAAATTGTAATTTTTCTTCGTTTCCAACATGCCATGACAAAGCCTCTTATTTTTCTTTTGTGCGTTTAACATCTTCATGTATGTGATTACATTTGCATTCTTCCATTTTTAAGGCTTCTGGATCATAACAATATCACTGAGATTAGTCGAGGATGGTTGTATGGCTTGCTTATGTTGCAGCAGCTCCATCTCAGCCAGAATGCCATCCGAAGGATCAGCCCCGATGCCTGGGAGTTTTGCCAAAAACTCAGCGAGCTGTAAGTTACTTTTATTTAGTTCCAACTTTTTGTACAGATTCTTTGCCAAAACATGAGTCTCTTACCACAGATTTGTACTTCTCAGAACCACGTTACTAAGGCATTTTTTTTTTCTGACTGCACATTGACTTATTTATCTTCTACACCAAATTGTGAGAGCAATTTGTGTATTCACACTAACACAGTTTTTTAAAATTTTATTTTGCAGAGATTTAACCTTCAATGAACTGACAAGATTAGATGAGTCAAGTTTTATGGGATTAAACCTGCTTGGTAGACTATTTATAGGCAACAACCAAATTAGTAATATTGCGGATGGTGCGTTTCATGGACTGTCCAGTTTAAGCACACTGTAAGTAGCCATGTATCTATTTTGAAACATTTCTGCATTCTTCTTGTTGTGGTGTGCTAGTTCAATTGGTTTACGTGGGCATGAAGTTTAGTAATTTTATGTATGCCTTGTGCAATAGTGAGTTTGCTGGAAGCTATTGTGAACAGTAAAAACTGTAGATCAATGGAAAGATCCTGGTGTTCACTTTTGTGTACATCTTTACATGTAAATCAGGATGGACACCCACTAGGCTCTATATTTAACTTTTGAATGGTCTGAACCTCTGTATAGGTAGAAGGTATTCTTTAAATATGTCTATTGTTCTTTGGCCCCTCTCTCTCTCTTTTTACTATCCACAGATAGCCTAGAGCATGTACATTGGAAAAATGAGCATCTTGTGTCCCTTAAGAGCATAGGAAGGGTGCATTGGAAAATGTGATACATGTGGATTTTTACCACCCCCGTTATGCTCTTCAGTAATTCACCTTCCTTTCCTTAAAAGCTTACAAGTAGGGTGACTCTCTTCCATCATGTATCTATTAAGTTTTATAACAAAACACTGACTGATGCACTATTTTTGCAATTGTAAATAAAAGAACAGCGTGACGAAAATGTACATTTCGGTACTTTTTGTTTTATGTACTACATTTTAGGTAACCAATATGTATGTTGTAATGTAAATCCAAATGTGGTTGCTTTTCCTCTCGCCTAGGCCTGATATAAATATATTTTATAAATGATTTGGGAAGATTATTTATATTGATCTTTATCAGAAAAATTTCTCGGATGCACACACATTTCTGTTTTGAGACCATTGGAAATTTGCAATAAGGAATTCACATGTTATAGTGAAATCATTGTGAACCTTCATTGTTACGGATCAGTTTGGGGGTAAATCTTGGGTAGTGTACACAACTATAAGTCAGAAAAATCCAACCAATTTCCTCTTTGAAACCTAAGCCAAAAAGCAGATCCTCAGATTCAGTTAAGGACCAAACCATTTTCGTTTTTTTGTGTTTCTATAACCTGTTTCTTTACAGAGAAGTATCAGGGCTTGTTTTCTGTGTAACAAATTGTATTTCCCAGTGATTTAGCATGGCGATCCAACCAAAGATGACGGCAGCCACACACCGCCAGCTTTGTTGGTGGTCAGTGGTGGGTGTTGGATGCATAATGCAGCCAACACCCACCATTTATGAAGAGGGCTCAGCCTGTGAGCCATCTTCATACATCCTTAACACATTACGGCATTAAATCCCATAAACCCCTTAATGCATATCTGTTTGGCCACCCATCATGGTTTCAGAGCCTAAAATGTGGCCAGAATGAATATTTTCTTTCTTGTGAAACATGAATTAAATCTTGCATTCAGAAAATGTTACCTTAACTACGACACTGTTTTCCAGTGAGAATAATGGGAGGCAGTAGACATTTATCCATGCCAATTCTGACATGTGCCAAATACTAAAAAAATCCCCTTATAGAGTAGTCCCAAAGGATAAACTTCAACTCACTTAAATCATGTTAATGTGTAAAGTTTACTGCCCTTTTTTAACATAAAGTTCTCACCAATTCTGTGAGGTGCCAGGTTTTAATAAGCATTTTAGTATTTTTCATTAAAAGTTTTAAAGTGAGTTTTCTCTTTTGTCAGTCTTTATATACATTCAGATCTTACAGGGGAACAAAGTTTTTAAAAGGAGGTTTGTTAAATACTTGGATTGTGAATTGTACTATACCCCCTAAGAACTCACCATGGGATGCCATGGACAGTGCCTATTGTTATGAAGAGAAGGTCATCTGAAGGCTAATGCTGGCCTGTCCTAGGGTTGACTGATTGTTATCAGTGCCTTAGGTTATGCAGCCTCACCTCTTACAATTGGAGGAAGAATACTTGAGGATTCAATTCCAATGGACCTTTACAACTTAGAAAGATTATGCTTTCCTGCCTTTTTGTAGTGATTTTATGTGACTTTTTGTGACCTTAACAAAATGTGGTTTATTAAAAGTTTTATATTTTGATTTTACAGGGATCTGAAGAATAATGAAATTTCTTGGACTATTGAAGATATGAATGGAGCATTTTCTGGACTTGAAAAATTAAAAAGGCTGTAAGTAAATTTTATTACTGTGGCAATCGGAAATTAATTTAACCCTGGAGTGTTTCTACAATAGTATTTAGCATTCATTAAAATTTAGCCTTTAACCTGCTCTGATATTTCTCTTGTAGGATGCTACAAGGCAATCGGATCGGATCAATTACAAAAAAGGCATTTTCTTGGTTGGAAGCCCTAGAATACTTGTAAGTATATGATCTTCGTGTTGGGTTCATAATAATAGTGTATTTTTTTTTTTTTTTAGTTGATATGGTGAGAACTTTTCTAAAAAAAATTCTCCCCTCCCTTTTCTCTTCACATACAGGGATCTAAGTAACAATGCCATTGTGTCAATGCAGAGTAATGCATTCTCGCAGATGAAGAGGCTTCAGCAATTGTAAGTGTTTTTTTTTGTTTTCTTTGGCTTTTGTAAAGTGTGTTTGCTATTACTCAAAGTTAGTTAACCCCTGTATAGATTCCTGTGTGAATGAACATTGACTGCCTTGATTTTTGTCTTGCTACCTAAAGTGCTTTAAAACTATTTTGTCATTTACCGTAAGTTTGTGTTGTTACACAGGCATCTCAACACATCAAGCCTTTTGTGCGATTGTCAGCTGAAATGGCTACCTCACTGGCTAACCGAAAATAGGTTGCAAACATTTGTAAATGCAAATTGTGCACATCCCCAAAGTCTAAAAGGCAAAAGTATCTTTTCAGTGAGCTCTGATGGATTTGTGTGTGGTAAGTTCAGAGAATGCTTTTGTCTTTGTTTGTTTTGTTCTTGACCGTTTGTTTTTTGATGTGGTGAGATTAAGGCAGCTTCACACCTCAGTATTTGACCAGCGGTTAATCCAAAGTGGGTCCTAGACCAAAGAAAAAAAAATGATGCAAACTTTTAGGCCTCATGTAGATGGACATATGGAGGCTGGTGATACAGCCATATCACAGCCCCCATAGACTTCTATGGCATCCAGTGTCTCTCTGCACCGTGGCCGAGCCAGGAGCAGCCTCTCTTCACCCCTCCTTCATCCAGTTGTTTACACGCCCGGGCCGCATACATTTTGTGCGTTGTTAAGAATACTGATCAAATACTGAAGTGTGCATATTCCAAATGTTTGTAGAACATTTTTTAATAAGAGGCCTTTTGCTTTCATTAAGTATTAAAGGAAATCTACCTTGGATTCTCCATTTAACCATTCATGCTGCTGGGTATACAGGAATATGTTTTAGGATTGTTCTGCCAGTATGTTACTTATAAAATCAACTCAAATCTCTATTTAAATAAAGCAGTGTTTTGGGTGACAGCCCCTCTGTTTCGAACTTGTGACTGTCTCTCTTGCTTCCTTCCTGCTGTGAGATTTCAGCATATGGGTCAAGGGCGACTGCCAAGGCTGCAGGGAGGCATTTACAAGGGCTTTGGAGGAACTAGACCATAGACCCCAAAGTCCAGGGGGTTCTTGTGACACCCTAGAAGTTCGCAATGGCTCAGCCATTGAAGTGACAGCACCATTGAATTATGGGTGCTCTATAAATATTATCAATATTATTACTATTGATACTGCCTGTGGTTATATCTAACTGTAGTTTACACTAACCCAACTCAGCTGCTTGAATAATAAAAATTTCTTTTTTTTTCCTTTTTATTTTATAGATGATTTTCCAAAGCCCCAGATTACTGTCCAGCCAGAAACCCAGTCGGCAATAAAGGGTTCCAATGTGACCTTTATATGTTCAGCAGCTAGCAGCAGTGACTCCCTAATGACTTTTTCTTGGAAAAAAGATAATGAAATTCTACACAATGCCGAGATGGAAAGTTATGCTCACCAGCGAGTACAAGGTGGTGATGTGATGGAGTACACAACTATTCTGAGGCTGCGCAATGTGGAGTTCATCAGTGAAGGAAAATACCAGTGTGTCATTTCCAATCATTTTGGAACTACCTACTCTGTGAAGGCCAGGTTAACTGTTAACAGTATGTATCATTTGAACTAGTATTTTGTGGGATTTTTCTGATTTTAAAATGGTATGATGCTTATAAATATTTTTTTTTCATTTTATTACAGTGCTTCCCTCATTTACAAAAATGCCCATTGACCTTACGATACGTGCTGGGTCCACTGCTCGACTTGAGTGTGCTGCAGTTGGTCATCCAACACCCCAGATAGCATGGCAGAAAAATGGTGGCACAGATTTTCCTGCAGCCCGAGAGAGAAGGATGCATGTTATGCCAGAAGATGATGTGTTTTTTATTGTAAATGCAAAAATTGGAGATACTGGAGTATACAGCTGTACAGCCCAGAATAGTGCAGGCAGCATTTCAGCAAATGCTACACTGACTGTGCTAGGTAAACTTCTTTCATTCAAATATTGTAGTTTCAGTGGCTCTTGTCATCTTTTGAAGCACTATTTCAATAAGAGGACTGAGGTTGGGGTTGGTCCCTTAGTCTATGGTAGAGCACATGTATAGTAGGCTGCACTACTATACATTTGAAATATGCTCTGCTGGTGCAGGATATTCAGTAAATGTATTCTGTTTTCTTTCTTAACACCAGAAACCCCATCATTTCTACGACCTTTAGTAGATCGAACTGTATCAAAAGGAGAAACTACAGTCCTTCAATGCATAGCAGGAGGAAACCCAACTCCAAAAGTGAATTGGACAAAGGATGATAAACCATTGACTGTAACAGAGAGGCATTTCTTTGCTGCTGGGAACCAGCTTCTTATTCTTGTGGACACAGACTTTGAAGATGCTGGCAAATATACTTGTGAAATGTCCAATATTCTTGGAACTGAGAGGGGAAATATACATCTTTCTGTGATTCCCAATCCAACGTGTGATTCCCCTGCAAATGCCACACCATCGTTAGAGGATGATGGATGGGCCACAGTGGGGGTGGTGATTATAGCCGTGGTTTGCTGTGTAGTGGGAACATCCCTTGTGTGGGTGGTCATCATATACCACACACGAAGAAGGAATGAGGATTGCAGTGTTACAAACACAGGTGGGTATGGCTCTAGAACAAGCCAGGAAATAAGAGCTGTTACTTTTTCATTTTGGTTAATCAAATTACCATTCATCAGTGGTTAGTGGGACACAAAAGTCTGAAGAACATATGTTGGGCAGGAGACTTTTTATGGCAGAAATTCTCTATGGTTTATATATGTACCACAGATTATAGTAGATCATTTTCTTTAACCTCTGAATTTTTTAGGCATATGTTTTAACACAAACATATATAATGACATTGTAATTGACATACAATTTGTGTATTCTATCCGTGGAGAAATTTAAAATTGTGTTGCCCATATTTACTTGTATTAAATACAGTGCTATCCTTTTTACAGATGAGACAAACCTACCTGTGGACACTCCAAGCTATTTGTCATCCCAGGGAACTCTTGCAGAGAGGCAAGATGGATACATCTCTGAAAATGGGAGCCATCATTTCATTACATCTTCCATGAGTGGTTATTTCATGCAGCCAAGAGACAGCAATGGTATTTTAGGCTTCCTTTCTTCTTTTGTCTTTTAATATTTTTGGATATAGGATTTGTTTTTTGTGGCTCATCTGACTGATTTCATAATTTAAAAAAAACTCACAAAATGATTTAACCAATAGCAAGTCCCTATTTACTGGTGCTATAAGCAAGAGCTTAGTAGTAAAGTCATCTTGTTTTCATATACAGCTTTTTATATACCTTTTGGACTAGTTTCATATGATTTATTGTTTAATATTATAATATAAAAATAATTTCTGTTTGGTTATAGGAATTTGCCATTTGGACAATGGAAGTGAAGCTGATTTAGAAACTGGAAATGATCCACTTCACTATCACTATATTGGACAGCAGAGCTCATTATATCTGAAAGGAAGCCTATACAACCCTGAAGCATGTGAAGTCTATCATACAGGTCAGTGGGCAGCTAGGCAAACTACCTTTAGTGTATAAGACTGATTAGTACAGATAGATCTAACTGTTATTTTTATCCTTTTAGATCAAAGATCTGTAAATCTCAACGCTTATGAACCAGATTATTTAGCACAAAAGGACTCTGCTTCCTCATATACGCAACAGAAGGACAGCCAGTTCATCAATAATTCAGATGTGCAGGGACTCTTTCCTGTGATTTACACTTTTCCAGGCTCTGTCTGTGATCAGAGTGAAGATAGAGTTAAATCGAATTCAGAGATGGACCTTTATGGCTTGAAGAACAATGTAGACAAAACTCCTCACATGGGTAAGCTTATTGAATTCTTTGTAACTTTGTGGCAAAGCTCTAACAAAAGTGTCTGAAAGCATCTTTATCCTCATTCCAGCTGAATAAAGAAGGCAAGTGTATAAGGGGATGTTTGCGAACTATACTTTAGAAGTAATATGCAGATGGGATAATAATGTGGGTTTTTTTACATTTTATTTTCATGGCTTGGAATTTACAATGGACGTGTGCAAGTTATTTAAATAGAGTATTTTTCAGACTATAAGACGCTTCTTACTATAGGACGCACCCCAGATTTGGGCTTCCAAAAAAAGGAAAAATATATTTTACACCAATTAAAATATCCCTGTTGGTTGCACTAAAGCACAGCACACACAGACATACATTTACACACTCAGCTCTGCACCATCCATCCACATACACAGAACCATACACATACATACTTCTCCCATTCCCCTTCTTTTTACCCTGTCCCAGGGCAGCATGTCCCCATTCTCAGCAGTATCTGGTGATGTAAGAAGCATGTGATCAGTCACATGATTCTGAGATCACCGCAGGTCCTGTAGGCCACCCTGGAGAGGGGAGAGCAGTGCCGAGGCTCATCTCTGGGAGATCGGGTGCAGCTCTATATTAGGTCATCACCCAATCTCCATTACAGGGTCAGGAGAGTCTGGCAGTGCTGGATCCTCCTGACCTCCGGTCTATAAGACGCGGGCACTTTTTAGCAAGATTTTTTCTTGCTAAAAAGTTCTTCTTATAGTCCAGAAAATACAGTAAATAAGTTAAGGTAAAATGACTTGTTTTATTCAATTCATTTTAAAAGCTGTTGTTTGATACGAGTATAGCATTGTGAATTAATCGCCACCACCCACACCATTAACTTGGGACTAGAGGTCTGTCCTATTTACCACAAGTTCATTCACACGGGTTACTTGGGAACCTCTGTTTTTGTGTTCTCTGGGGAACCAAGTGGGTGGACTAAACTTAGCATAACATATATAACTTGGCTTAATAACCGCAGCAAATAATGGATGCAAAGAGGTAGTGAAGGGTCATCTTTAAAGGTGTTATCACGTTGAATTTTTATTGCCTCTCCATAGGATAAGGGATAATTGGCTAATATTGGGGTGGATAGGCATTCTAACTGCTGGGATCCCCAGCAATCACAAGAATTGGGGTCAGTCTCAATAATTGATGGATCAGCAAGTTGAGTGTGCGACCTGCTACCCATTAAATAATATTGAGCACATCACTTGGGTATGTCTGCCAATTATTTTGTCAGTGGCTATGTTGGAGATAGCCAAGTTCTTTGCAATTTCCAGTGCTTATATAGTATTGAATGAAGTATTCTCAACTAGCTGTTCCATCCGTTAGTAAGAATTATGCCAGGGACATTTACTCATAGTTCCAGGCATTGTGACTGCAGTAAGCTTCTTACATTTGTTATCTATGGCCTCCTTCTTTCTAAAATTAACTTTTAAATATATGGCAATGAGCCTGTGTCAGGATCAGAGTTAGTGGATCCCCTGGAACACCTGGGATCGGAGTCTAAGTGGTACCCGGTTTTCACTAGAACCCGCCACAAAGCGGGTTGGACTTGCTGCGGTGTGCTACCACCTGGTCATTCCATAGTCACGACTTTGTCCACGGTGGCACCCAAGGCTTAGTACAGAATAGTCAGGCAAACTAATGGTCGGGAACAGGCAGGAGGTAGAGACAGGTATCACAGGATCGGAGTCGGGGACGTAGCAGAAGGTCAGGACAGGCAGCACAGGAGCGAGGTCAGGAACGGAATACAGGTCACAATGTGAAATCAGTATAATGGCACAGGGCATCAGGAAAGCTTTCTCTAAGGCTAAGAGGGACAAGATCCGGCAGGGTGTGTCGGGAGAGGCTGGGTTAAATAGAATTCTGGGAAAGGCCAGCGCCAATCTTTTGAAGCCCAGGAGCAGGGACGGGTAAGTGGGTGAGCCTGTGACCCAAGACATGGGTCGCGGGACCACCCATGACAGCCTGATGGGCTACCCTAGCCTCTCTGTGATGTAGCTTTACAGACTGTTACGCTGTCTCGCCCCTTCCTTCTGTTTCCAGCAAAGGGGGGGGAGGCGGTTGATAAAGTGTAACATCTTGTAAAGCCAGATCATAAAGAGTAGCCCCTGGGGCTCATTAGCATATTTTTTTAAGTTGATTTTAGAAGAAAGGAGGACATTTATAACAAATATAAGATGATTACCACAGTCAGTGTCTGAATCCATGATAAAGGGTGCCTGGTTTATCAAGCTTTATTTTGATGGTAGATCCTTGAAGGACAGTCTTGACTGAAGGTCAACCTTGTCACATCCCTTTAGATTTGGTGGCTCTAAACAAACTAAATTTTTTTTTTTTTTTTTTAATTCCAGGCACATTTGGAAAGTCTGTGTGGAAGCCTCCTAATGAACATTTTCAGAAGACAGTGGGATATGTTACTGCAAACTGTAATGATCACTTGTCATTAGATTTACATTTGGAGTATGATAAAGAGCCATCACAAATAGCTTTTACAGAGGAGACTGGGAAAGAATCCTACAATCAAAAGATTTCTGAAGATCATAGGACTCCTATATTTTATTGCTATGACATAGATACATAGCGTATTTAACAGTATTTGCATTTTTTTTTATCCAAAGACTTTTACACTCTACCTCAGCAAGAGCTTTGCCCAAAGGGAAAAGATAATGGACTTTTGAGCGCATGCAAAGTCACAACGATGGAGTTCAGCAGAGAAAGACTTTGCACAAAATATCTGCTTATTTTTAAAGCTTTGTTTTATATAAAAGCTAGACATAATTTAAAACTGTAAATATGGATTATAAATATTTTTTTTATTTTTATATGAGATTTTCTATGGAAAATGAATAATTATATATACTAAAATTGTCAGATGTTTTTGGCATTGTATATTTGCACAGTATGTTGAATTAATAAAAAGGTGCTCTAATCTTTAATTAATGAAGGGTAAGGGTGAATATGTAAATGTGCTATACAGTTAGCTGAAATGTGTTTAGATGATTATTGGACCATATCCCTGAAGAAAGTAACAAATTATTTATTCTTTTGGACAGCACCTTTAATTCCCTGGCCTTTAGCTGATTTATGACCAAATGAAACTTAAACATATACTTTCAAAGAATTATGGATTTTGGATGAAATTTCTAGATGAACCTAAAATGCACTCTAAGCTTTACAGGTGAACTTAATGTGACCTCTAATATTTTGTATGCACATGTCCAGTTGTTTAGTTTCATTACATGTTGAGAATTTAGCTGTTATGCCCAACAAGTGTTTGATCCATAAATCACCACAACAATACCATTCTTCTAAGAGATTTGAACAGTCCTCCTCATCATGCTGTTCACTTCACAAGACCAAGATAACCCATAAAAATCGAAGAGTCACAGAAAGGTATTGAAGTAGACATCCCATAACCACATACCACATTGCTGACTGATGCATTGTAAGCAATTCCCTTTAGAAACACATGATGAATGCCACACAACTCCAGGCACATTTAAAGAATGTAGAATGTCTGACCTTATACTTTGGAGAATCTAAACTGTTTACTTGGGTGTGGTCTGCACGCTAGATGACCAGCAAGGGTACCACATCACAATCCTCTTTCATGAGCCAGTTGGTATCTACTCTGAATGAGGGACCAGTGGGTGCTGTTCACTGATGACATTCAATTCAAGCTGAAAAAAATAAGGGTGCCTACTGTGTCATTAAGGAGAGTGATGTGCAACAGCCACTCAAGTCGTTTGGAGTTGGTGTTACAGTATGGGCAAGAGTGTCTATTCAATACAGAACTTCCCCAAACTTTGAATGTTACAGCGCCATACTACTGGAAAAACTGCATAAAACCATTCATTGTGACTGCATGAGCAACACCGGCCTAATTGCATCTTTATGGATGACCGTTGTGCCTGCTCATTATGGCCGCATCCTTGTGGATCGGTTGCTGGAGACTGAAGTATAGCAAGAGAGGCCTGTACTGTCACCAGACCTAAATTACATTGTAATTTAATTAATTGCATATGTCTACACCAGAACCAGAGTGAGCTTTGTGCCGCCCTCCATGCCATGCCTCAGCAGACATTTAGTCAACATGCATTCAGTATCATCATTGTCAAACTGATTTGATGCTCAAGTTGTCGAGACATTTACCTTTTTCTGGAGCTACCATTGTTGGGTTTTATTTCAATACATAGATTAACATGAGGAAATTACAATTACATTACATTTTTGAGTAAAGGCCCTTCTTTCATGATATAATACTTCAGTGTGTATTTTTGTATGTTTTCCATAAATTACACCCGAAAGCAAAATTGCTAACTTGTCAGCAGTGTAGAAAACAATGATAAAAAAGGATCCTTTTATTGCAAGTGTCAGATACACCTTACCTATTAGAATAATGCTAATATACAGTTCCCACATATTAAAGCATTCACAGGAGGAATAAAAGAGACGGTAAACTATTTATTACACAATTCCTACAATTATACATGTCCTGACATAGCTGCTGTATCTTGAATTAAACCCGTGCTTTGAATATAAGCAGCTACTAAAATGGTGATAAACTGTCATTTCTTGCCACATTGGTATATTATTAACTTACAAAAAAACTTCTTTGCAAAAGATAAAACTGCATGTTAAGTGCTTTTGCACCATTTTCCAAATTGAAGGAGTTGCATGTGTTGCTGACGAGGAGACAATAATTATGCCAGTCATTATGAGAGGGTACCTACCTCTTGGATCTCGGGTGTTTACTCTTAATGTCAGTAAAAATTTCTCCAGGAAGAAATAATAAAATAAAAACAAGTGACTTATTTGTTCCCATGATCATGAATAGATGTTCAGATTTAGTGACAATTTCTGCTATAACAGGTTTTGTTTGCTGATTGACAGAAGCAATAATGATAAGACAGCTAAAATTAAAGGGATTAGGAACATGACCGCACAGCTTGAGAAAAACATCTTTATTGTTACTATTTTCTTACCGTTTTATCAGAACTGAATTGAAAAATGCTTTCCTTGGTCTCAATGCCAATATGATCAGTATGGTTGGAGCATGTAGTACTGTTGGTGCATACATATTCATGTATCTTAAATAGTTTTTTTTTTTTTTTTTACCATTTAATACCATTAATATAGTTCTTTTACTCAAATGTATCTATATGTCATGTATAGGTATACAAACCCGGGTGTGTGTACAACTATATCTTTAAGACCTAATAATAATACTAATTCCTTTATTTACCGTATATACTCGAGTATAAACTGAGACCCCTAATTTTGACACAAAAAAATGGAAAAACCTATTGACTCGAGTATAAGCCGAGGGTGGGAAATGCATTGGTCACAGCCCCCCCAGTATATAGCTGCCAGCCCCCTGGAATATATAGGCTGCCTGCCTGCCCCCTCAAGTATATAGCCTGCCTGCCTGCCTGCCCCCTCGAGTATATAGCCAGCCTGCCCCTCCTGGTTCATCGCAGACTCCATGACGTCAGCCGCAAGCTGACATCATAGTGTGTGCCGACGCGGCCGACTGATGAAGGACCCGATGTCGCAGCCGCAATGGATGCTGGGGAGCGTCTGAAGGTGAGTTCACTTTTAGTTGTTTTCCTTGACTCGAGTATAAGCCGAGTTAGGGTTTTTCAGCACATTTTTTGTGCTGAAAAGCTCGGCTAATACTCGAGTATATATATACACTCACCGGCCACTTTATTAGGTACACCTGTCCAACTGCTCGTTAACACTTAATTTCAGCCAATCACATGGCGGCAACTCAGTGCATTTAGGCATGTAGACATGGTCAAGACAATCTCCTGCAGTTCAAACCGAGCATCAGTATGGGGAAGAAAGGTGGTTTGAGTGCCTTTGAACGTGGCATGGTTGTTGGTGCCAGAAGGGCTGGTCTGAGTATTTCAGAAACTGCTGATCTACTGGGATTTTCACGCACAACCATCTCTAGGGTTTACAGAGAATGGTCCGAAAAAGAAAAAACATCCAGTGAGCGGCAGTTCTGTGGGCGGAAATGCCTTGTTGATGCCAGAGGTCAGAGGAGAATGGGCAGACTGGTTCGAGCTGATAGAAAGGCAACAGTCTGAACGCACAGTACGTCGAACTTTGAGGCAGATGGGCTACAGCAGCAGAAGACCACACCGGGTGCCACTCCTTTCAGCTAAGAACAGGAAACTGAGGCTACAATTTGCACAAGCTCATCGAAATTGGACAGTAGAAGATTGAAAAAACGTTGCCTGGTCTGATGAGTCTCGATTTCTGCTGCGACATTCGGATGGTAGGGTCAGAATTTGGCGTCAACAACATGGAAGCATGGATCCATCCTGCCTTGTATCAACGGTTCAGGCTGGTGGTGGTGTCATGGTGTGGGGAATATTTTCTTGGCACTCTTTGGGCCCCTTGGTAGCAATTGAGCATCGTTGCAACGCCACAGCCTACCTGAGTATTGTTGCTGACCATGTCCATCCCTTTATGACCACAATGTACCCAACATCTGATGGCTACTTTCAGCAGGATAATGCACCATGTCATAAAGCTGGAATCATCTCAGACTGGTTTCTTGAACATGACAATGAGTTCACTGTACTCAAATGGCCTCCACAGTCACCAGATCTCAATCCAATAGAGCATCTTTGGGGTGTGGTGGAACGGGAGATTTGCACCATGGATGTGCAGCCGACAAATCTGCGGCAACTGTGTGATGCCATCATGTCAATATGGACCAAAATCTCTGAGGAATGCTTCCAGCACGTTGTTGAATCTATGCCACAAAGAATAGAGGCAGTTCTAAAGGCAAAAGGGGGTCCAACCCGTTACTAGCATGGTGTACCTAATAAAGTGGCCAGTGAGTGTATATATATATATAGTGCACACAGGTTACACAGCGCTACACAGAAGTTGCCAAATCGGTCCCTGTCCCCAATAGGGCTCACAATCTAATCAACCTACCAGTATGTTTTGGAGTGTGGGAGGAAACCGGAGGACCAGTTACCTCATAATTATAGATGTATACAATATTAATTGAAAATAACTCTTCATATATAAGCCAGGGGTAGCGCTAATTGACATAATTGAATTGGAAAATGAGGAGGGAAGGAGATGGGAAGCCAAAAACAGCCAAAATATGTTACAGGCTTTCTCAACAGAATGTGGATTGGATTTGTATAAATCCCATCCATTATGTTGTGAACTGAAATCCCTGTGGATCAACCACAAATATTCCAGTGCAGTTTAAATCAATAGAAAAAGTTAGTCCAGCATTGGAATTGAAGAGAAGTTCATTGTTAATCCATGGTTAAAACTCCACTTTTATTAGAAAAAATACTTTAAAACATATAAGACATCTTATGGCATGGCAAGTCTGGCACATTTTGGACTTCTCTAGTCCTTAGTCGTAGCCTAATAGTTTGCTCCTGCACAGAGTATTTAAGCATGCTGCCTGCTAAATGGAAGTACACGCCTATGTTCTCACATTATTATTCAAACAGTGAAACAAGCAAACAAATGACATTTTTGTGCATATGTTAATAAATGTATAACAGATCGTTTCTATAATTCAGACCTAGGGGATAGCGTGACTTTAAAACCAGTATCCAGAAGGCTTCTCATGATTTTAATGCCTTAGTCCAATCCCCTCTTCTTTTGGGGCGGAACACTTTCTCTATAGGAATGATTTTCAAATGTGAAGTATCTCCTTTATGAACTTCGTGTAGATGTTTTGAGAGCCCCGATATGTTGGTTTGTATTGCATTGATCTGACTGTTATGTTTTTTAGCTGCCGATATGTGTTCTGCAATTCTTATTTTTAGTTTTCTTGGAACCGGCATCGTCTCTGCGCAGTAGCTGTACTGCGCTGAGCGCTATTCGCGGGACTCAGCGCAGTACAGCTACGGCGCAGAGCGCTAAGGGGTTAATATTCTTCTTTGTTAGCGCATGCTTAAACATCCAGGTTACAATAAAATCCACACGTTAATGTGTTTCAAGCAGGGAAACTGCTCTTAATCATGACTATTGTGCCCATTTATGCTAGTTTCCGGATTGGGAAACACCTACAGCCCTATGGAATCCAGCACAAATTTGAAAACGCCCATCTCCGCACAATAATTATAAGCATAAAAAACAATATATTATGTTTGTCAATACATACAGAAAAACACAATACAAATCTGCATGGAAAAATGTCAAAACCACTATATTCCGGGCAACAACACCAAATGGGAAGCGTCCGACCAGTCAGGGAACGCAGCGCCGACTCGCCACTTGAATGAAATGCCATTAACCCCTTAAGGACGCAGCCATTTTGTAGCTTAAGGCTCAGCCCGATTTTTTGGATTCTGACCTGCGTCTCTTTATACGGTTATAACTTTTGAACACTGTTACTTATCAAAGCGATTCTGAGATTGTTTTTTTTCCCGCCGGCACCCCGTCTTTCCCGATGCCGGTTCGGCTCAGATCCTGAGCCAAAACGGCATCAGCTCAGCGTCCGATATATCGGACGCTGAGCGCTAAGTCACTGCGCTCAGCGTCCGATGTTGGTGGTGGTGTCATGGTGTGGGGAATATTTTCTTGGCACTCTTTGGGCCCCTTGGTACCAATTAAGCATCGTTGCAACGCCACAGCCTACCTGAGTATTGTTGCTGACCATGTCCATCCCTTTATGACCACAATGTACCCAACATCTGATGGCTACTTTCAGCAGGATAATGCGCCATGTCATAAAGCTGGAATCATCTCAGACTGGTTTCTTGAACATGACAATGAGTTCACTGTACTCAAATGGCCTCCACAGTCACCAGATCTCAATCCAATAGAGCATCTTTGGGATGTGGTGGAACAGGAGATTCACATCATGGATGTGCAGCCAACAAATCTGCGGCAACTGTGTGATGCCATCATGTCAATATGGACCAAAATCTCTGAGGAATGCTTCCAGCACCTTGTTGAATCTATGCCACGAAGAACTGAGGCAGTTCTGAAGGCAAAAGGGGGTCCAACCCGTTACTAGCATGGTGTACCTAATAAAGTGGGCGGTGAGTGTATATATAGTGCACATAGGTTACACAGCGCTACACAGAAGTTGCCAAATCAGTCCCTGTCCCCAATAGGGCTCACAATCTAATCAACCTACCAGTATGTTTTGGAGTGTGGGAGGAAACCGGAGGACCAGTTACCTCATAATTATAGATGTATACAATATTTATTGAAAATAACTCTTCATATATAAGCCAGGAGGTGAAGGGGTAGAGCTAATTGACATAATTGAATTGGAAAATGAGGAGGGAAGGAGATGGGAAGCCAAAAACAGCCAAAATATGTTTCTGTTACAGGCTTTCTCAACAGAATGTGGATTGGATTTGTATAAATCCCATCCATTATGTTGTGAACTGAAATCCCTGTGGATCAACCACAAATATTCCAGTGCAGCGATTATGGCCAGTGTATTCACAGCCTTCAAGGAGTTTTCACCCTTTAGAAATGTCTTGTATCACTAAGATATGATGACTTTTTCAATCCCTTTAGAAATGTCTTGTATCACTAAGATATGATGACTTTTTCAATTTAGGAGTTTGGTCCATGTGATTCCAGCGATCAGCAGGCTGAATGCCCCTTAGCTTTTTTTGTGATGAATATGATGATCAGCTGTTGGAGAGCTGGGTCATGATAGCATATGACATGTTTCAGAATTGAAGGTGTAAATTTATAGTTGGCTCTGTTTTTTTCAATAGTAAATGAGGAAAAGCAGTTCAAAGAGCTAGAGGTGGTAGGCATAGTTTGATGAAAGAGAGTGAGAAAAGGTTTTTTCATGTTCTGGTAAAGGTTGTGAGTGACGTTATGGTGCACAGTTGGACCATCCAACATATCATGCAGTGTCCTACAGAATTGTGTTGCAAACTCTATGTTGAAAGTGCACCAAAAAAAAAAGTCGGTGCCCTCTGTCGGAGCAGTGTAGGGTGCGCCAGGTTCATGAGGAACATGCGCCTTTTTTTCTCAATAAAAGGAGAGTGCTTTCAGGCTCTTTGCATATCCTGCTGTCTGCTGCTCATCAGTTATTAAAACAAGAATGCTAATATGTTGTAAAATATGCAAATATGTTTTCCTAGTTCGGACAGGGAAAACCACACCTCTTTTGTTACCTCAGCACCTTTACCATCAAGCATGACTTTCAGGAAGCCTAATGATATGATGTGAGATAATAGCCAAATCAGTATACCTATTCCAGAAGGAACTGACTCTTTAAGTGCAGATAGCACTGTTTGGGAGTGATTGTGTCTCTTCAGTACAGTGCAGGGAACTGGTTGGGCTGAGTGAGAGGTTTTTCTTATGGAGACTACCAATCGAGGCTGCCTTGTAGGTGTGTGGAGACTTATAGCCATTGATGAGACAAGGAAAACCATGCATTGGACTTTCAGAAGGTAAGAGGGCAGTCTTACAAGGTAGCAAAAGAGGCATGTTTTTCCATGTGCCTTTTAGGTGAATATTTAGGTGGAGCTTTATTACAGACAACTTACAGCTGATCATTGCAGCCTGGGACTAAAGTAAAGCATCCAGAGGTCACCAGAAGTCACATTAGACAGAGAGGTCCTTCTGTAAGTCGGATGTCCTTAAGTTGGGGACCGCCTGTATCAGGGATAATGACAATTCTTATTAACATTAGGTATGAATATTTTGCAATCATCAATAAAAGCTCTCAGTATGGAAAAATACAAACCAGTAACCCTCACAGAGATGTATTAATACATTAATCAGCAAGTCTTTTAACATTTTTAATATAAAATGGAAACATACTTATCAATTACTATTTGGTTTCTAAAATAAAAGGTAGCCATTTACCTGGCAAGTGTATTTTGTGTGGATACAATTAAAATATTCCTGTCAGGTTATATCTTTGAAATACATCACAGTTATGTGAAGTACAAAGACTGGAAAATTAAATTCTTGTACATTTTGGGAAATCTTGCTAGCAGCTGCAGTTTTTCAAAACACTTTCTTTTCTAGGTGATCCCGGCGTGTCAAGACTTGCGATGGACATGAAGATGAGCGGAGGTGAATCTTTATAGGCAGTGGCGTAACTAGGAGAGACAGGGCCCCCCAGCAGGCTACTGCATGAGGTCCCCCTTCCCACTTAAAAAAATATACATATTAGTATACTCACACATATAAATACATTCATGTGCATATACACATACATACAGTGCCACATGCAACATACTCAGTTCAGTGATTGATTTTATTTATAGGACATCTACCATCAAATTTTCTGATGGTAGACTGCTTTAAATTACCCGCTCATCCTGTTGCCTAGGGGATGGAATAGTTTTTGTCATGATTAAAAACATCAGAATTCTTCTGAAATTATATACAAATTATGCAAGTATGTAAATAGGCTGGTTGCGCTCCGTCTTGCGTCACTGAAGTGCCTCATAGCTTTGCTATCTTTTAACATTTGCAGACCCCAGTCTGCCGGCAGCCTGCATTCCTGGAGGAAGACAACCGCACAGACAAGGAAGATGGAAGGAGGGAGTCTGCACCCCTGTAGGCTGGTTCCACCCGTCCGTGGGAGGGACCAGGTGCCAAGTTTTCAAAAAAGAACACCAGCACTCTATTCAACAGCATACAGTGGTACTACCATTGATGTGAATATAGCATGTAAGTTCACATTGAAACTCAGTGGGGAAGATATATCAAGCTGTATATGCCAGAATACTGGAGTAATTTGAACTTAAAATGCCATGTTTCATATTTATTTAGGATTTTTGACTATTTTTGGCCAAAAAAGGGGTATGGCCTCTCAAAAAGGGGTTTAGCCACACCATAAAATAGCCTGTGCACTAAAAAATTCAGTCTGTGAGGCAGAAAATTCATTATTGTGGTGCAGCAAACTAGATTGGTCTGAAGACCTACAAATTGATACATCTCCCCAATAAGTTTCCGTGTATATGCATTGTGTATGTGCTTCTTTCTCTTTGTCCTCCTCTTGTCATATACTTATATGGAGAGCTGTAATCTGATTGCTCTGTAAGTTTTCAGTGCACCAAACTGAATATCTGTTTAGGAGGTTGGGTTGAAAAAAATAATAGTCCGGCTTTAAATGAGTCTTCAAACACCTCTAAACACATTCCACAATTTTTCAAGATCCAGTTTTCATATGTATTAAGCAGAATAAAAAATTGCTATAAAATAAATAATTGCACAGCCATTTAGTTATATAGCAAGAATGCTGATTCCGATTTTATGAAATAATTTATATCTCCGAACAAAAACTTGCAATACTCCTGCCATTAAAAAGACAAAGAGTGCTCTTTTCCAAATTGGAAATAATTATGAGATTGTTTAAAACTTCTGCTGCCACATTATACAAATATGCTGATTGTACCCAGGAGAATGCTTAACAAAGAAAGTGGAACAATCTCTAGACGTGAATAGAGATAAGCATTATTCAAATGTGAGTGCACTATGGGGTATTTATGGCAGCCGGTTCCAGCACAACAGCTGGCTTTATATTGCACATGATTTAGTCCATGATATTCTCACCTGTGATATTCATGGACTTTTATTTAGATTATTAAATTAAAATATCATAGGAAATAAATATTATTGTTTTTGTAATGAAGAGTTATACCATTTTCCAGAATACTTTTAACATCAATTCTTCACAGTTTTATTATCTCTGCTTGTTGTCATTCCATAGAAAGGTTCTATGTCTGCTTCTAGGGATAGAAATCTGACCATGGTCATGTCACACAGGTGCAAGCTCATTATAATCACTAAGAGTAATCAGAGCTGTGTGTTATAACGAGCCGTGTGACCATGGACAGATTTCTATCCACTGCAAGTAAACATAGAAGCTTTCTATGGATGACAGCAAGTAGAGATCTAGAAAACTGGATTGGGATTGATACAGAAAGTATATTGGAAAATGGAATTACTTTGAAAAATCTAAACAATAACATTTACTTTGTGAAACAGGAATATCCCTTTAACCCCCACAACTTGAAATAATTGTAAGTCATGGTGCCCTGCTATTTACCGTATATTCCGGCGTATAAGACGACTTTTGAAGACAGAAAAATCTTCTGTCTGGTCTGGGGTCGTCTTATACGCCGGCAATTGACCGCCCGCCGTGTATTCACGGCGGCGGTCGGGTCCCGCTGCATGGAGAGGGCTCACATGGAGAGCCGGTAAGTCTTTGCTGCATATTGCTAGCACCGATCGCGGGTGTTTTCACAGCGATGGCTGCCGGCAAAGCTGCCGGCAGCCTCAAAAAGGTAGCGGCGCATGGGCGCCACCATCTTACCTGGGATCACCGCTCCCGTGACGTCTTCCGAAGACCCGAGGCTATTTCGTTTTAACCCCTTCATTACAATGTGCTGATAGCACATTGTAATGAATGAGGAGGAAAATCCCCATATACTGCCATACTGTAGTATGGCAGTATATGATAGGATCGATCAGACTACCTAGGGTTAAAGTACCCTAGGGAGTCTGAAAAATAGTATAAATAAAAATAAAAAAAAGTAAAAAAAAAAATTATAATAAAAAAACCTAAAATTTCAAATCACCCCCCTTTCCCTAGAACTGACATAAATATAAATAAACAGTAAAAATCATAAACACATCAGGTATCGACGCGTCCGAAAATGCCTGATCTATCAAAATATGGTTTTTCAATGCGTTTAACCCTGTAACGGAAAATAGCGCCCAAAGTCATTTTGAAAAGTATAAAAAAATCTATAAAAAGTGATCAAAAGATCGTACAGTCCTAAAAATGATATCATTGAAAATATTATCAAATTTCGCAAAAAAATGACATCACCCACAGCTCCGTAAACCAAAGTATAAAAAAGTTATTAGCGCCAGAAGTTTGCAAAGTCAAAAAAATAATTTTTGTACAGGAGGTTTTCATTTTTGTAAATGTAGGAAAACATTATAAAACCTATACAAATTTGGTATCCCCTTAATCGTACTGACCCAAAGAATAAAGTAGACATGTCATTTGGGGCGCTCAGTGAAAGACGTAATATCCAAGCCCACAAGAAAATGGCGCAAATGCGTTTTTTCACCATTTTCATTGCATTTGGAATTTTTTTTTCCCGCTTCTGAGTACATGGCATGGAATATTTAATAAAATAAAAATTTAAGGTACAGTATGGTAACATTTACAGTAAAATGGACGATGGTAATGTTGTTGTTGTATGCCTTATGTTTATGAGGTGAATATATCTTAAACTCTATATTTTAACAGGAAAGTAGGGGGGTCGTCTTATACACCAGGTCGTCTTATACCCCGGAATATACGGTAGTTACGTCATGGTGATAGCCCAGGCTCAGAAGCAGAGCCCATGTGATCAACACAGGATCCCAGCTATATCTGACAGCCGCGCTCCCGCACTCATAGCTGGGATTGTGAAACATGCATCTACATAGGCTGACTATTGTAATATGTTGCAATACATCAGTATTGCAGTATATTACTTTGAACAAGTGATCAGATGTCCCACACTGGGTCCTCTAATACCCCATACAATATAAAAATCACAAATAACATTAAAAAAATTGAAAATCATCACAAAACACTACTTAATTGGTATGCCAGGTCAGTGACAACCCGTGCAATAAAATAAAATTGTTACTATACCTGTATGGTGAAAACATTATTGAATACTGTTGCTTGGTCTTCAATTATGTGTCACCACCTGCCATGCTCTGAAAGTGTGTCAGTAATAAAAGTGGTGCAAACTCTGACTAAGCACCACCATTCCCCTTTAGATGCACAATTTTCTGGTTTGTTGGACACAAAACTGGTGCAGGCTCCCAATAAATTGATTAATTCGTTATCCTCTTCATCTGATCTTCTCCTCCAGACAATGAAAAAAAAATTTGTACATGAACACATTAAGAGTGGTTAAGTGTTGCATTTATTGTATGCCTTTTGAAAAATTACCATGGACTGGGTTACTCTAGTGGGTTGACTATTTTTTTCATTTTTAGTTTTGCTTCTCTGTGAACCCTGAATGTGAAAAAACTAATGTAAATTAAAACAAAAAATGGGGAAATAGTTGTCAAAAAATATATATATCTTGAAAAACTGGTACCAGTGAGGAGTTGGGAACATGGGCATGCCCATTACATTCACCCTCAGGTGAAGCAGAACTCCTTAAGGCATTTGAAAACTGGAGTTTGTTGTATTCACAGAATATGATTCGTCAATGGTGCAGGAGGCATCAGAAGAAGAAATTATATATATATATATATATATATATATATATATATATATATATATTACACTCACCGGCCACTTTATTAGGTACACCATGCTAGTAACGGGTTGGACCCCCTTTTGCCTTCAGAACTGCCTCAATTCTTCATGGCATAGATTCAACAAGGTGCTGGAAGCATTCCTCAGAGATTTTGGTCCATATTGACATGATGGCATCACACAGTTGCCGCAGATTTGTCGGCTGCGCATCCATGATGCGAATCTCCCGTTCCACCACATCCCAAAGATGTTCTATTGGATTGAGATCTGGTGACTGTGGAGGCCATTTGAGTACAGTTCATTCATTGTCATTTCAAGACCAGTCTGAATGATTCCAGCTTTATGACATGGCGCATATCCTGCTGAAAGTAGCCATCAGATGTTGGGTAACATTGTGGTCACTAAGGGATGGACATGGTCAGTCAACAATCCTCAGGTAGGCTGTGGCATGCAACGATGCTCAATTGGTACCAGGGGCCCAAAAAGAGTACCAAGAAAATATTCCCCACACCATGACACCACCACCACCAGCCTGAACCGTGATACAAGCAGGATTGATCCATGCTTTCATTTTGTTGACGCAAATTCTGACCCACCTCCGAATGTCGCAGCGAAATCGAGACTCATCAGACCAGGCAACGTTTTTTCCAATCTTCTATACTGTCCAATGTTCGATGAGCTTTGTCAAATTGTAGCCTCAGTTTCCGTTCTTCTTTAGCTGAAAGGAGTGGCACCCCGGTGTGGTCTTCTGCTGCTGTAAGCCCATCTGCCTCAAGTTCGACGTACTTTGCGTTCAGAGAAGCTCTTTGCCTACCTTGGTTGTAACGGGTGGCGATTTGAGTCACTGTTGCCTTCTCTATCAGCTCGAACAAGTCTGCCCATTCTCCTCTTGACCTCTGCCATCAACAAGGCATTTCCCCGTCCACAGAACTGCCCCCTCACTGATGTTTTTTCTTTTTTCGGACCATTCCTGTAAACCCTAGAGATGGTTGTGCGTGAAAATCCCAGTAGATCAGCATTTCTGAAATACTCAGACCAGCCCTTCTGGCACCAACAACCATGCCACGTTCAAAGGCACTCAAATCACCTTTCTTCCCCATACTGATGCTCGGTTTTGAAACTGCAGGAGATTGTCTGACCCATGTCTACATGCCTAAATGCACTGTGCTGCCATGTGATTGGCTGATTAGAAATTAAGTGTTAACGACAGTTGGACAGGTGTACCTAATAAAGTGCCGTGATTTTATATAATATATGTTATGTCTAATATATCTATTTTTTTTTTTATTACAGCAAAGGGGGTTGCCACGCCCTCCTCTGAAATATGTGCCTCAGGTGCCAACCCAGCCTTAGACCAAGGTCCATCAATAATCCAATACGAAAAATGGCAGCACTCCGAGATTTGAAAAAAAGGAAGTGAACTAGTTTTCACACATGTGTCCAAAACACGACGTTTCGGCTCCTTAGACCTGGAGCCACTTGAAAAGGCTCGTCGTGTTTTGGACACATGTGTGAATAACTAGTTCACTTCCTTTTTTTCAAATCTCGGAGTGCTGCCATTTTTTCGTATATATATATATATATTATATATTATATATATATATCAATATATCTTATACACCTCATCAATTTTCTGCCAACAGATTCCCAACTATAGACAACAGTTTTGACATGGTTGGGTCTTTTCAGTACAGTACGGTTTAGCTGAGTGAGAGGCTATTGACTAGGGTCAGGGAGTAAGAGTTCTCCTTATGGAGAGTTTGCCAATTAAAGGGAACTGTCACTACCCCCCACACTTGTAAAACACAAAAAGTACCTAAGATGTCATTTTTCAGTTGCTGGCCATGTCTTTATAACTCTCCAATGCAACTTGCAGCCTGACAAATGCACTTATATCCCTCTTCAGCATCCTGTCAGGGTGGTGGGTTATCATCCCAACAGTCAGGGAGGTACTCTCCGTCATGGCCATCTAATCAACTAACTACGTCTCCCTATCTGCATGGACCCGAATAAATACCTGCCTCCTGCCTACTTGTTGACTCCATCATCTGTCAATTATGCTCCATTCCCTGCATTCTGCTGGTCACAGTATCTGAACAGTCACAGGAAATTAGATATAGGCAATACAGGCAGTATGGCATGGACAGGATTTATTGTCCCATAGAACCAAACAGAGTGGTAGTTATCTATACAAATAAAAGCTGCTTTAACAAAGATGTTTCTTATTATATTATTTCCAAATATGCACAGCTGCTAAGTGCCTAAAAATTGGTTGCAGGGGTGACAAAACCTACATGTTTTTACTTGGAGTTGGAATCTACATATACAAAGCACTCCAATAAAGTTTTATGCCAAATCACCAATTGTGTGCACAGTAGTTAGTCTCACAGAAGTTTTTCTAGTGCTTAACAACTTTACATTTGCCAAAATGTAGAACGAGTTTGCATCACTGATTGCCCCTCTGTAAATGTCATATTCCTGCAATTATTTCTAGGAGGAACCTTACATTGTAACCACTAGGTGGCGATATTCAATAGTATTTTTCTCTCTTGAAAGATGCAGTTTGGATATTGCCTCATTTATTGTAAAGCAATCTGTCAACTTATTATCTTCCGTCTAACCTCTATTAAAATAATTAGCCCACAAAAAAACTTTCATTCTAGTTTACAATATTGTAAATCTTCATTTTTAGAGTGGAGTGGAGGTAAGAAAAGACCTGATTAAGGTGCATAGAATTAGACCAATCATTCAAGAACTATAGTAATCCAAACGTGTGTTGTATACTTTGTGAAATGTACCATTGATTGGATTCGGGGTTTATAAATCTGAAGAAGTGCTAATCTATTCTGTACTTGATAAAGATTATTACAGACTAATAAGTAAACCTGATAAGTTGTGAGAATTTTAGAACTCTAACTCTGTATAAAGAAGATGAAATGTTAGTTTCTGTCTATTTATAGCGTATCCCCCCAGATGTTCATTATTCTTTAACTGCATTTGAAGTATGTTCAAATCACAAAAAGTCATGATCAGCTGATAGAACAAAAAAAAAAAAACATGCAAGGTCAGGGCACATATATTATAGGCCTCCATGCAAGTGAATGACTGGGGTTACCATTACCCCTTAATGAAGCAGCCTTTTATCAATTATGCATTTCCATTTTTATTGCTTGTTTTTTTCTTGAGTTGTATAAGGACTTGTTTTCTTCAAGACAAATTGTAATTTCTAATGACACTAGTTAATATTCTTTACAATGAAATGTGAGGCTTAAACATTTTTCAAATTCCGTAGAATTATTATTTTTTTTTTAAATTAGGTTGTACAATTTTTGGCATTTATTTTTAGTCAGGCCATTTCATAGTATCATAGTATATAAGGCTGGAAGGAGACGCAAGTCCATCAAGTCCAACCTTTAAGAATTAAATAAATGTTTTATCCCCATAACCCGTGATATTTTTTCTCTCCAGAAAGTCATCCAGGCCTCTCTTGAACATGTACATAGAGTCCGCCATTACAACTTCCTGCGGCAGAGAGTTCCATAGTCTCACTGCTCGTACAGTAAAGAACCTTTGTCTATGTTGATGGTAAAATCGCCTCTCCTCTAGCCGTAGAGGATGCCCCCTTGTCCTGGTCACAGGCCTAGGTATAAAAAGATCTTTGGAGAGATCCTTGTACTGTCCATTCATTTGTTTGTCTATTTTCTGGTTATTCTAGTTTTTAGACTTATTTGATTTTTCTTAGAGGTTGATATACAGTATAAGGCACCTGGGACTGTTGGATTTTTAACTTTTTAAAAAATTGCTAACTTTTTGGCAAAATTGCTAATTTTGCTGCAAGTCTGCAAATGCACCAAAAAAGCTAAGCTAAATGACCCCCATTATTTTTAAGCTATTGATTTTTTGTTAAAATTACAAATTAACTTTATTCCCTGGTAAGTGTAATTGTAGAAATATCTAATGTACATAGTTTTTGTTACATTTAAGCAGAGACTTTAAATTTTACAAACACCTAAAAGTAGCCTAAAATGTATAAACGGAACAACCTGCATCACTTTTTCATGTATTTGGTTTCAGAGAGTCACTAGTTACAATATAGATCCTTTAAAAAAAAACCTTTTTGATGCAGATATAGTGAACTAGTATTTCATCCTATACATATTACACATTACACAAGTTTAATATCTGAACATGGGATAAAGCGAATATATATATAATTTATTTTTGCCAGGTGTGTATGTGTCTTTGAGATTGTATGATGAAACTAGAAAGTTGAGTTCAATCTTTAATTTAAAATGTGCTCACATGAGAGTAATCTGCTTCATGTTATAAAGCACATACTTTATGTACAGTAACTGTCAGTTATATTACATTTTTATTTTACTACCTATAATAGTAGTTTTCTGTGTCCCTGTAGCCTGAAGTACAATATGAACTTTAAAAAGAAAAAAAAAGATAAAATTAGTAGGGTTGACCATAGCCCCTAAAGCGTTGTGAAATAACTTTCATGTCATTTTTTTGTGGCTTATCCTCTTTGTAGCATCAAACAGAGTTATCTCTAGAGGAAATGCATGTTTTATTTCCAAACAAAGCTCAGGGTGACTTTGTGCTTCAAGTTGTTATTATATTTTAATCTGGAAAATCAAATGCGTAAAATATACTAAAAAGCAGGTGTTTACTATGTTTAAAGGCATTGGCAAGAAATTTAAGAAGTTTCATCTTAGAGATTTACAATTTTGAGCCAATACTACAAATGAAATGTGATAATAGCAGCAACAGCTGTAATAATACATTAAGTCAGATTTTCTACTTATAATTGTAGGTATTTTTCTATTTGTTTATTTTTTCCCTGTATTTTCTTCTCTCATTAAGAAATGTATGCATTCTAAAATGATACACTATTCACTATTCTGGAAGCATCTAAAGATAAGCTAGGGCGGATTCAGTCTACAGTAGTTCTGTCCATTAAATATCTTCAAATTAAAGGCTCCTCAAATAATAAATACAATTTTACATGCCCTCAGCTTTGAGATATGATGTGAATTGGTTGTATAAAGTCACGTAAGTGAAGAGTTCAGTCAGCACTGAAGTCAAGCTTACCCCTCCTCAGAATGTCTGTGTGTCTGTGACATCTGTGTGTCTGTTAACATAATGCACCGACTTTAGAAGAGCCTATTGATGTCCCTCAACACAGGACCATCAAAAACAGTGAAGAGGGCATTTAAAAGAAAGGGAGAACTTGACCTCAGTGTAAAACGCTCCATGTTTGTGACTTTATACAACCAATTTCAACGTCTCACTTCAAGGTTGATTTTCTGGAAGATGCTATCATACTGGACCTTGGAATAAACATCACCTGAAAGCTGCTTGACAACTGTTAGTGGTTTTCTTAGGTCAATTTCTGCTGACAGGTTCCTTTTAACGGGGGTTTGCCATAAAAGAAAGTTCTAAAATCTCAATCCCCTATGTCCTGGACTGCTGGGGGTGGAGCTAGAGTGCAGGGAGCAGAGACAGAGAGACAAGCTCCAGGCAAGATGGTTGCTGACCTTAAAGTCAGAAGTTACAGGGTCATGTATGGAGGCAACTGAAATTGCATACACCAGGACTGACAGAGACCGGTTAGAATTATATCTGTAAAATGCTGTATTTTTGTTAATAACAGTGAATTAGAGAATGTGTTATTTTGTTATCCTGAGTTTATTTAAGAAACTTGTCTTCATGGGAATACCCCTTTTAGTAGAAAATGACACTTTTATTTTTCTGCCGATGATGTGTGGAAGCTTGCCTTTTGGTGGAAAGTAATCGGATCGTTTCTTTCTACATATTACCTTTTTTATCACTGTTTATTTAGCTTTTTTGTTGGTGGATGCATAAAAAAATTGAATACTTTGCATCTTTTTAACCCCTTCCCGCAGATGCACTTTTTAATTTTTTTTTTTTTTTTAGCTACTCTTCTTTAAAAAAAACATAGATTTTTTATATTTTTGTGTGTATAGAGCTTTATAAGGCTTATTTTCTGAGCAACTTATTGTATTTCCTAGTGAAAGTTTTTTATTTTCCATGCTTTTCCATGCAGGAAACAAATTCAAATGCAATAATCTTGACAAAAAATGTGTTTTTTCTTGCCATTTTCTTGTGGGCTCTGTTTTGAGGAATTTCACTTTACGATCCAAATGACACATCTCATTTTTTTTTTTGTCGGTGTGATTACGGAGATAGTCATTTTATATAGGCTTTATTTAGTGTTATCAGGTTTTAAAAGATTAAAACTAGAGATGAGCGAACATACTCGTCCGAGCTTGATGCTCGTTCGAGCATTAGCGTACTCGAAACTGCTCGTTGCTCGGACGAATACTTGCCTCCTCCCCCCCAGTCTGCCCCCTCCCAGGAAAATTTGGCATTTGAACCGGCATACTCTGAGGAACTGTTTACTGGACCCTTCCCACAGTCACAAACCACTTGTCCGATTGCTGCTGAGCAATTTTCCGATGCCCAGGTTTTCCACCAGTCGCAGTCTGTGGGTGATGATGACCTTCTTGACGTAGTGGAAGAAGTGTGTAAAGAGGTGTCCGACGATGAGGAGACACGGTTGTCAGACAGTGGTGAAGTTGTTGTCAGGGCAGGAAGTCCGAGGGGGGAGCAGACTGAGGGATCGGAGGATGATGAGGTGACAGACCCAAGCTGGGTTGAGAGGCCGGATGAACACAGTGCTTCTGAGACGGAGGAGAGTCCTATAGCAGAACAGGTTGGAAGAGGCAGTAGTGGGGCCAGACGGAGAGGCAGGGACAGAGCAGGTGCATCAGCGCCAAATGTGTCACGTAGTGAAGCTCCCGTGGCGAGGGCTCCCACGGCGAGGGCTAGATTTTCAGAAGTCTGGAGGTTCTTTAAGGAAACAGCGGATGACCGACGGACTGTGGTGTGCAACCTTTGCCAAACCAGGATCAGCAGGGGTTCCACCACTACTAGCTTAACTACCACCAGTATGCGCAGGCATATGAATGCTAAACACCCGAATCAGTGGCACCAAGCCCGTTCACCTCCGGCCGTGCACACCACTGCTCCTTCCCCTGTGTCAGCTGATAGTCAGCCCCCTGCCCAGGACCCTGGCACAAAAACCCCATCGTTGCCTCCACGATCCTCCACAGCATCCACCAGCGTTCAGCTCTCCATACCCCAGACGCTGGAGCGGAAAAGAAAATATAGTGCAACCCACCCGCACGCCCAAGCCCTTAATGTCCACATCTCCAGATTGCTTAGCCTGGAGATGCTGCCCTATAGGCTAATAGAGACCGAGGCCTTTCGCAACCTCATGGCGGCGGCCGCCCCTCGGTATTCGGTCCCCAGCCGCCACTACTTTTCCCGATGTGCCGTCCCAGCCCTGCAACAGCACGTGTCAGACAACATCATCCGTGCCCTGACCAACGCCGTTTCTGACAAGGTCCACCTGACCACGGACACGTGGACGAGTGCTGCCGGGCAGGGCCACTATATATCGCTGACGGCACATTGGGTTAACTTGGTGGAGGCTGGGACCGAGTCTGACCCTGGGGCTGGTCATATACTGCCGACGCCGAGGATTGCGGGGCCTACCTCGGTCCAGGTCTCAAAGGCCTACTATGCCTCCTCCTCCTCCCACCCCTCCTCCACCTCCGAACTACCATCCGTGGGCATGGCACCATCAGTCGCTAGCTCTAGGCACAGCAGCAGTGATGTCGCTAAGCGACAGCAGGCGGTGCTCAAACTGCTGAGCCTAGGCGATAAAAGGCACACCGCCCAAGAACTATTACAGGGCATCACGGCGCAGACTGATCTGTGGCTGGTACCGCTGAACCTGAAGCCAGGCATGGTTGTGTGTGACAACGGCCGTAACCTGGTGGCGGCTCTGCAACTCGGCAGACTGACACATGTGCAGCTGGCCCATGTGGTAATCTGATAGTTCAGCGTTTCCTCAAGACATACCCCAATCTGTCAGATTTGCTCACGAAGGGGCGCCGCATCTGTGCGCATTTCAGGAAGTCCAACAGTGCTGCCACTCTCAGGCAGCGCAGGCCGCCGCCTCCAATGCCCGCTCACCGACTGTGTGGCGATGCCCACGAGGTGGAATTCAACATAAATCCATGTTATCAGAGTTTTACCAGCAGCGCAGAGCGATTGTAGACTGCCAGATGTCAACTTCCACCAGAATGGTAGTCAGGTCAGTCAGGCTTCCTCAAGTCTACAATGAGGAGTGGACGTAGGATGTCTGATATCTGTCAGGTGCTGAGTAACTTTGAGGAGTCAACACAGATGGTCAGTGCGATGCAGCCATCATCAGCCTCACCATCCCGTGCTTGGCTGTTGAAAAACTCTCTGACAGCATGAGTCGGACAGCTTTGCGCTTCGTCACAAGAGACGGGGGGAAGAAGATTCCCTTGTTGATAGCCAAAGCACCCTCAGGTCTGTTTCTAGCCGCATATCGGAGGAGGTGGAGGAGGATGAGGAGGAAGAGGAGGAGAATGTTGGCGAGACACAAGAGGGGAGCATGCTCAGACCTTCACTGTTCGCGTGTATGGCAGAAGAGAAGGGATTTGGAGGAGTTGGAGGAGGAGGAAAAATGGGCACTCAGGCCAGTGAGGGGATGTGAATTCTTGCGCGTTGGGACTCTGGCGCATATGGCAAGATTTCATGCTAGGCTGCCTTATCCCGTGGACTCTCGCGTTCAAGAATTTATTCCAGCACCGATTATAGGTATTCACTTTCCTGGACCCACGGTACAAGCAAAATCTTTCCACTCTATCCTGGAGAGGAAGGAGTGTGAGAATGCATGAATACCAGCAGGCCATGGTGCACAAGCTGAGACAAGTATTCCCTTCTGACAGCGCTAGCTGGCAGAGTGTTGCAGTAGCGAGGCGAGAGTAGGCGAGCAGGTCAGGCTTGTCCAGCACTGAGCAAGGGTTTACACTTTACAAGGCTTTTTGCCCAGTTTATGTCACCCCCAGCAAAGACACGTCACATGTTCCCCAGTCTCGGCAGGAGTCGGGCGATTTACAGAAAGATGGATGAGGGAGTACGTAGCTGAACATACCATGTCCTACAATGATCACACATCTCCTTACAACTAATGGGGTTTCAAAAGCATGGACATGTGGCACGAACTGGCGTTGTAGCCTTGGGGTCTTGCCTGCCTGCCGCTAGCGTCTTGTCCGAGCGGGGTTTTCAGTGCGCTGGTGGCATCATCACGATAAGCGTCACGCCTGTCGACTGACAGCCTGACAGGCTGAGCATTATTAAGATGAATAAAGCTGGATTTCTAATAATTTCCCATCGTCCACCAGGTGAAGGAAGCTCACCTGAATAATGATGCACCACTCCTCTCCTACTCATTTTCCTCCTTTCTCGCTCCTCTTTTACACTAATGCAGGAGGAAAACTGGCTATTTTTGACAGGGCCCATGGATCTAGTACTTTATGCATTTAATTTTCTGGAGGGCCACCTACCCGGTCCTCTGTTTTAAACAATTTTTGGGAGAGTGCCACATACAGGCACTCAATCTATCAATTTTTCTGGAGGGCCACCTACCTGCTCCTTGGTTTGAAAACTTTTTGGACTGCCACATAAGGCACTCAATCTATTCCATTTTTCTGGAGGGCATCCTACCATGCTCCTCTGTTGAAAACTTTTTTGACTGCCACATACAGGACTCAATCTATTCCATTTTTTCTGGGGGCCACCTACATGCTCTCTGGTTTGAAAATTTTTGGACTGCCACATAGAGGCACTCAATTATTACATTTTTCTGGAGGGCCAACACCTACCTGCTCCTCTGGGTTTGAAAAACTTTTTTGGACTGCACACATACAGGCACTCAATCTATTCCATTTTTCTGGAGGGCCACCTACATGCTCCTCGTGGTTGAAAACTTTTTTGGACTGCCACATACAGGCACTCAATCTATTCCATTTTTCTGGAGGGCCACCTACCTGCTCCTCTGGTTGAAAACTTTTTTGGACTGCCACATACAGGCACTCATATCTATTCCATTTTTCTGGAGGGCCACCTACCTGCTCCCTGGTTTTGAAAACTTTTTTGGACTGAAACAGGACATCCAAAACAGTCTTTTATAATGTGTCTCCAATAGCAGCCTCACACGTGTCTCCATTGCTACTCCAAAAAGTCGTTCCATATAGCTGCCTCCATAACGATTCCTCCCCTTATCAAACGAGGTGTGTCAGGCACAAATTTGGGTTGTTTCATGGATTCCACATCAAAGTTTGTTAACTTTGTCGCCACCTGCTGTGTTATCCACAAAAAATAACTGGCAAAACTTTTATGATTAACGATTATTTAACTTTAGATATTATTTCGCACGTCGCTCTTGCGCATTGCTATAGCTCATGTTCCCCTCAGCCTTTACGCCATTCCCACATTTAAGATGTACCAAAACGGCCGGTAGGTGGGTATAGTAACGGGAAAGCAAAGTACCGGGAGGATGCTGAGGGGGGGACCTGACTATGGCCAAGGTCTCAAAGGCCTACTATACCTCTCCATCCTCCAAACTCCTCACCTCCTCCTCCTCCGAATTACCGTCGTGGGCATGGCGCCATCAGTCGGTAGCTTAGGCACAGCAGCAGTGCCGTCGCTAAGCGACAGCAGGCGGTGCTCAACTGCTGAGTCTAGGCGATAAAAGGCACACCGCCCAAGAGCTATTACAGGGCATTCCACATCAAGGTGTAACTTTGTCGCCCCCTGCTGTGTTATCCACAAAATATACTGGCAAACTTTTATGATTACCGATATTATTTCAGCGCTTCTTGCGCATCTGTTTACATTCCCCTGCACCGACATTATCCCAAACTTATAAGAACGCCTACTACACTTGATCTTATACAAAGGTTCTTAGAAGTGCTGTTTTGGGCGAGTTAGCTAGAGAACAGCGGGGGCTTGGATGGCCAAAAGCTCTTATGGACAGCGAGCGCCAGCCAATCTCCAGATCCAACTAACCTAGTTTTAACTGCAGACCCTTTAATCTACTACAGTTCAACTGCCTCCCTTACATGGTCCCTTATCAAGAGCTGTGTCGGCAGAATTTGGGTTGTTTTCATGGCTTCCATGGTTAACTTTGTCGCCACCTGCTGTGTTATCGACTAAATATACCGTCAACCTTTTGTTCACGTAGGAAATCATTTCACCTCCTTTGGTGAAACCTGAGTCCATTTAGGGTATGTCGCCATGACATTCTCTAGCCTGCCACTGCTGCCGCTGCCTCTGCATGCCGTCCCCTATAGTGTCAGGGTCAATTATTGGATGTTTTAGATGCTATCTAGCTTCATTCTGTCACTCTGTCATGGCCATGCTGTTGCCCATAATTTTGGCATAATGGTGCGATTAAGCAGCCTCAGAGGCATCCATGCATGCTGCCCCTGCTGTTTCCTGTCCATTTCCGTGGTGTTTCCATCCTTTTCTGAGGTTCCCAGGTGTTTGGCCAAGCTTCCCTGTGCAGAGCCTTGGTCCCCTTGAAAAATGCTCGAGTCTCCCATTGACTTCAATGGGGCTCGTTATTCGAGTTAACGAGTACCCGAGCATTTTAGTGCTCGCTCATCTCTAATTAAAACCTTATGTATGAAAAATAATTTCTTCATTTTGCCATATTCTGACGCGTATAAATCATGGAACTGTTTGTCATTTTTTTGTGGGACATGATGACATTTTCATTGCCACCATTTTGAGTGCTGTATTACCTTTTGATCCATTTTTTTGTTGAATAAACTGAACATAATATCTTATTGGTGTAAAACAAAATTTATGTGTAATCACTCCTCTTCAAGCAAAATCCTGGTATCAAGGTGTGAATGGGGCATATCTAGGTTCAAAACATCCAGATAAAAGAGTTACTTGATGAGATACACTGCAAGGGGTGTTATACACATCGGAGGGAAAAAAAGAAACGCAAACAGAAAAAGTGAGTGGTAAAATCACAAGCAAAACGAAGCATGCCTTGGGTAAAGAGATGCCGGGGTGTCTTGAGGGTATCTAAGGGAGAGAGGGGATAGAATAAGAGAAAAAAGATAGGGGGGGTGTTGGGAAGGGGTTAGGGATGCCTAGCCTTGTCTAATGGTGTCAACAAGGAGCCTAACAGTAAAGCTATCACCATTATGCAAAGGAGGAATATGCTGGAGAGCTTCTGAATTCAACCAGGACCTCCACGTTTTAATATGTTTTTCAGTATTTAAATGGGAGTCTGACGTTCTTCCATCCAGTGTAGAGATATGGTTTCTGCAAAGAGGAGAGAATTCATGGGTATCCTAGTGGATTTCCACAAACGTGGTATTAGTGCCTGCTATGAACGGAAATCCCACTAATGAGTGTAGTTGTGTGTATTCTTTTAATGAGGGGTGTTCACCAGGCTGCTACATAACAACACGGGGTCCTTTCGTCAAGGTGTTAAGGAAACTACGGTGGCAGCCAGGCAGGTGGTCCGCATTGTCATTTATTGGAGTCATTGGGTCGTCTGGTATGAATAGTCCGTTCCCTCCCCAATCTGTTTTCAGAATCCGTTTTCAGAACCTGAGCGGTCACATAAGGTAGTCTAGCTAATTGATGGTCATGGATTAAGAAAGTGGGTGAGTATGGGAATGTGGTGAGTGGGACTGGGGATAGACGACCATCTAAACCCACCCACAGTTTTCCTGTACCTGTGTGGAACCAGTTTGAAACCAGTGCTGACACAGCCGTCACATAGTATCATTTGAGATCAGGTAAACCCAATCCCCCCAGCAACTTTTTGCAGATAAGGGTCAATCTAGCTATCCTTGATGGAAAGGCTCCCCAGATAAAAGCTCTATAATTTACTAAAATACTAAAAAAATGATTAGGGAGGAGCAGTGGGATCGCTTGAAAGAGGTATAAGAGCCTTGGTAAGATCATCATGTTTATACAGCTTAGACGGCCCATCCAGGTTAATTGTTTTGACGCCCAATTTTTCAAATCGCCCTGAAGATTCTGAACAAAATTACCATAATTATGGGAGAACGTGGAAGCAAGGTCCACTGGAATATGGATTCTTAAATAGACAATATGGTCTGAAGACCAGGAAAATGGGTAATTGGTTAAAGCTAATTGTCCCAGTGTCAAAACCTATTTCCCTGGCAATACTCTCAGTGATATTAATCTTGTGATACCAGCAATGCAGACAATAGAGCGAATGACTACTAATAGATGTTTGATGACAAAGGGGTATAAAATTGGGGACAGGGGGTAGCCTTGGCTGGTGCCGATGCCTATGATGAGAGTTGGAGACAATGTTATGTTAATACGGACTTGGGCATGTGGGGAAATATAAAATGTCTAAATCCTTGCCATAGTAGCTGGACCTAAGCACATCCATGCAAGGGTCGCCTAATAGAATTCCCAGTCCACCCTGTCAAATGCTTTTCTGAGGAGAGCAGCAGTGTTGGGGATTAGGAGCTGTTCACGTGATGGAGCAAAGAAAATGTTTTCATGGTGTTGTCCCTTTCCTTGAGGGAATAAATCCCACCAGGCTGGCCAGTCTACAGGATATCAATTTGGCGTAAATTGATCAGAGATATCAGTCTGTGGCATACCTGAGGGTCCTTTTCTACCTTTGGGATAACAGTTATGTGAGCATAAAGGAAGGAGGGGGATAAGGGATTTATTTCTGAAACAGAGTTAAAGGCATCAAGCATATTGTTAGCTAGGTCATCAGAGAGAGTTTTATAAAAGCAGAAGTGTAGCCAACCGGGCCTGAGGAGGACAGTTTAATAACCTGATGTAGTTCCTCTAATGAAAATGGCTTACTAAGTCCCGCAATCTTCCTTACTCTAGCCTACATGTACTTTAGCTTCCAGATCTCTCTCACTCACCCCTCATGCCGCAGGGTTTTGTGATCCCCCCACCTCAGCTGTTCACGTACTCCATCCCGGGAATTAGAGGACTTTAATCTTCCCCTCCAGATCCATAATATCATTCCTCCTGACGCAACGCCAGTAAGTAGGCTAGTCATAACAAGTAATTTTACCCACCCACCGTTGACACACTATTCAGTACACCCTCCTATGCTGTTGACCTCTTCTCCACCTCTCTACTACCTTTTTACTCACACTTGCACAGGCTTCTAACATCGCCCCATCCAACCTCTGGTCACAAAAGTCTACGCACTCATACACGGTCAGTTATTTACTATATCCTGAACACAATTAGCTTACAATTTTACCAGTCAATAATGAGCCCCCGATTGGGGTCATATGAATATTATACTATTTAACTGAGTGTATATGTGTTTTCATTGGATATGAGATTTTATTTATTTACTTTTTATTTATTTTTTTCTGTCTTATATATATGCACTGTCTATAATCAAAAAATATTGGTGACACCGAAATGATATACACTATACCATACGAGATGATGCATTTTGACCTTTTACTAATGAACATATATACACTCACCAGCCACTTTATTAGGTACACCATGCTAGTAACGGGTTGGACCCCCTTTTGCCTTTAGAACTGCCTCAATTCTTCGTGGCATAGATTCAACAAGGTGCTGGAAGAGATTTTGGTCCATATTGACATGATGGCATCACACAGTTGCCGCAGATTTGTCGGCTGCACATCCATGATGCGAATCTCCCGTTCAACCACATCCCAAAGATGCTCTATTGGATTGAGATCTGGTGACTGTGGAGGCCATTTGAGTACAGTGAACTCATTGTCATGTTCAAGAAACCAGTCTGAGATGATTCCCGCTTAATGACATGGCGCATTATCCTGCTGAAAGTAGCCATCAGATGTTGGGTACATTGTGGTCATAAAGGGATGGACATGGTCAGCAACAATACTCAGGTAGGCTGTGGCGTTGCAACGATGCTCAATTGGTACCAAGGGGCCCAAAGAGTGCCAAGAAAATATTCCCCACAGCATGACACCACCACCACCAGCCTGAACGTGTACAGGCCGGATGGATCCATGCTTTCATGTTGTTGACGCCAAATTCTGACCCTACCATCCGAATTTCGCAGCAGAAATCGAGACTCATCAGACCAGGCAACGTTTTTCCAATCTTCTACTGTCCAATTTCGATGAGCTTGTGCAAATTGTAGCCTCAGTTTCCTGTTCTTAGCTGCAAGGAGTGGCACCCGGTGTGGTCTTCTGCTGCTGTAGCCCATCTGCCTCAAAGTTCGACGTACTGTGCGTTCAGAGATGCTCTTCTGCCTACCTTGGTTGTAACGGGTGGCGATTTGAGTCACTGTTGCCTTTCTATCAGCTCGAACAAGTCTGCCCATTCTCCTCTGACCTCTGGCATCAACAAGGCATTTCCGCCCACAGAACTGCCACTCACTGGAGGTTTTTTCTTTTTCGGACCATTCTCTGTAAACCCTAGAGATGGTTGTGCACTTGACGATTGGACGACGATAAGACTGCTTTCATGGAAATATTAAGGTCAGCAGGCATAGGAGAGTAGTCAGCATCCTCGTGTAGCGTCCAGTAGTAAGAAGTGACTAACCGATGCTTCTGACATAGGGCTACACACATATTATTTTCCTTTATGCATCTGATTTGTCATTATTGTCATTATCACATGTAAAAATGGGGTTATTTCAGTTTAGAAAAAAGGAGACTATGGCCTCATGTGCAGGCCTTATGTGAAGGCCCTGAACCTGATAGGCACCATGGTCCAGCTCAAATTTGAGGATGGATATCAGTCCCCATTGACGTCTGTGGTACCCTTTACAGTGTGGTGAGTAAACACTGGGGAATTTATCAAGCTGTTCTAAAGTCAGAATATTTCTAGTTGCCCATGGCAACCAATCACAGCTCCCCTTTGAAATATTCATGACAACTTGATAATTCTTCCCCACTGTCTCACACACACATGGCCCTGGCACGTCATCGGCTGTAGTTTGTCCAGGCTACAGCCTGGCGAGTATCTATTTGTGTGCATAGAGGTCGAAAGACATACTGAAGGACATATCGAATGGTCAGATCTTTTTATACCAAGGCTTGTGGCCAGGACAGAGAGTTATCCTCTTTAATGTAAGAACATCAGACTATGGAACCACGGAGATTGTTATGGCAAATACTGTCTACAAGTTCAAGACAGGCCAGGGTGCCTTTCTATAGGCAAAAATTAACAGCGAAAAAAACATTTAGTAAATATTGATGTTATCCAGGAATTATTCTGACTTGATATTGGAGTAGAGAGAATTAATTTTTCCCTACTATGGCCAATCAGACCTGCAGGATATTTTGTCTTCCTCTGGATCAACAAGTAGGATTTATAGGTTAGACTGATGTCTTTTTTAAATCTTTGTTCTATGTATACATACTGTAGTAGTTTCAACATTAATTATTCTTATTGTATGGCTAGTATGATCCTAGCCATACAATACTCGACCATATATACTCGAGTTGCCTAGTTTTTCGTCACAAAAAATGTGCTGAAACCCAAACTCGGCTTGGGTAAAACAACTATAGGTTTTTGTGGTAAAATTACTTGTACTTGGTTCGGCTTATACTCGAGTATATACGGTAGTTTGGTTAGTAGGATATAATACAGGATAGAGAGAGTAAGGTGATGTTCACATGATATTTTTTTACACATTTTCTGTAAGAACATTTTAGCTTTTCTGAACTGTTTAAAGGGGTATTCTGTTTACAACAATTCCAATCTATTTTGTGATATTAGAATACCTGAGAGGATTCATATAAATTGTTATCAAAAGTTTCCAGCATTTTTCTTGTAATATTATTACCTTTGGGGAACACCCTGGCCATGTTTTTTTTCCCAGTTTCCAATAGTTATGAGTGTGGTTACCAATGAGTAGGCGCGCTGCTCTTTATAATACACATTGGGGCACATTTACTTACCCGTATCCCTGCGCGATCACGAAGATCGTGTGCCTGATTTCCTGCATGTGTCCGTTCCTCAAGTTTCACCAACTTCCTCCCGGTGTATGTGTGTGCATGGCTTGTGAGACACATTGAATTATTAAATATCCGTCCGGAGTACAGTCCATTTGGTCCGCCCCTATTTGTGTCGAGGTGTACGCTGAGCGACACCCTGACTTGTTTCTTTCCGGGCTTTGCCGGTGTCTATTTAGTGTCCACCGGAAGCCCCTGCCATGAGGTCGCCTTCTTGTTGAACGTCTCCAGGCCGAGCTGGAATGGAGCAAGCCCCCTGGTGAGATGTTTTGGTGCGAGGATGGTGTGCTCGGTTGTCGTCAGCGCCTCGTTTGCTGTGCTTTTAATTCTGGATATTGTTTTCCCAGGCCGCTTGGGTTGGCCGCGAGCGCGCCTCGTCCCCAATTTCCCTTTGTTGCCTCATTTGGATGGGCGTTTGGGTAGTTCCCTCTTACCTTAGTAAATAAGCGCTCCCATACTTGCGAATAAGTGCAACAATGTTTGATATAAATTTCTCAACAAAAGTATTTATTATACGTGACATCATGACTCATAGAAATATCCTTATATCTGGCCACTACTTTCTTAAGCTCGCTCAGTATCCGTTTCCATACCTGAACTTTCCACCTCCCAGACTGCCAACATTCCACTTACCATCTTTTTTCTCTTTCTTGTACTATTCATTTTTTCCGTCGGTCCTTGCCTATATGTTTTGGGTCCGAGCTAACTTTACTTTGTTTTGGCTCTGTAGGTAATGTATCTGGGTGCTTTTCTCCTTTCTTCTCCTCCTCCTTCCCTTTCTTTGACTCTTCTTGTCTCCCCTTCCTCCCCCTTTTTTCTCCCTTTCCCCTCCCTCCTCTTTGACACTGTAGCTATGGCTAGCATAGAGCACTGTGTCTTAGTTTGCGCAAAGAAAAACATATGTAATATATACACTCACTGGCCACTTTATTAGTACACACCGTCGCAACTGCTCCTTAACACGTTACTTTCAGCAATCACATGGCGGCAACTCCAGTGCATTTAGCATGTAGACATGGTCAAGACAATCTCCTGCAGTTCAAACGAGCATCAGTATGGGGAAGAAAGGTGATTTGAGTGTCCTTTGAACGTGGCATGGTGTTGGTGCAGAGGGCTGGCTGAGTATTCCGAAACTGCTGATCTACTGGATTTTCAACTCATAGTGAAATACACAGTGAAAAACACAGTGAAGAATAGATTACAGATGTTCGGCACATCTGCTTACTTGTCGGAAGATACGCGCGGAACAAAATAGTATGTGAAGAACAATATATATGTGTGAAGAACACATTGAAGAACACAGGGAGTAGCACAGAGACACCGGGGAACAGCACGAAGACACCGGGGAGCAGCACAGAGACACCGGGGAGCAGCAGCACGGAGATACCGGGGAGCAGCAGCACGGAGACACCGGGGAGCAGCAGCACGGAGACACCGGGGAGTAGCAGCACGGAGACACCGGGGAGCAGCAGCACGGAGACACTGGGAAGCAGCAGCACGGATCCGACAAGTAAGCAGATGTGCCGAACATCTGCAATCTATTCTTCACATATCCGTTGCTGCCGCCCCGATGTCTCTACTGTCTCCCGATGATTCCTGCTCGCCGACCCCGATGTCTCCTCGTCCTGCTCCGCCCCGTTTGTCTACTCCGCTGCTGCCGCCCCGGTGTCTCTCCGTTGCTGTCCGCCCCGAGTGTCTCTCCGGGTGCTACTGATCCCGGTGTCTCCGTGCTGCTCGCTCCCCGGTTTGTACTCCGTGCTGTGCTCCCCGGTATCTCCGTGCTGTGCTCCCGGTGTCTCTGTGCTGCTCCCGCGTGTTCTTTCGTGCTGTTCCCCGGGTGTCTCTGTGCTACTCCCTGGTTTCAATGTGTTCTTCACACATATAATTGTTCTTACATACTATTTTGTTCCGCGCGTATCTTCCGACAAGTAGCAGATGTGCCGAACTCTGTAATCTATTCTCACTGTGTTTTTCACTGTGTTTTTCACTTAAAGATCCTGTGTTCACTGTGTTCACTGTTTTTATTCTATTCCTCACTGGTCTTCACTGTGTTTTTTTAATTAAATGCTCGATCTCGAGCGAGGGGAACATACTCGTCCGAGCAAACGGCCTTTCGAGTACCTAATACTCGAACGCGCATCAAGCTCGGACGAGTATGCTCGCGTCTCATCTCTAGTCATATAAAAAACAGTAATCATACAGTAACCAAGTAACATTGAAATATTCCCTGCATGAGTGCACCCGCAGTTTAAAACAGGTAACCAGACAAAATCATTGATTATGGGGCAGATAACTCTCTGGGAGTTGTGATGTGTAGCACAATCTTGTTGAGTGGTAGGTGTAGGTAATGGGAATATAAGGAGGCCTAAACTACTTAGGGTGATTTGAGGTAAAGTAGGCATGCATTTATGCCACAATGAGACAATGAGTTTTTCCACTGAACTGTTTCTCTTGCACTCACTCCAAGAGAGAGGGAAAAGGGCGAATATTCCACTACTTAGCTAGTTGGCATTAATATGTGAAACATTAATATTTCTTCAGTTCCACCATGATGTAGAATTGTCCCGGGTCATATATGGCATCTCCAACTATGGCTAAGTGGAGGGATCCATTTTGGAGATGGGAAGGTTGGAATATCCTTTCAGTTCTTTTGAAAACTAGTCTAAATGAGGAAGGATACAAATTGCCTGCGGTAACCAATTAGCTATAGGGTGGGTGAAGGTTATTCTCAAGATATGGCATGATCCTTGTGACGACTGTTAGGAATACATTTCCTGTACAGTATATTTGCAGAGAGGAAGGAATCCCTATATTCAAATCAGTAATTTTGAGTAAAAACCTAAAGTGCTAAAGTAGTTAGGATCTCCTAAATCTCAGCTGAAGAGTTTCCCTGGTTGGATAAACCTAACACTACATCATCGGAGGACTAAGCCATACGATGCTCCCTGTCCCCGACCTTCACCACACTAGGCGATGACCAATGGCTCCATGATCGATGAGAAAATCATTAGGGAAGTAATACTTCCCTTAAGGAAAGTATTTTTTCAGTCGCCAGATCAATTACGTGGGGAGTATTAATTGCTCTTCATTCGCACGGTTTTAGGGCCATGATCTCCCAGGTGTTTCTGTCCAATTGTGGCATCAGTATCTGGTGTTTAAGATCTCCCTATCTACTAGGGAAAAATCAATTCTCGAATATGACCTATGGCGATAGGCCATGTGGTGCAAATAGGTTATACTTAAACAGAGTTTGAACTAAAATTTTCACCCAACACTTTCCAAAATCTACTTATACCCACCATATACATGAGCCATTGTCTGGTCATGCTGCTGTGGCAGTTGGAGCCTGAGCCGTGATTGGTTTGCTGTTCTGCCAGAGGACATTAAATGAGCTCTGAATTTAGAAAGTTACTTAAGCAATGTGTTATAATACACCTAGCTGTGAGATAAGAGTGTGAAGTAATATGTGAGGTAACCCCCATATACAGGAGGCCATTGTCTGCTGTGGAATAAGAAATTATCACAGCTCAGCTTCTTATTTTGCCACAGGTATATAATATTAGCTCTAGCTTTAATTGGTTACTGAGTATAATACAGCTATGTGTGAGGTAGAGTGAGTTAACAGAGAGAAGGTGGGAGAGAGTGAGTCATAGAGAGACAGGACGGGTAGAGTGAGTAACTGAGAGACAGCCTGGAGAGTGAGTGACAGAGAAGACAGACAGAGAGAGTCAGTAAGTGATAGAGGGAGACACCAAGTTGAGTGTGAGTGATAGACAAATCAGGAGAGTACTGAGAGGAAAGAGGCGGGGAACTGAGTGAGTGACAGAGAGACAGCCAGTGAGTGTGATTGATATACAGCAGGGAGAGTTCACTGAGGAAGAGTGAGTGACAGACAGGGAGAGATAGATGCATAGATAGATAGATATATTTTTTGTTTAATCAATTATATTTGTTATAGCTGAGTGCAGTTAAGTGCCGCTTAAGTGACAGAGAGACAGGCAGGAGAAATGAGTGACTGAAAGACAGGTGGGGAGAGTGAGTGTGACAGAGAGACAGACAGGGAGGAGTGAGTGACAGAGAGACGAGGAGAGGGTTTGACAGAGACAGACAGGGAGAGTGAGTGAGTAGACTGAGGACAGGCCTGGAGAGTGAGAGTGACAGAGAGACAGACAGACAGAGTAGTGAGTGGATTAGAGAGAGAAAGCCAGTGAGTGTGTGAGATAGATGATGAGGGAATAACTGAGAGGACAGGACAAGAGGCATGGAAGTAGTGACAGACGGGGAGAGTACTGAGCGACAGGGAGAGTAGAGTGACAGTAAAGGGACGAGAGAATAGACATGCATAGATAGATAGATATTATATTTTTGTATTATTATATATTGTTAAGCTAAGTGCAGTTATTTACCATCCCTGGGCAGCCGCTGGGATCTACAGCTAGTATATAATACTGTAAGCAATAGACTTGACTGTTTTCTTTAAGAATTGAAAGATCAGAACAGGGCAGTAACTATTTTGATATCTTACAGGATGAATAAACAACTGAAGTGATATTTACTCACTACATTTCATTTAAAGCTTCACAAAAAAAGCAAAATCAGAGCATTTACAATCTTGGCAAGAAAAGCTTCATTTTACCAGTTCTACTCGCTTCACAAATCAAATCCTTTAATTTGTTCTGAGAGTCTTATTCCCTTTATGTATTTTATTATTGCAACCCCTTATGACATGGATTTCTTTAATATATATTAAAAATATGGAACTGGATTCAGCAAACATGATAGAGGGTTGTCTGACACATTTCCATTTGTAGTTAATAAAAGGTATATAGTGTTATTTTCAGTCCATCTCATTATTTTCAGTGGACACCACTGGGATAACTGTGGATGTTTGCTTTCCATTGACAGTATAAAGTATAGTTATGGAAAGAGAATTACACATTGAAGTCTCTAGAGAACTGGAGAAGAACATCTCATTCCTGTCCACCGTGACAATAAGCATTGTTCCAGTATAAGTATTAATATTTTTCACTTATTTCATTTTCTAAAATTACATTTGTTATTTTTATTTGTTGTGTATGAAAATATCTTTTTTTTAATAAATGTAACTCCATAGTCCGTGGTGTATAAACACAAGCGCTTCATTCTTTCAACAATTAAGCGAACTCACAATACAGACAACAATCTGCCTGGAAGTCTTAAGGGGTATTCCCACTAAGACAGATTCTTAAATATATGCATGCAGAGGTCGCTTCAAACACGCCTCACCAACGTCATAGACGCATGATAAGGTGCATTACCCCCCCAAAATAATTGCATGCTTAAAAGTATGCATGGCAATTATTCGCGCAGGCTGAGCAGTCGGCAGGACTGTGAGGCAGTCGCCAGTGTTTCTGATTCTGGTTGGACCTGAGAGCCAAGGTGGGTGAGTGTGAGCTGTGGCCAGGGTTTACACCACAAACACTGCTCACTGCACTGTATACGAATACATACACAGTACTTGTGTGTGCTCTGTGTGTGTGCCATCGTGTGTGTGAGCTCGGTGTGTGCAAGCTCTGTGTGTGTGGGTGTAAGCCCAGTGTGTGTTGCGTGTGTGCTCTGTGTGTGACATGTGTGTTTTTTGTGTGTGTGCGTGCTGTGTGTGTGCTTGTGTTTGCCCTTCCTTCTAAAATCAACATAAAAACTAAGTTAATAGATCAGAAGGGCTTTTGGGGTACCAGAGCCATTTCTGTGATGTGCTTACAGGCTGCTACACTGTCTCCCCTCCCCTGCTCCCTAAGATACTTCGCCCTCCCTCCCTCTGCCTTATGTAATTTAACACAGCTAGGAGTGACAGCACACAGGAGGAAGCACTCTTTGCACAGTATAAGCAGGTAACACCTCCAAGAGCCCTTATGATCATTAGCATAGTTTTAACCCCTTCACGCTCCGTGGCGGATATATCCGCACGGAGCTGGAAAGTGTATGAAGAGGGCTCACGAGTTGAGCCCTCTTCATACAGAGATGGGCTTTGCTGCATATCGCAGCAAAGACCTATCGCTAACACCTGCGAATTGGTGCGTGGCACCGATCGCGGGTATGAAACCACCTGTCGTCAGCGGCACTGTAAGCATGGCAGCGCATAGGCCCGTCATCTACCTCTGATGTCGCTCTCCCGAACGTCATCGGGGGGCGTGATCAATTACATGGTAGTCTTCAAAATAGTAGAAAACGAAAATGTCGGCTCATTTTGCAAAAAATGACACCTCACACAGCTCCGTACCCCAAGTCATGACCATAAATTTGTATTAGTTTCGCCTTGTCCTTAGGAAGATGGCAAATTTTTTTTTTTCTTTTTGTGGCATCATTCGTTTAATTTTTGAAAATGTATTAAAACACATAAAACTGTATAAATTTGGTATCACCCGATCGTACCAAACAAAGAATAAAATAGAGGTTCTTTATTGGACAGCAAAGAGTGGAAAGTCAAAAAGAACTAGACCCACAAGAACGATGACGCGCAAGTGTGTTTTTTTCAATTTTTCACTATTGGAATTTTTTTTCCTGCATTCACCACTACATGGCAGGGAATAATAAACCATCACGGGGAAGTAACAAATTTGTTACACCAAAATAAGTCTCTCACACAGCTCTGTACATGAGGGCAAAAAAAACCTGCTTCTTAACGAAATCCACAGATAACAAATATGAGACATTACCTTAGCCACAGTGCAGGATCTATGCAGCAATGTTTTAGTGGTTTAGTATGCGTTGATTTTGATGGTAGTTTTCTTGTGCATCGGCCAACTAATATATCCCAAGGGTTTCCTATTACCTATTTATTAGTAAGACTACTTACTTTTCTATTTCACTGTTTTACATTTCACATGGGACAAATTGTTTTTTCTCTCAGCCCAATTTTCTGATATACAGTGGTTATTTATAAATTAGAAAAGCCTTTGAGAACCAAACTGTTTATAAAATTGCTAATCTACGTTTATCAATGTAAATCTTTTATATCCTGTATCTGTTTATGAACCCAAGTATGTCAAAATAAGAATGTTAACTGGCAGTATTTACTTCTCAATCAGAACATAATTGCTATTGCGAGAAGAAAGAATAGACAGATGTCCTTTAAATTTAGGTTCAGTTGAGAGAGGGAGTAAAGACGCCCTACGCCCCCCGCTGTTCTTCTTCGTCTCGCCCGCCAGGACTCTGCACACCACCGCACATTCACTAGGGCTCTTGTACCCGACTCCCCGCACCCTCCCCTGCCATACGACCCCAGTTTCCCCCCGTCGGCTGTTCCACCGCAACTTCCCACCCCCCTCCACAACACCCCTTCCTCCCCGGCCCCCACGGTAACAGCTCCCCGCCATTCCTGGGACAGTCCAGGCCTAGGATTTACAACCCCCGCCCAAGGCACCTCCAATAGGAACAGATATTGGATCACCGACGGATCAGTTTTGCCTTCAGCATAGGGCCGTAACAGGTGACGAACGTCTCATTCCCCCCACCCTAACCTCCCCCCCTGCCTACTTCATATCCTTCCCTCACACACTTCCTCCCCCTCCCCTCCCCATGCAAATAAAACAAGAATTAACCCTCTCCCCTCCCTCTCCTTTACCACTGCCACCACCCACCCTCCCAATGCTTGAACTCTTCTCCATCCTTTTCAGTTACTATATCACCCTTCCTTTCATCACACCCTAAAAACCACTAGGGATCCCCACCGCGCCTGCTTTATCCAACCAAGCCGTCGATTCTCTAGCCCTTTCATTCCCAATGCGTAGAAAGTATTTGAAACATTGCATATTTAATGTCAAAAACAGCTTGCCAAAAGTCGAAATCGGCTAAATATTGCAGATTTGCTGTAGCTGAAGCTAAAAAGCCTTTAAAAACTTAAGGTAGTGATGAAATGTTGTTTTCAACAAGATGGTTGGTTGTCCAATTGATCCCTTTCAAGTAACACGTCAAGTCCATTATTGCACACTATGTTTTTAATGAATTTGGCTTTACCTCAGCTTTTCTCAACACAAAATGTATTCTGATAGCTAAAGTGAATTGCTTCACTCGTTAGTACATAGTGGGGCTCAGTACTAAGGGCCCCGCGGGACCGCACTTTCGGGAACATTCACAGACGATTTCCAGATTGCGACGCGTGGGACAGGAGGATTTTTTAAAAGAGGTTTGGACATGCATCGGATTTTGGCGCAATCGCACCGGCTTTCATGCACACACATCGGGGGGGGGGGGGGTTGGGGGGGGGTCAAGGCCGTCGGAAAATCCAAGTTCGATCAAACAGAGGAATATTAAAAATTTCGTAGCAAGCCATGCACTACCTACACCGTGAAAAAGAAGAAGTCCGAACCCGACTTGAATGTGTAGAACAGCGGCACTGATGCAGGATATCGGGGCCAGATTCTGAATCGCGGCAGAGTTCATCCTGTCCGGGGAGGGGGTGAGAAGATCTTCGAATAGGGCTACAAACCATATTAATTTTCCTTTATGCCATCGGAATTGTCATTTATTGTCATTATCAAGTAAAAATGGGGTTTCAGTTTAGAAAAGGATGTAATGACTATGGCCTCATGTGCAGGCTTATGTTGAAGGCCCTGAAACCTGATAGGCACCATGTCCAGCTGCAATTTGGGATGGATATCAGTCACCATTGATCGCTGGGTTACCCGGTTACGTGTGGTGAGCTACACACATGGGAGGATTTATCAAGCTGTCTGAAAGTCAGAAATTTCTGTTGCCCATGGCAACCAATACAGCTCCCCTTTGAAATCTTCTGACAACTTGATAATTCTTCCCCACTGTGCTCACACCACCATGGCCCTGGCACGTCATGGCTGTATGTTTGTCCCAGGTACAGCTGGCGAGTATCTATTTGTGTGCATTGAGGTTCGAAAAAGACATACTGAATGACTATCGAAATGGTCAGATCTTTGTATACCAAGGCTTGGGCCGGACAGAAGAGGTATCCTCTTAGTGTAAGAAACCAAGTTAGACTATGGAACCGCGGAGATGTGATTGGGCAAATACGTCGACAAGTTCAAGACAGGCCCAGGGGCCTTTTATAGAGCAAAAAAGTTACAGCGGACAAAAAACAACATTTAGTAAATAGTTGATGTTGATCAGAGGAATTATTCTGACTTGATATGGGTAGAGAATTAATTTTCCTACTATGGGCCAATCAGCCGGACAGGATATTTTGTCTTCCTCTGGATCAACAATGTAGGATTATAGGTTAGACTTGATGTCTTTTTTAAATCTTAGTTCTACGATACATACTGTGTAGTAGTTTCAACATTAATTATCTATTGTATGGTAGTATGAAGGTCCTAGCCAGACAATACTAGACCATATATACTCGAGTATAGCCTAGTTTTTCAGCACAAAAAAAGGTGTGAAAACCCAAACTCGGCTTGGGTTAAAACAACTATAGGTTTTGTGGTAAAAATTACTTGTAATTGGTTCGGCTTATCCAGAGTATATACGGTAGTTTGGTTAGTAGGAATAATAAGGAACAGAGAGAGGTAAGGTGATTTGTTCATGATGTATTTTTTACAACATTTTCTGTAAGAACATTTTAGCTTTTTGAACTGTTATAAAGGTGGGTATTCTGTTTCAACAAGTCCAATATCTTTGTGTGATATTAGAATACACTGAGAGGATTCATAATGAAATTTTATCAAAAGTTTCCAGGCATTTCTTGTAAATATTATACCTTGGGAACACCCTGGGCCAATGTTTTTCTTCAGTTTCCAATAGTTAGAGTGTGGTTAACCAAGATGACGGTTAGCGCGCTGGTCTTTTAATAAATTATGGGGGTCAGTTCAGCTCGGCGGGGGACTTGGTGGTGCTGGACGGGGCGTGAGCCCAGGGGGGGACGGGGGTGGGGCAAATTACTTTACCCGGTTACCCTGACGCGATCACTGAAGATAGTGTGCCTGAGTTCTGCATGTGTCGATTCCTCAAAGTCACAACTGTCCTCCCGGTGTATGTGGTGCATGGCTTGTGAGACAACATTGAATATTAAATCACGTCCGAGCTAGTCCGTGTGGTCGCGCCCCGATTGGTGTCGCGTGAAACCCTGAGCGATTGTGACACAAAACCGCTCTGCGTGCGACACAATCCCAATGCGATCCCCGAAAAGTCGGGAAAACACAACAAAAATGTGTGAGCGGGGACCTTAGTTAAATAAGCTCCAAATTGACAGAATAAGTGCTTGTTTTTAATAAAGTTTCAAACAAATGTATTTCATTTTCAACTGCTCAAGAAAAATAGGACTAGCGTTTTTCAGGAAACATTTTCTCTTCTTCCAGGCCGAGTTGTGTTGTTCTGTGTTAGATAGGGTAGGAAATGAGGATAATTACTGATTTAGACAGTATAATAACATGGTTTAGTACATGTAAACTAACAGAATCTTTGTTACATAAATAAATAGGCATTTTCTTTTAAAAAACATAGTATATATATACATTCACTGGCACTTTATTAGGACACTCGTCCATGCTCCTTAACCCTTAATTCAACGCCAACCACTGGCGGCAACTCAGGCATCTCGGGGCATGAGACATGTAAGACAATCTCCTGCCCGTTCCAAGACATCGGGGCGGCAGCACGGAGAGACATCGGGGCGGCAGCACGGAGTGACATCGGGGCGGCAGCACGGAGAGACATCGGGGCGGCAGCACGGAGAGATATCGGGGCGGCAGCACGGAGAGACATAGGGGCGGCAGCACGGAGAGACATCGGGGCGGCAGCACGGAGAGACATCGGGGCGGCAGCACGCAGCACGGAGAGACATCGAGGCGGCAGCACGCAGCACGGAGAGACATCGGGGCGGCAGCACGGAGCGACATCGGGGAGCAGCGCAGAGAGATCGGGGACACTTCAGTGGAAGAAGAGGAGCGGATCCCCGACAAGTAAGCAGATGTGCCGAACATCTGCAATCTATTCTTCACTGTGTTTTTCACTTAAATGATCCTGTGTTCACTGTGTTCACTGTTTTTATTCTATTCTTCACTGTTCTTCACATCTGCTAACTTGTCGGGAGATAATATACGCACGGAACAGTGAAGAATAGATTGCAGATGTTTGCATACATCTGCTAACTTATCGGAAGACATTCTTTTTCAATTAAATAACACATTTTATTCCAGAACCATGGTCCCTTTGAAAAATGCTCAGTCTCCCATTGACTTCAATGGGGCTCGTTATTCGAGACGAGCACTCGAGCATCAGGAAAAGTTTGTCTCGAACAACGAGCACTCGAGCATTTTAGTGCTCGCTCATCTCTACTTATGACCCATGGTATGTATACTTCCCATCTTCCCCACTTCCCTTGCCCTCTTTCCCTGACCACCCTCTCTCCTTCCCTAACCTTATTTTTCCTCCCCCCTCTATTAGCGACCTCCGCCCTTCCACTTGTACTTTTGTACTGCTGCTTTTATGTATACTTCTGTGAACTCTGGATACAACGATAGTCCCCAAAATAATTTTTCTCCCGTGTTGTATAAAACTGTGAAAATCTAATAAAAATGCCATTGGAGAGTGGTGAACCTGGTGATCACCGGTTTGGATAATAAATCCCTGGGATGGAGAGCTCAGGTGAAAAAGCCAGTCACTGTTATTATAGTATATCATAGATCCCATGTATCCAGTGTATATGTCCTTGGAGACAAGTTTGCCATCATTGTAACTCACAAATTTTGCCTACTACAGAGGACTCACCTGAAACATACCAGCCTTAATAGGTATGGGTAGATTACAGGGCCCTGCAAGCCACACTCACAGATGAATTTAGTCATTTTTGAATAAATTCCAAGTTGACCCACCATAGCAAATTATGCACAGGATAGTAGATTAGATAGAGAACCCTTTGAGTGTGCCCACATCTATGAGAAACCATGGAAGTAAATAGCCCTCTTCCACCCAATCTCTGGAGGTCTCAACAATCAGACTCTCAACTATCTCTAACTTTCCTATCCTTCTGGTTACACTATTTTTATGTTGAAGATAAGGATTGCTTCCAAATATTATGTTGAGGTTCATAAGGAGAATGAGGATACCATCTGCATTTTTGGCTTTATAAAAATCAGACCGAGAAGGGTGCAGATTGGAGATGTCTGCTTAGTTATTACAGCTTGGATATTAGATATTTATATTCAACTCCCTAAAAGTTTGATTTAGGTACAGATTTGGTGTATATTCACTAAATGGTGCTGCCTTTTACCTTGTCAAAAAGGTTTCAACAGGTTGATGTCCTTGCTAATCATCCACTAGGTGGCGTTGCTATAATACAATTTTAGATTTCATCCTCTTTTATCATCCTCTTCATCTTTTATTATTGTCTGCAAAATTTATGCATGAATTTCATATTGGTAAATATATTGTATGGGAGTTTCTAATTTTTTTTTTTTAATTTTCTATTCATTTCCATAACAAATCTTATTTTTCTACATTGTGTTTGAAACCATGTTTTTATTTTAATTTTAAAGAATATAGTTCATTGTTTTTACTGATGACATGCTGGGTTTCAAAATATTGGACTGCATTTACTAAAGCCCCTGCACCAGCTTTTTGTTTGACTTTGCACGTTCTATTCAGTGCAAACTACTTGCACATGTATTTATAAAGTGTCCACGACATTTGTGTCATGGCTGCACTATACCCGACGCAACACAAAATTCTGCACTTAAAGGGGCATTCGGGTGCACAGCCTGAAAGTGCGCCACATATATCATGTAATTCCTACAGAGGTGTGTCGCATGTTAAAGATGTACCAAGAAAAAAGGTGCACTCTGTTGGAGTAGTGCCGGGGGGCCAGATTCATGAAGAACGTGCCCCACAATTCATGAATCTGGTGCACTTTGCACACTACACAGGCAAACAGCACCTGGTGCAATTTAAGCCACAATTTTAGCACATTTTAATCAGTAAATTAGTGTTTTATCGCAAACAATTATGCATATAGTATTACCATCTAGATTACATAATGTGGTTTTGTCTGGTTATGTATTATGCAATACATAATAAAATAATACATTTAAATAATACTTGATGTCATATCATTAATCATTACTTTTTCATTTAATAGTAGTGCTGTTTACATCCAATGTAATATCACATATAACGCCAATAAACTACCATTAGAATATTTCTTTCTTTATCAGTTGTCTTCCATATCATTTGTAAAACCAGAACAAGCAAGCTAAGCGTCTAACATGATGAACTGGTTTACCCTACTCCATATCACTCATTGAAATAACCTTCCTGGATCACAAAGGACATTGTTTTAAATTTCTGCATATCAATGAAACTATGATTCACGGGAACTAGGATTTATAAGTGAACAGAACGCACATTCATATTCTCAAGCAATCTTCTCAAACTTTCTTTAATATCGTTAGCAGAAAATGTGTGTTGCCTTAATACAAAATAGTCAATGACCTTCGGTTTTCTAAATATAATTAAACCTTTTCTATTTTGCCTTGTAGATATTTTTTTTTTTGTAGATTTATTTCCCAAAGTTACTTTAGTCTATGCGCAAAGATTGTAAAGCGAACGTGTCACCGGGAATGTTATTTTTAGTTGGTGACAGGTTCCAATGGCCTGTTATATGCAGATTTTTAATGATACTTTTGTCAGCATTCTGATTCATTTCTGTAGTTTATATAAGTTTAATCTACATTACCTTGCATCCCTCCCAGCAGTGTGTGCTGAATAATGATGTGTTGTTTGTGAAGTTTGGGAGTCGGCTCTTTACTTAAGCCCGCCCCTAAACGGTTAACTATGCCCCCTTTAACCTGGTAAAATTGGGTCAAAAGTGGTGTGGAGCGAAACGATTGATTGGACTGAGGTTGGTTTCACATTGGCGTTTTTTTTTCATATCAGTGATTTTTCACTGAGCCGAGTTTGGCTTATGGACACATACAGATTGGTTTTCTTTTCTTGATTTCAGTGATTTTTCCCTGATGCCTCCCTTTCAATGGTTTTTTTCACACTTCAGTTTTTTTCACTAATCAGTTGTCTGAACGTATCGGAGAGAGGCGTATACTGGATGACATGCGGAGAGGAAACCAATGGACTCGAGCAGAGATATTACGCCCAACTCGACTCACTGGGTTCTCTGCCTGGATACAAGGCAGAAAATAAAACATGGTTTTATGCTTTTGTGAGCTTCTCTGGTTTTAGTTGAAAAAGGGATGCCTTTAGGCCATAAGGGCTCTATGGGAACCTGTCTAACATTACATTTTTTGAAACATTGATGACAGCTTCCCTTTAATAATCTGGGGCAAAATAGAAACTGAGCTTTGACTGGTTGCTAAGACAAACAACAGCAGCCAGCGGACAAGGCCCCTGTAGATGGTGGTTAATAAGTGCATTTTGGAAAGCGTGGGGTGAAAATTTCGGCACAAAACCTAGTCTATGACGTTCACTGAGTAGTGATTGTAAATGCAACAGATTCTTTTAGCGGATATATATATATATATATATATATATATATATATATATATATATATACATATACAGGCAGTCCCCGGGTTACGTTCAAGATAGGTTCTGCAGGTTTGTTCTTAAGTCAAATTTGTATGTAAGTCGTAACTGAATATTTTATCATTGTACTTTTTAGTCTCTGTGACAATTGGATTTAAAACTTTTGGATTGTCATTAGAACCAGGATTTACAATAAATCTTAATTGCAGACACCTTTGATAGTTCTTACAGCTCTTTATTGTAGCCTTGGACTAAAATACAGTTAATTACCAACATCCAGAGGGCCATTTGTAACTAGGGGTCATCTGTAAGTCAGGTGTTCTTAAGTAGGGGACCACCCGTACACACATTAGCTGAGCTTTATATGTTAGATTATCTTCTGTCCTGTATTTCTCGATACTGAAAGCTTCAATCTGCAGCAGGTCTATTATTATTGACTGACCTGGCACTGATTTGATAGGATAGGATCTAGAACATCCACTGCTGTCTACCACCTCCATCTGGCTATTTCATAAACCACTGTACAACTTTAAAATATACCTTGAAAGGACGCATGTGGCATCAGTTGCAAAACACAAAGAAACCTCCCTGAAGCCTCACATTAGCCTTCAAGAGGTGCAATAAAGTCCATTCTATTTGGAGATTAGAAAGAAATTGATAATTTACATTATCCATATTTTTATGTAAATTTTATCCACATTTTGTGCAAACCTTTTTAAAAATGTATCATTAAAAATCTACTAATTTACGCTAACTTTTATTATAGTTCACTCCTATTTCAATTCCTTAGTAATAGAGCACAGACACAAACCTACCCCTTACTGCTTAGTGTTTTGCTATATGTGGTAGTTTCACTCCTCTCTCTTGACAAGGGTCTTCTTGAGGAAATGTCCTATTGTACCCACGCACTATATCCACAGTCCCATGGCATATTGCCATGTTTTGAGAATGTGAGAGGGGAATTTATGGTCTATAAAATCAACTTTGAAGCACTATCTTAGATTAATGATTATTGACAAGAGAATAATACAGTTCCTAAATAGTCACCACCCTAGCACACTGAAATAATGTGTTAGATACATAGATTTCTACATAGCCACTCATCAGACCCATCATTGCATTTCAGTGTTCCTTTTAGAACTCCTGGAGATAATTCTCACCCCTCTCATGAGAACAAATCCCTTCCTCCACTTTGACAGTCCCAACTTCTTGGAGGTTGTTAGTCATTTTGGTCACTTGGACATATGTAGTCTCTATAAATTTGTGCAAATTGCAAAAACATACAAAAGATGGATGATTTACTTCTTCATCTGGGCTTCCAAGGTCCAACAACAGCCATTTTGCCTCAACATCATCATGTATAAAAACTATATTTCTATTTGGGGGATCAACTATACATGCAGACCAATTTGTGGGACCATGGCACTTAAAAGGTTAACAGCCTTCATCAGTGCCAGCACCAATCATGGTTGTTGACAGTGTTTCTGTTGCATAAAAACCAGTGTGGCCAGCTCTGTTAGGTAAACCTAGATATTTTATCTACTGTATTTCAACTAGACACCTTCCTTTTTTTCCTTTACTAGTTGTTAACATAATAAGGGTGTGGATTCAGTCTTCTTAATCAGGCAGTGGAAAGTCATGCTTGGAGTCTTGTTTCAGTGTGCTTTTACCATTGGTGAAGTTTTTTTACCTATTAGTACACTGTGCCAGCCAGCGAGAATATATGTCCTGACAGTTCTATATCTGCTAAAAGAGGAAGTATCACTTGGAAATTAGGAACCATGTTGTGTCTGCTGCATACAGACAGGGGGCACTAACAAGCAGTGAGGTGGCGGGAGGAAGATGGAAAACCTAGCAGGAAGAAAAATGTGGACAGAGACAACTACACATTTGATACACTGTGGAAACCCCAACAATCCTCCACCTGCCATCTTTGCTTAGCCCCAGTGTCATCTTAGCTCATGCCTTTGAACTGCTACACATTGCCACCTAAAAGGGTTTGTCCACGAAATAAAGTTCTTAAATTTTAATCCCTTGTTGATGTTTCCATAATAACAATCATTTTAACCCCCTTATTTTACAATTTTACTCAGTTTTATTGCTGTTTTAGCTCCTATAACTCAGTGATGGTTAGTGTGGGAGAGGACTCTCTAAGCAGACACCTCATGATTTCTCTGTGCTATGAGATGCTGTGTGCTGACAATGTGCTTAGATTTAATCATGTGCTTGGATCAGAGTTTTTATATACATTTTTATTTAGCTCCTGAACATTCTACTAGCATCTGACACAAAGAAAAAGAGATGAGACAGATCAGAGATTAGAGATGATGAGCTCCATGAGGTGGACACAAAATACAATGACACTCTCAACTCTGCTAACTCACCTAATCAATAAAACACAGAGTCAGCTCTGTTCCCTCACCTAATCAATAAAACACCTTATCTGTCCTTATCTGTCTATAGTTTGTACAGTAAGTTTCTGCAAGAACTGCCTGTGTCTGATCTGGCCTTGTAATGCAGAGGGAAGGGGCAGGAGGGAGAGAGTACTGCAGAAAAGAGAAGCTATTGATGAGAGGAATCCGACCATAGTCAGAAGATTTACGGTCATATCCAAGGACAACCAAAATTGGAAACACCAGGACTGATAAAGAGTAGTTGGAATTATATATCTGAAATGCTGTATTTTTGTTAATTACAGAGAATTAGAGAATATGATACTTTGTTATCCTGATATTTCAAAATCTTGCCCTTTAAGGCAAAAAGTACAACTGGCCTTATGAGCATTGCAGCACAGGTTCATACACCATTTTCATCTTGTTAGGCCAAAAACACAGAATATAAAACAATACCACTACAAGTAGCTAACCTTTCTAGCAACCACAAAAATTACTTTTCCCGACTTAAACTATTCACATTGCCCATCTGAAATCAAAGGGAACTCTTTTATGTACCTCCAGGCAAGCTAAAGACATCCCATTTGGGGTCACTCACATAAATGGAAGCGTGTAAGAGAATGTATAAAGAAACATAAAGTTGACAGTACAGTATCTTTATAACCTTCAGAGAGGAAGCAATCACATTTCCCACATGAAGATACATGAAGAATGCAGTCTTTTTGGATACATATTGTACATCTAAGCCCCATGGCTTTAAGAGAGCCTATGATTACTTCTATACACTGTTGTATCTTCAATGCTGCAGACATGACTAATACTCTGTAAAATATCTAGACTGCCTAATGTCTCCTCATGTGTGGGCTTTACAGATATCAGACTGCTATTTAGGACACAAGGGGGGATATTTATCATACGCCGGCGCTCGTGCGCCAGTGTATGATAGCCTCGCCACTGCATTTGATGTACTGGGCCGGCTGCTGTGCAGCGTTTATTCTACTCTTGGCCGGCCTCCTCCCCCCCTTCATGCAGAGGTCCTGATATATATGTCATAAGGTCTTTTATTTAGTTAAATATTCATATGCATATTGTTTTCCAAATGGTGGATTCAGCTCATGGATACTATGGTATATTTGACAGTATTCCTTGTGCAATAAATGCCATTGTTACTTTGTTACTCTCTCCATTTTATATACATTGATGTTTCTATGCCAATGTAAGACATTACATGTTAACCATTTGCACTCTATTTCTTTAGTGGAAGAAATCGTAATCAGTGTTAGTACTATTTCATATGGAAAGCATTATATTTTATGTTCTTAATGCTACCGTATATTACTTCTGTATCTTTTGGCCCCCTCATCTGTCGTAACAGGTCTTCCAGTATCCAAATCTACAACTCTGATGCTTCCATTCTGGAGCCATATCCCATCTGTGGGTAACTCAGTATTGGACCAGCCACTGGACTTAGTGACAACCTCCATGGGAATGGCACTTCACTGCTAGATTGTTAGAGGCATGTCTCAAAGGAAGGAAGTTATTTTAATGGAGTGATTATCAGCTCCTAATTAGAAAACGACTTGTTTATAATGGAGTGATTATCAGCTCCTCATTAGAAAACAACTTGTTTTTATAAAGGAGGGACAATGCATGCTGGTACCCTGCTGCTCTCTAGTAAACTGGGTGTCAGACTGACTATGAACAGTATCACAATGCACAGCTGTGATGTAGAAAATATGTTATTGCTAATAAATATTCTTTATTTCACCAATAGACACATAACTCTTCTAGACCATGCTGGAAAGATATGTTTTCTAATTAGCATGTTTGTGAAGGAATAATTCATCCCATGCTGCTGCACTTGTAATTTGTTATTTTGGAAAGTTTTACTTAGTATACATTTTTATTTACAGCGAAGCTTGATAGTGATCTGGCATTTCTTTTCTGCAATTTGCCATAAATATGCCTAGTAGTGTGAAAAAAGAGATGTGAGGTTTTTGTTCTGATCGTTAGTTATGTATATCCTACATAACACGTGCCCTATGTGCTGTATATCCTACGCATCATTCAGGTTCTTTTACAGTGATTGAGCTGTTTCCAAAATAAATGCTTTTGTCTTTACATTACTGTACTTTTTTTTCGAACCCTTTGTACAAATTATTTCAATGAAGGCGTTTATGTTGTGTTATAGTAAATTCACATAGACTTTTTAACTTGGATTTTGTTGCAAATTAAGTGGCAGATTCCATTTAAAAGCTTTGCAGTCCTACTGTTATAAAAAGAATACATGGTGCAATTTATAAGGTTGTTGATTATTTCCCTTTTCTATGTGGAATTGAATTCCTCATCCATAGGTGATTTCTACAAGGAAACCGTGGCAAATAAAATATGTGTATTTGACCCAGTGAATGGGACCAATTTTGAATTTCTACTATAGATTTAATAGTGGATATTTCCAGCAAATGGTGCAGATTCAGCCTGTTGCTGAAACTACCCTGGGCCAATCATAGCCATGGCTAATACCTAGGGGTATCAATTCGTCTAAGTTTGGTGGCCAAACCGGAATGTTGGGTCCACTCATCTCTACCCATAAAGTGATTACATTTTAGCATTACAATTCAGTCACAAAAACTGACATACTTTGTGTTTGTGTATTTTTTTGTGTAATATGTGCCCAACTGCGGCTTCTGTTTTCATTTTAAAGTACACCCCTGATGTCCTATAAACCTGTGATAGATGAGGGCCTCTTGACCTGCACCTATCATGAGAAATTCCATCTCATAACTGCTGATAAAGAAGAGGTGAGCGTACCAACCTTAACATAGCAGACAGCTAGTATCTGGGGACCTATATCTATCACACATTTAAGGCGTATCCTGTCAACATAATATAGTTTTGGAGGATGGGAACACTTGTTAAGCCAGACAGGAGGACGAGGTGATCAGGTGACATGCACATATAAATGCCTTGTCCTTGATTCTGTTTCCATACTTCTGTGATGTGACAGTGAGAATGAGACAGGGGGTCTCTAAATTGGAACAAATAAGGTAAAAAGTAGAAATGGTGACATAATTAAAGATAAATAACTGTATTGTAAATTGTGTTAAAAAGCCATAAAATGCATTGATGTTAAATTTTATAGGTTATAACACACAGCTATGATTATTCTTTGCGATACTAAAGAGCTGTGCTGTACATCACATGACCATGTTTTTATTAACTGGACATAAATAATGAAGCTTCCTATCTATAAAACCATGAAGAATTGATACATTGGATATTGGTAAATCATATTACATTTAATCATGTAGCAATGTGTGAGTGCCATCCATATTACCGTATATACTCGAGTATAAGCCGACCCGAGTATAAGCCGAAACCCCTAATTTCAACACAAAAAACTGGGAAAACCTATTGGCTCGAGTATAAGCCGAGGGTGGGAAATGCATTGGTTACGGCCTCCCAGTATATAGTCTGCCAGCCCCTGTAGCATACAGTCTGCCCATCCCCCGTAGCATACAGCCTGCCCAGCCCCTGTAGCATACAGCCTTCCCAGCCCCTGTAGTAGGAAAAAAAATAACACTGTACTCATCTTTCCGACGTCCCCCATAGGTCCTCTTCTGTCTCAGACAGAAGAGGACCTACAGGTGATGTCAGAAAGGTGAGTTTTGACTTTATTTTTTTAGTTGACTCGAGTATAAGCCGAGTTAGGGTTTTTGAGCACACATTTTGTGTTGAAAAACTAGGCTTATACTCGAGTATATAAAGTATATTATTTTAATTATTTGAACAATAACGTTGATTTGCTGAAACTGAACAACCACTGTAAGGTGAAAAACTATAGACTATTGAGCAGTCCTCCTCGGTTTTGCTTTCTTGACCTTGTAAGCTAAAAACCAGCAGTTGAAAACACTTTACTAAAGCAAATACTATTATTCACTTGCAGTGTTAAATGTACTCTCTAATCCTGTCTCTACATGCTCTTCGGGCAGAGATCCTGTATTCCTTGTGCCTCATCCAGCATGATTCAAGGTGCAGTCATATGGTGAAACCTGATCTCAATAACTTTGAAGGACAATTGTCTTTTTTTCTGATGCTGACGTATAAGGCAGACTTACGGAAAAATATTCAACCATTTCTAAATTATTTTATCAATACTCATAATAGACCACAAATGTGCATTTATTTAGATAACCTTTAACTTGATGATAATAGTAGTAGTTACGCTTACTACTAGTTTATGCTTTATTGTCTATAGATACTTTATTCAGTGATATTTCATGCATAATTATTGGTTGTAGCCTGTTTCTTGGAGATCCTACAGTAGAAATAACTGGAGTGATTTAAGTACTCTAGCAGCTTTGGTGGAAGTATAATTTGTCATTAGACATTATTAACCTTGACAGGAATGTTAACGTGGGAAGTGTTTATACAACCTCTGACTATTTACTATACATTCATGACTGCTGCCCTGAAAATGCCATTTGAATGTTGCTAACATACTCATCACTCAATGGAGGCTGATGCTTGGTATAACATTGTGGTGTCATATAAATGGGCCACATATTCAGTAGGAGCACTAGAAATGCTAAACGTTTAGTCTCCAACATTTCCGGCACTCTTATTCAAGCACACAGTGATATGGACTAGAGGTTGGGGAACTTGGACCCACACCAATCAGGTACTTATGACAATTTTGTATTTCCGCTTTTATTTTTTGCAGTTGAATCCTTTTTTACAGAAAATTTGTTTATTTCAGAGAGATGTGATGGGATTGCATGGGATGGCTAGGGGTTTAGCACAAGGGGGGCAAGCCCACCCAAGTAGGCCCCTTACCCAGGTGCACCTATATACCTATCTTAATCAAAGGTAGAGCCATCGACCAGGTGCATACCTATAAGTATCTTGGTGTCGTAATTGATGATAAGCTAGAATGGTCACCGAAAAGCGACATGGCACTCAAAAAAAGCTTCTTGCAGAAAGTACTTCCTCAGGAAACTTAAGTCATTCAACATCTGTAACAAAATCCAAAAGATGTTTTACGAATTTACTATTGCAAGCATTATATAATTATTATTGTTTGCTGGGGAGGGTCTATGAAAAAGAAGGAATATAACAGGCTGGCCAAAATCAGCAGAAGGTCACAAAACATTGTAGGCAATAGCCTGAGCCCAGTCGTAGCAAGCTTATCTCCATTGCCGGAAACGCATTACACCCATTGCACCAAGTACTACTCCAACAACGGAGTTGGAGAAGAGACCAGTACAGGCAGATCAGCTGTTGAACAACTTCTTTATACAAAGAGCCATCGATTTCTACAATAAATGGACTCAAGGAGGAGCCAAACCAACTTAATAACTCCCACTTGCCTCTCCAACGAAAGTATTGTACCTCTATTTCATGTGTTATCATCTGTTTTTCTGACTGTATGATTTTTCTTTTGTCTACTCTAAATAATGTAGCCATATACACCACAATTTCCTAAAGGATCAATAAAGCTTTATTGTATTGTATTGTGTTGTATTCCACCATACAGTGACCATATAGCATTAAGAAACACAAGGAAAACCCATGTAAGCCATGATGGCCTGATCACATATATGTTGACATAGAAACACATTTGATTGGTAACGAACACCCACTGTTTTGTTATGTTTTGCATACACACCTCTGCTGCTTTAGAATGCTATAATACACACCTCTTCTGCTGCAGAATATTATAATACACACCTCTGCAGCTGTAGAACTCTCAGCATCTGCACTGCTGCAGATACACATAAAATATATTTTCGCACATTACTGTAAAATGCAAAAACAGGTGGGAAAATCGCAAACTTTGAATCTTAAGAAGGGAAATTTCCAGAAATTCAGGGCTGCACTACAGGATATAGACTGGGATCAGATACTTTCACGTGATGATACTAATGTTAAATGGGAGAAATTCAAATCTATCCTGGGTCATTATTCTTCTAATTTTATTCAAATAGGTAACAAGTATAGACAGGCTAGATTACACCCCGTGTGGCTTACAGTTAAAGTTAAAAGGGCAATAAATCAAAATCTGTAAGAATGAAATAAAATCAGGCAAAATACAAAATGAAAGACAGGTGACCAAAGATAGCAAAACAAATCCCAAGATTTTTTTTAAGTATATCAATGCAAAAAAAAAAAGGGTCAGAGCAGGTTGGACCCCTTTATTCTGAAAATTTGGCATCGGTGACTGGAGACCAAGAGGAGGCGGAGATGCCTAATTTTTTTTTAGCTTAGTTCATTCAATAGAAGAAAGAACTTCTGATGTGGGTGGTGCCAGTGCGGGTCATGCATCGTGTAATATTCTAGACTGGCTGAATGTAGACTTGATCCAATCTAAGCTCAATAAAATTAATGTGTACACGGCTCCTGGACCAGGTGGGTTACACCCCAGTTCTGTCATTGCTGTATCACTGTCTAAAATCTTCAAGTATTCTGTAATGATGTCTGGTGTGGTGCCAAGTGACTGGCGCAAGGCAAATGTTGTGACATCATTTATTAAAGGCTCTAGAACTTCGTCAGGAAATTACAGGCCTGTAAGCTTAGCTTCCATTGTGGTGAAAATATTGGAAGGGTTAGTAAAAGACTATATACTGGAGTATGTGACATCAAATAGTATAATAAGTGACAGCCAGCATGGGTTTACTAAGAATAGAAGTTGTCAGACTAACCTGATCTGCTTCCATGAAGAGGCGAGCAGATGCCTGGATGGAGGAGCTGCTGTGGATATTGTGTTCTTGGACTTTGCAAAGGCATTTGACACTGTCCCTCATAGACGCCTGATGGGTAAAATCAGGTCTATTTGTTTGGCAGGAATAATTTGCAATTGGATTGAAAACTGGCTGAAGGATCGTATCCATAGAGTTGTGGTCAATGATTCCTACTAAGAATGGTCACCAGTTATAAGTGGTGTACCCCAGGGTTCTGTGCTTGGCCCACTACTCTTTAACCGGTTAAGGACCAGGCCCTTTCCTGTTTATTTATTTCCATTTTGCACTCCCCACCTTCAAAAATCGATAACTTTTTATGTTTACACATAATGAGCTGTGTGAATTTTTTGGGGGATTTTGCCATCTTCACAGCAGGGAGCTTCATGAAGGGTTTAGATGCCTTTTCACACCTAAAAAACAATGATGGTTATCTTGTATAAAATAGTTTCCTATAGATCTCTTCCTCATCCAATCCTTTCCCTTTCTTGGTTGAACTTGATTGACATGTGTCTTTTTTCAACAGTATAAACTATGATACTATTATACTTGCTCATATACACGAAGGGGTTAGGAAAGTCGATAGTGGGGTGAGGAGGGCAGAGACTGGGAAGAGCAGGGGCTGGAATACAGGAAGCATCCATCCTCTTCCTATACAGCCCTGTTCTCCTTCCTGTGCCATCTCTCCTGCCTCCCATCATCTCCTGTCACTGCCAACAACACAGCAATCCCAGCAGAGCAGTGCAGGAGGGGGAGAGGATCCAACATATACAGCATAGACACAGCATCATACACAATGTACATACAGCATATACATGCATACACAGCACCATACACAAACATACACAGGAGCATACCTACAGCATATACATGCATACACACAGCATCATACACAGCATAGACACAGCATATACATGCATACACACAGCATCATACTCAGCATGCCAACAGCATACACACAGCATATAGCATCATACTATATGCATACACAGCATATACATGCATGCATACAAAACATACACACCGCATATACACTCACCGGCCACTTTATTAGGACACCTGTCCAACTGCGTTAACACTTATTTCTATCAGCCAATCACATGGCGGCAACTCAGTGCATTTAGGCATATAGACATGGTCAAGACAATCTCCTGCAGTTCAAAACGAGCATCAGTATGGGGAAAGAAAGGTGATTTGAGTGCCTTGAACGTGGCATGTGTGTTGGTGCCAGAAGGGCTGGTCTGAGTATTTCAGAAACTGTGATCTACTGGGATTTCATGCACAACCATCTCTAGGGTTTACAGAGAAGGTTCTCCTGTCACTGCCAACAACACAGCAATCCCAGCAGAGCAGTGCAGGAGGGGGAGAGGATCCAACATATACAGCATAGACACAGCATCATACACAATGTGTAATGTTGGGATCTCCCCCTCCTGCAATGCTTGCTGGGATTGCTGTGTTGTTGGCAGTGACAGGAGATGATGGGAGGCAGGAGATGGCACAGGAAGGAGAACAGGGCTGTATAGGAAGAGGATGGATGCTTCCTGTATTCCAGCCCTGCTCTTTCCCGTCTCTGCCTCCTCACCCCACTATCGACTTTCCTAACCCTTCGTGTATATGAGCAAGTATAATAGTATCATAGTTTATACTGTTGAAAAAAAGACACATGTCAATCAAGTTCAACCAAGAAAGGGAAAGGATTGGATGAGGAAGAGATCTTAGGAAACTATTTATACAAGAAAACCATCATTGTTTTTTAGGTGTGAAAAGGCATCTAACCCTTCATGAAGCTCCTGCTGTGAAGATGGCAAAATCCCCCAAAAATTCACACAGCTCATTATGTGTAAAATAAAAAAGTTATCGATTTTTGAAGGTGGGGGGGGTGCAAAATGGAAATAATAAAAAGGAAAGGGCTGGTCCTTAACGGTTAAAGAGTAGTGGGCCAAGCACAGAACCCTGGGTACACCACTTTAACTGGTGACCATTCTTAGTAGGACATTGATCACAACTCTATGGATACGATCCTTCAGCCAGTTTCATCCAATTGCAAATTATTCCTGCCAAACAATAGACCTGATTTTACCCATCAGGCGTCTGAGGGGACAGTGTCAAATGCCTTTGCAAAGTCCAAGAACACAATATCCACAGCAGCTCCTCCATCCAGGCATCTGCTCGCCTCTTCATGGAAGCAGATCAGGTTAGTCTGACAATTCTATCTTAGTAAACAACCATGCTGGCTGTCACTTATTATACTATGTTGATCACATACTCCAGTATTAGTCTTTTACTAACCCTTCCATATTTCACCACAATGGAAGCTAGCTTACAGGCCTGTAATTTCCTGACGAAGTTCTAGAGCCTTTTTAAATGATGTCACAACATTTGCTTGCGCCAGTCACTTGGCACCACACCAGACATAATTACAGAATACTTGAAGATTTTAGACAGTGATACAGCAATGACAGAACTGGGGTGTAACCACCTGGTCCAGGAGCCGTGTACACATTAATTTATTGAGCTTAGATTGGATCAAGTCGTACATTCAGCCAGTCTAGAATTTACACGATGCATGACCCGCACTGGCACCACCCACATCAGAAGTTCTTTCTTATGAATGAACTAAGCTAAAAAAAAATTAGGCATCTCGCCGCCTCTTGGTCTCCAGTCACGATGAAATTTCAGAATAAAGGGGTCCAACCTGCTCTGATCCTTTTTTTTTTTTGCATTGATTACTTAAAAAAATCTTGGGATTTGTTTTGTATCTTTGGTCACCTGTTTTTGTATTTTGCCTGATTATTTCATTCTTACAGATTTGATTTATTGCCCTTTAACTTTAACGTAAGCCACCGGGGTGTAATCTAGTGTCTATACTTGTTACCTATTTGAATAAAATAGAAGAATAAGACCAGGATAGATTTGAATTCTCCCCATTTAACATTAGTATCATCACGTGAAAGTATCTGATCCAGTCTATATCCTGTAGTGCAGCCCTGAATTTCTGGAAATTTCCCTTCTTAAATTCAAAGTTTGCGATTTTCACATGTTTTTGCATTTTACAGTAATGTGCGAAAATATATTTTATGTGTATCGCAGCAGTGCAGATTGTGAGAGTTCTACAGCTGCAGAGTGTGTATTATAATATTCTGCAGCAGAAGAGGTGTGTATTATAGCATTCTAAGAGCAGCAGAGGTGTGTATGCAAAACATAACAAAACAGTGGGTGTTGTTACCAATCAAATGTGTTCATGTAACATATATGTGATCAGGCCATATGGCTTACATGGGTTTCCTTGTGTTTCTTAATGCATATGGTCACTGTATGGTGGAATACAACACATACAATACAATAAAGCTTTATTGATCCTTTAGGAAATTGTGGTGTTATGGTACATTATTTAGAGTAGAAAAAGAAAAAAATCACAGTCAGAAAAACAGATGATAACACATGAATAGAGGTACATACTTTCGTTGGAGAGGCAAGTGGGAGTTATTAAGTTGGTTTGGCTCCTCCTTGAGTCCATTTATTGTAGAAATCGATGGCTCTTTGTATAAAGAAGTGTTCAAACAGCTGATCTGCCTGTACTGGTCTCTTCTCCAACTGTGTTGGAGTACTTTGGTGCAATGGGGTGTAATGCGTTTCCGCAATGGAGATAAGCTTGTACGACTGGGCTCAGGCTATTGCCTACAATGTTTTGTGACCTTCTGCTGATTTTGGCCAGCTGTTTATTCCTTCTTTCAGACCCTCCCAGCAAACAATAATAATTATTATGCTTGCAATAGTAAATTCGTAAAAATCTTTGGATTTGGTTTACAGATGTTGAATGACTTAAGTTTCCTGCAGTCTGCAGAAGCTTTTTTTGAGTGCATGTCGTTTTCGGTGACCATTCTAGCTTATCATCAATTACGACACCAAGATACTTATAGGTATGCACCTGGTCGTGGCTCTACCTTTGATTAAGATAGGTATATAGGTGCACCTGGGTAAGGGGCCTACTTGGGTGGCTTGCCCTTGTGCTAAACACCTAGCCATCCCATGCAATCCATCACATTCTCTGAAATAAACAAAATTTCGTAAAAAAGGATTCAACTGCAAAAAATAAAAGCGGAAATACAAAATTGTCATAAGTACCTGATGGTGTGGGTCCAAGTTCCCCAACCTCTAGTCCATATCACTGTGTGCTTGAATAAGAGTGCCGGAAATGTTGGAGACTAAACGTTTAGCATTTCTAGTGCTCTACTGAATATGGGCCCATTTATATGACACCACAATGTTATACCAAGCATCAGCCTCCATTGAGTGATGAGTATGTTAGCAACATTCAAATGGCATTTCAGGGCAGCAGTCATGAATGTATAGAAATAGTCAGAGGTTGTGTATAAACAATTCCCACGTTAACATTCCTGTCAAGGTTTATAATGTCTAATGACAAATTATACTTCCACAAAGCTGCTAGAGTACTTAAATCACTCCAGTTATTTCTACTGTAGGATTCCAAGAAACAGGGTACAAACAATAATTATGCATGAAATATCACTGAATAAAGTATCTATAGCACAAAAAGCATAAACTAGTAGTAAGCGTAACTACTACTATTATCATCAAGTTAAAGGTTATCTAAATAAATGCACATTTGTGGTCTATTAGAGTATTGATAAAATAATAGAAATGGTTGAATATTTTTCCGTAAGTCTGCCTTATACGTCAGCATCAGAAAAAAGACCATGTCCTTCAAGTTATTGAGATCAGGTTTCACCATATGACTGCACCTGAATCATGCTGGATGAGGACAAGGAATACAGGATCTCTGCCCGAAGAGCATGTAGAGACAGGATTAGAGAGTACATTTACACTGCAAGTGAATAATAGTATTTGCTTTAGTAAGTGTTTTCAACGCTGGTTTTAGCTTACAAGGTCAAGAAAGCAAAACCGAGGAGGACTGCTCAATAGTCTATAGTTTTCACCTTACAGTGGTTGTTCAGTTTCAAGCAAATCAACGTTATTGTTCAATAATTAAAATAATATACCTTATATACTCGAGTATAAGCCTAGTTTTTCAAAACAAAATGTGTGCTCAAAAACCCTAACTGGCTTATAGAGTCAACTAAAAAAATAAAGTCAAAACTCACCTTTCTGACATCACCTGTAGGTCCTCTTTGTCTGAGAAAGAGAGGACCTATGGGGGGACGTCGGAAAGATGAGTACAGTGTTATTTTTTTTCTACTACAGGGGTGGAAGGCTGTATGCTACAGGGGCTGGGCAGGCTGTATGCTACGGGGGATGGGCAGACTGTATGCTACAGGGGCTGGCAGACTATATACTGGGAGGCCTAACCAATGCATTTCCCACCCTCGGCTTATACTCGAGCCAATAGGTTTTCCAGTTTTGTGTTGAAATTAGGGGTTTCGGTTATACTCGGGTCGGCTTATACTCGAGTATATACGGTAATAGGATGGCACTCACACATTGCTACAGATTAAATGTAATATGATTTACCAATATCCAATGTCAATTCTTCATGGTTTTATAGATAGGAAGCTTCATTATTTATGTCCAGTTAATAAAAACATGGTCATGTGATGTAAGCACAGCTCTTTAGTATCGCAAAGAAAATCAATAGCTGTGGGTTATAACCTATAAAATTTAACATCAATGCATTTTATGGCTTTTTAAACACAATTTACAATACAGTATTTATCTTTAATTATGTCACCATTTCTACTTTTTACCTTATTTGTTCCAATTTAGAGACCCCCTGTCTCATCTCACTGTCACATCACAGAAGTATGGAAACAGAATCAAGGACAGGCATTTATAGTGCATGTCACCTGATCACTCGTCTCCTGTCTGGCTTAACAAGTGTTCCCATCCTCCAAAACTATATATGTTGACAGGATACGCCTAATGTGTGATAGATATGGTCCCCAGATAATAGCTGTCTGCTATGTTAAGGTTGGTACGCTACCTCTTCTTTATCAGCCGTTATGAGATGGAATTTCTCATGATAGGTGCAGGTCAAGAGGCCCTCATCTATCACAGGTTTATAGGACATCAGGGGTGTACTTTAAAATGAAACAGAAGCGCAGTTGGGCACATATTACACAAAAAAATACACCAAACACAAAGTATGTCAGTTTTTGTGACTGATTGTTAATGCTAAAATGTAATCACTTTATGGGTAGAGATGAGTGGACCCAACATTCCGGTTTGGCCACCAAAATTAGACGAATTGAACCCTAGGTAGTATAGCCATGGCTATGATTGGCCCAGGGTAGTTTGCAACAGGCTGCAATCTGCACCATTTGTGGAAATATCCACTATTAAATCTATAGTAGAAATCAAAATTGGTCCATTCACTGGGTCAAATACCACATATTTATTTGCCACGGTTTCCTGTAGAAACACCTATGGATGAGGAATTCAATTCCACATAGAAAAGGGAAATAATCAACAACCTTATAAATTGCACCAGTATTCTTTATAAACAGTAGGACTGCCAAAGCTTTTTAAATGGAATCTGCACTTAATTGCAACAAAATCCAAGTTAAAAAGTTATGTGAATTTACCTATAACACAACATAAACGCTTCATTGAAATAATTGTTACAAAGGGTTCGAAAAAAAAGTACAGTAATGTAAAGACAAAGCATTATTTTGGAAACAGCTCAATCACTGTAAAGAACCTGAATGATGCGTAGGATATACAGCATAGGGCAGTGTGTATGTAGGATATCATAAACTACACGATCAGAAACAAAACTCACATCTCTTTTTTCACACTACTAGGCATATTTATGGCAAATGCAGAAAAGAAATGCCAGATCACTATCAAGCTTCGCTGTAATAAAAATGTATACTAAGTAAAACTTTCCAAATAACAAATACAAGTGCAGCAGCATGGGATGAATTATTCCTTCACAAACTGCTAATTAGAAAACATATCTTTCCAGCATGGTCTAGAAGAGTTATGGTGTCTATTGGTGAAATAAAGAATATTTATTAGCATAACATATTTTCTACATCACAGCTGTGCATTGTGATACTGTTCATAGTCAGTCTGACACCCAGTTACTAGAGAGCAGCAGGGTACCGCATGCATTGTCCCTCCTTTATAAAAACAAGGTGTTTTCTAATGAGGAGCTGATAATCACTCCATTAACATAATTTCCTTCCTTTGAGACTGCCTCTAACAATCTAGCAGTGAAGTGCCATTCCCATGAGGTTGTCACTAAGTCCAGTGGCTGGTCCAATACTGAGTTACCCACAGATGGGATATGGCTCCAGAATGGAAGCATCAGAGTTGTAGATTGGATACTGGAAGACCGTTACGACAGCATGAGGGGGCCCAAAAGATACAGAAGTAATATACGGTAGCATTAAGAACTAAAATATAATGCTTTCCATATGAAATAGTACTAACACTGATTACGATTTCTTCCACTAAGAATAGAGTGCAAATGGTTAACATGTAATGTCTTACATGGCATAGAACATCAATGTATATAAAATGAGAGAGAGTAACAAAGTAACAATGGCCTTATTGCACAAGGAATACTGTCAAATATACCTAGTATCCATGAAGCTGAATCCACCCTTTGGAAAACAATATGCATATGAATATTTAACTAAAAAAAAGACTTATGACATATATATCAGGACCCTCTGCATGAGGGGGGGAGGAGGCCGGCCAGAGTAGAATAAAAGCTGCACAGCAGCCGCCCCATACATCAAATGCAGTGGGAGGCTATCATACACTGGCGCACGAGCGGCGCGTATGATAAATATCCCCCCTTGTGTCCTAAATAGCAGTCTGATATCTGTAAAGCCCACACATGAGGGACATTAGGCAGTCTAGATATTTTAAGAGTATTAGTCATGTCTGCAGCATGAAGATACAACAGTGTATAGAAGTATCATAGGCTCTCTTAAAGCCATGGGGCTTAGATGTACAATATGTATCCCAAAAGACTGCATTCTTCATGTATCTTCATGTGGGAAATGTGTTGCTTCCTCTCTGAAGGTATAAAGATACTGTACTGTAACTTTATGTTCTTTATACATTCTCTTACAGCTTCCATTTATGTGAGTGACCCCAAATGGGATGTCTTTAGCTTGCCTGGAGGTACATAAAGAGTTCCCTTTGATTTCAGATGGGCAATGTGAATAGTTTAAGTCGGCGAAAAGTAATTTTTGTGGTTGCTAGAAGGTTAGTACTTGTAGTGGTATTGTTTTATATTCTGTGTTTTTGGCCTAACAAGATGAAAATGGTGTATGAACCTGTGCTGCAATGCTCAAGGCCAGTTGTTACTTTTTGCCTTAAGGGCAAGATTTTGAAATATCAGGATAACAAGTATCATATCTCTACTTCTCTGTATAACACAAACATACAGCATTTCAGATTAATTCCAACTACTCTTTATCAGTCCTGGTGTTTCCAATTTGGTTGTACCTTGGTATGACCGTAATCTTCTGACTTGGCGGATTCCTCTCAATAGCTTCTCTTTTCTGCAGTGCTCTCCCTCCTGCCCCTTCCCTCTGCATTACAAGGCCAGATCAGACACAGCAGTTCTTGCAGAAACTTACTGTACAAACTATAGACAGATAAGGACAGATAAGGTTTTATTGATTAGGTGAGGGAACATAGCTGACCTCTGTGTTTTATGTATTAGATGTGAGTTAGCACGAGTTGAGAGTGTCATTGTATTTGTGTCCACTCTCATGGAGCTCATCACTCTCAATCTCGAATCTGTCTCATCTATTTTTCTTTGTGTCAGATGTAGTTAGAATGTCAGGAGCTAATCAAAAATGTATTATAAAACTTGATCCAAGCACATGATTAAAATCTAAGCACTATTGTCAGCCACAGCTCTCATAGCAACAGAGAAATCATGAGGGTCTGCTTAGAAGTCCCTCTCCCACACTAACCTCACTTGAGTTATAGGAGCTAAAACAGCAATAAACTGAGTAAATTTAAAAATAAGGGGTTTAAATGATTTGTGATTATGGAAACATCAACAGGGATTAACATTTTTAAGAACTTTATTTCGTGACAAACCCTTTTAAGGTGGCAATGGTAGCAGTTCAAAGGCCTTGAGCTAACGATGACACTGGGGCTAAGCAAAGAGGGCAGTGGGATGGTGGGGGTTCACAGTGTATCAAATGTGTAGTTGTCTTGTCCACTTTTTTCCGCTAGTTGTTCCATCTTCCTCCCGCCACCTCACTGCTGTGTATGCCCCCTGTCGGGTAGCAGCAGACCACACCATGGTTCCTATTGTCAAGGAGTATTCCTCTTTTAGCAGATATAGAACTGTCAGACATATATTCTTCTGGCTGGCACAGTGTTACTAATAGGTAAAAAAACTTTCACCAATGGGTAAAAGCAACTTGAACAAGAACTCCAGCATGACTTTCCACCCTGCATTAAGAAGACGGAATTCACACCCTTATTATGTTAACAACTAGTAAAGGAAAAAAGAGAAGGCGTCTAGTTGAAATACAGTAGAATAAAATATCTAGGTTTACCTAACAAGCTGGCCACACTGGTTTTTATCATCAACGGAAACACCTGTCAACAACATGATTGGTGCTGGCACTGATGAAGGTCTGTTAACCACTTTTAAGTTGCCATGGTCCCACCAAATTGGTCTGCATGTATAGTTGATCCCCCAATAGAAATATGTTTTTTTATACGTGATGATTTGAGGCACAATGGCTGTTGTTTGGACCTTGGAAAAAAAGCCCAGATAGAAGTAAATCATCCATCTTTGTGTTGTTTTTTGCAATTTGCACAACATTTATAGAGGACTACAATAGTCCAAGTAGACCAAAGAAGTAACACCCTCCAGAAGTTGGGGACTTTTCAAGTGAGAAGGATTTGTTTCTCATGAGAGGGGTGAGAATTATCTCCAGGAGTGCTAAAAGGAACACTGAAATCAATGAGCTGAATGAGGGCTATGTAAAATCTTATGTATCTAACCATATTATCGTGGCTAGGGTGGTGACTATTTGGAGAACTGTATTATTTACTCTGTCACTAATCATTAATCTAAGATGAGTGCTTCAAAGTTGATTTATAGACCAAATTCCCCTCATCATCAATCTCAAAACACTTGGCAATATGCTGCCATGGGACTGGTGGATATCGTGAGTGGGTACAATAGGACATTTTCCTCAAGAAGACCCTTGTCAGAGAGAGGAGTGGAACTACCACATATAGCAAACACTAGCAGTAAGGGGTAGTTGTGTCTGTGCTCTAGTTATAAGAATTGAAATAGGAGTGAACTATAATAAAAAGTTAGGCGTAACATAGTAGATTTTTATGAAACTTTTTAAAAAGGTTTGCACAAAATGGGATAAAATTTACAAAAATATGGATAATTGTAAATTTCAATTCTTTCTAATCTCCAATGAATGGGACTTTTGTGCACACTCGTGAAGGCTAATGTGAGGTCTTCAGGGAGTTTGCTGTTGTTTTGCAACTGGTTGCCTACTGCGCCTTTCAAGGGATATTTTAAGTTGTTACAGTGTGTATGAAATAGCCAGATGGAGGTGGTAGACAGCAGTGGATGTCTAATCCTATCCTATCCAAATCAGTGCCAGGTCAGTCAATAATAATAGAACACTGCCTGCAGATTGAAGTTTCAGTATCAGAAAACAGGCAGAGATAATCAAACATTAAAGCTCAGCTAATTGTGTGTACGGGGTCGGTCACCTACTTAAGAAACCTGACCTTACAGTGCACCCTAGTTACAAATGGCCCTCTGATGTTGGTAATTAATGTATTTATCAGGTCCAAGCTACAAGAAGCTGTAAGAACTATCAAAGGTGTCTGCAATTAAGATTAGTGTAAATCCTGGTCTAATGACATCAAAAGTTTTAAACTCCATTGTCACAGAGACCTAAAAAAGTACATGATAAAATATTCATTACGACCTTACTACACTTTGACTTAAGAACAAACCTCAGAAACTACTTGAACGTACCCGCGGGACTGCCTGTATATTAAAATATATATATAATATATATATATTATATATATAATATACTATAGCTATATCCGCTAAAGAATACTGTTTGCATTTACAATCACTACTCAGTGAAAACGTCATAGACTTTAGGTGTTGTGCGACCGAAATTTCACCCAACGCTTTCCAATATCACTTATTAACCCACATCTACAGGGGCCTTGTCCGCTGGACTGTGTTGTTTGTCTTAGCAACCAGTCAAAAGCTCAGATTTCTATTTTGCCCCAGATTATAAAGGGAAGCAGCTGTTTCATCAACTGTTTATCAAAAAAATGTAATGTTAGACAGGACGTTCCCATAGAGCCCTTATGGCCCTCAAGGCCATACAAACCCTCCCTCCTTTTCAACTAAAACAGAGAGCTCACAAAGCTATAAAACCATGTTTATTTTCTGCTTGTATCCAGGCAGAAACCCAGTGAGTCGAGGTTTGGGCGAATATCTTGCTCGAGTCCATTGGTTTCCTCTCCGCATTCATCGATAAAATACGGCCGTCTCTCCGATACGTTCAGACAATGATTAGTAAAAAACCTGACGTGGGAAAATAAAAACCATTGAAAGGAGGGCATCAGGGAAAAATCACTGAAATCATAAAAAAAAACCAATCTTGATTGTCCCATAAGCCAAACTCGGCTCAGTGAAAAATTCACTGATATGAAAAAAAAACGCCAATGGAACCAACCTCAGTCCAATCAATCGTCGCTCCACACCACTTTTGACCCAATTTTAACCAGGTAAAGGGGGCATTGTAACCGTTTAGGGCGGGCTTGCTAAGAGCCACTGCCCAACTTCAAACAACAACATCATTATCAGCACACCATGTTGGGGGATCATAGGTCTGGAATTAAACTTATATAACTACAGAAATGAACAGAATGCTTACAAAATACATTAAAATCTATATAACGAGGCATTGAACCTGTCAACAATAAAAATAACAGTCCCGTGAACGTGCGCTTTACAATCTTTGCGCATAGACTAAAGTAACTTTGGGAAATAAATCTACACAAAAAAACAAAAAAAAAGAAAAAAAATATCTACAAGGACAAAATAGAAAAGGTTTTATTATATTAGAAAACCGAAGGTCTTGACTTATTTGTTTAACAAACAACATTTTCTTTGCTAACGATATAAAGAAAGTGTTAGAAGATTGACTTGAGAATATAATGTGGCGTTCTGTCACTTCTAAATTCCTAGTTCCCGTGAAATCATATTTTCATTATATGCAGAAATTTAAAACATGTCCTTTGTGATCCAGGAAGTTATGTCAGGAGTGATATGGAGTGGGTAAAACCAGTCATCAGTTAAGACCTAGCTGCTTGTTCTGGTTTTCAAATGATAGGAAGACAACTGATATAAGAAAGAGAAATTATTCTAATGGTAGTTTATTGGCGTTCAATATTGATATTACATTGGATGTAAACAGCACTACTATTAAAGGAAAAAGAATGATTAATATATGACATCAAGTTTATTTAAATGTATTATTTTATTATGTATGCATAATTACATAACCAGACAAAACCACATTATGTAATCTAGATGGTAATACCTATATGCATATGTTTGCGATAAAACCTATTTACTGATTAAAAGTGTTCAATTGTGGCTTAAACTTGCACCAGGGCTGGTTTGCCTGTGAGTGTGCAAATGCCCACCAGCAGTCATGAATTGTTGGGCACGTTCTTCATGAATCTGGCCCCCCGCCAACTCCACCAGAGTGCAAACCCTGTTTCCTTGTACACTCTTATACATGCGACACAACCTCTGTAGGAATTACTGATATATGTGGCGCACTTCAGGCTGGACGCCCTGCCCTTTACAGTGCAGAATTTTGTGTTGCGTCGGGTATAGGTGCCCATGAACACATAAATGTCGTGGACACTTTATAAATAACATGGTGCAAGTAGTTTGCACTGAATAGTGTCAAAGTCAACCCAAAAGCTGTGCAGGGGCTTTAGTAAAGTGCAGTTCAAATTTTTGAAACCCAGCATTCATGCAGTAAAAACAATGAACTAATAATTCTTTAAAATTAAATAAAAAACATGGTTTCAACACAATGTGATAAAAATAAGATTTGTTATGGAAAATGAATAAAGAAAAATAAAAAAAAAAAATTAGAATCCCATACAATATTTTACCCAAATAGAAATGCATGCATAAATTTTGCAGCAACATAAAAGATGGAAAGAGGATGATAAAAAGGAGATGAAATCAAAATTGTATTATAGCAACGCCACCTAGTGGCAGGATTAGCAAGGGACATCAACCTGTTGAAACCTTTTGACAAGGTAAACAGGCAGCACATTAGTGAATATACACCAATCTGTGTACTAATCAAACTTAGGGAGTTGAAATAAACTATCTAAATTATCCAACTGTAATAACTAAGCAGACATCTCCAATCTGCACCTTCGGTCTGATTTTTATAAAGCAAAAATGACGATGGTAGCCTCATTCTCCTTTAAGAACCTCAACATAATATTTGGAAAGCACCTCCTTATCTTAACATAAAAACTAGTTAGTGTAACCAAGGCTAGGAAAGTTCAGAGATAGTTGAGAGTCTGATTGTTGAGACCCAGAGATTGGTGGAAGAGTGGCTATTTACTTCCATGTTTTCTCATAGATGTGGGCACACTCAAAGGGTCTCTTATCTAGATCTACTATCCGTGCATAATTTGCTAGGTGGGTCCAACTTGGACATTTATCAAAATGACTAATCATCGTGAGTGTGGCTTGCAGGGCCCGTCACTTACCCCACTAACCTATTAAGGCTGGTATGTTTCAGGTGGTCCCTCTGTAGTGGCAAAATTTTTGTGAGTTACAATGATGGCAAACTTGTCTCCAATGGACATATACAACTGGATAAACAAAAACGGGATTATGATTCCTATAAAACAGTGACTGGCTTTCACCTGAGCGTCTCATCCCAGGGATTTATTCATCCAAACGGTGGATCACCCAGGTTCACCACTCTCCAATGGCATTTTATTAGATTTTACAGTTTTTATACAAACCGGGAGAAAAAAATATTTTGGGGACTATCGTTTTTGATCCAGAGTTCACAGAATTATACATTAAAAAGCAAAAAGCCAGTACAAACAAAAAGTACAAGTGGAAGGGCGGAGGTCGCTAATAGAGTGGGGGAGGAAGGAAAAATAGGTTGCGGAAGGAGAGAGTTGGTCATGGAAAGAGGCGGCAAGGGAAGTGGGGAATATGGGAAAGTATACATACCAGGTTCATAATAAGATGAGCGACATCTAAAATGCTCTGAGTGCTCGTTGTTCGAGAACAACGCTTTTCCTGATGCTCGAGTGCTCGTCTCGAATAACTAGCCCCATTGAAGTCAATGGGAGACCTGAGCATTTTCAAGGGACCAGTGGTTCTGGAATAAAATGTGTTACTTTAATTGAAAAAGAATGTCTCTCCGATAATTAGCAGATGTTGACAAACATCTCAATCTATTCTTCCTGTTCCGTTGGGTATATTATTCCAGACAAGTTAGCAGATGTTAAGAACATGAAGAATAGAATAAAAACGTGAACACATTGAACACAGGATCATTTAGTGAAAAAACACAGTGAAGATAGATGCAGATGTTCGGACACATCTGCTTACCTTGTCGGGATCCGCTCCTCTTCTCCACTGAGTGTCCCCGACCCTGTCCCCATCGCTCCGTGCGCTATAGGCATTAACGAAGGGACAAGAGGTAGGATGGACCAGGAGGGATGGGGATAAAGGGGAGTGGAGAGGGGGGACGGGGAGATTTGGAGTTAAACAACGGGGTTGTGGCAACGGGCAAAGCAGGTAGCGAAGAGGGGATTTGACAGAGGAGGAAGGGATGAAAAGGAAATGTATAGGATAAGGGGCGTTATCGGAAGATCCAGCCTGCTTTCTCCTTTGCGTGCTGCCGCCTCGATGTCTCTCCGTGCTGCGTCTGCCGCCACCGATACTCTCGTGGCCGTGTCTTCCGTATTTTGTGGGCTGCCGTCCCCTATGTTCTTCCGTGCTGCCGCCCGTGCCCCGATATCTCTCCGTGCTGCGGCCCCCCGATGTCTCTCGTGCTTCCGCCCCGAGTCACTCCGTGCTGACCGCCCCGATGGTCTCTCCGTGCTGCCGCCCCTATGATCTACTGCGCCCGATGTTTCGTGCTGCCGCCCCGATGTCTCTTCCGTCTGCCGCCACCGATTTGTCTCTGCCGTGCTGCCGCCCCGATCCTGTCTCTCCGTGCTGTCCCCTGCGCGCGCCCGCTGTCTACTCGTGCTGGCCGCAGCCGAGGATCTCTCGTGCTGCCGCCCCGTTGTCTCTCGTGCTGCCTCTCACGGTGTCTCCGTGCTGATCTGCTCCCCGTGGTGTACTCCGCTGCTGCTGCTCCCCGGTCTCCGTGCTGGCTTGCTGATCCACACGTATCTCTGTCTGCTGCTCCCCGGATGTGCTTCGCGTGTTTCGTGTGTTCCCGGTTGGTCTCTGTTCACTCCCGTGTTCTAATATGTGTTCTTACAACATATATATGTTTTCACATACTATTTTGTTCCGCGCGTATCTTCCTACAAAGTAGAGAGATGTGCCGAACATCTGTAATCTTTCTTCACTGGTGTTTTTCACTGTGTTTTTCACTTAATGATCCTGTGTTCACTGTGTTCACGTTTTTATTCTATTCTTCACTGTCTTCCCTGTGTTTTTTTTTTACTTAATGACTCGAATCTCGAGCAGGGGAAATACCGTCACGAGCAACGAGCCGTTCGAGTTACCTTAATACTCGAACGACATCAAGCTCTGACGAGTATGCTCGCCTCATCTCTAGTCATAAAACAAAGTATCATAACATAAAAAACAGTACATGAATATCCCTGCATTGAGTGCCCGCAGTTTAAAACAGGTAACCAGACAAATCATTGAAATATTATGGGGGGCATTAACTCTCTGAGAGTTTTTGTAATGTGTAGCATCAATCTTGTGAGTGGTAGGTGACTAGGTAATGGGAATATAAGGAGCCTAAATCTATCTTAGGTTAGTTGAGGTAAAGTAGGCATTCCATTTAGCCCCACATGAGCAATGAGTTTTTCACTGAAACTGTTCTCTTGCACAATCTACAAGGAGAGGATGGAAAAAGGGCTGAATTTCACACTATGACGATCAGTGGGCATAATATGTGAAACATTAATATTTCTTCAGTCCACTCCTGCATGTAGAATTGTCGTGTGTCATTATGGCATCTCCAACATTGGCATAAAGTGGAGGGATCCATTTGAGAGATGGAAGGTTGGAATATCCTTTCATTTTTGAACTGGTCATAGATAGAGTATACAAATTTGCTGGGTCGCTTAATAGAGGGGGGGAGGAAAAATAAGGTTAGGGAAGGGAAGAGGGTGGTCAGGGAAAGAGGGCAAGGGAAGTGGGGAAGATGGGAAGTATACCAACCATGGGTCATAGTAGAGATGAGCGCGCACTAAAATGCTCGAGTGCTCGTTGTTCGAGACAAACTTTTCTGATGCTCGAGTGCTCGTCTGAATAACGAGCCCCATTGAGAGTCATGGGAGATCGAGCATTTTTCAAAGGGACCATGGTTCTGGAATAAAATGGTTTATTTAATTGAAAAAGAATGTCTTCGATAAGTTAGCAGATGTAGCAAACATCTGCAACTATTCTTCACTGTTCCGCTGCGTATATATCTCACCGACAAGTAGCAGATGTGAAGAACAGTGAAGAATAGAATAAAAAAACAGTGAACACAGTGAACACAGGATGCATTTAAGTGAAAAACACAAGTGAAGAATGATTGCAGATGTTCGGCACATGCTGTAATTGTCGGGGATCCGCCTATTCCACTGAAGTCCCGATTCTCTGCGCTGCTCCCCGATGCGCGCCGTGCTTGCCGCCACGATGTCTTCTCCGTGCTTGCGTTGTGCTGCCGCTCGATTGTCTCTCGGCTGGTGCTGCCGCCCCGATATCTCTCCGTGCGTGCGCCCCGATGTCTCTCCGTGCTGCCGCCCCTATGTCCTCCGTGCTGCCGCCCCGATATCTCTCCGTGCTGCCGCCCCGATGTCTCTCCGTGCGCGCCCGATGTCACTCCGTGCTGGCGCCCCGATTGTTCTCCGTGCATGCCGCCCGATGTCTATCCGTTGCTGCCGCCCCGTATTCCCGTGTCTCTCCGTGCTGCCAGCCCGAGGTCTCTCCGTGCTGCCGCCCCGATGTCTCTCCGTGCTGCGCCCCGATCATCGGATGCAGCATCCGAGTGTCTCCGTGCTGCTGCCCCACGGTTTGTACCTCCGTGCTGGCTACCCCGGTTATCTCCGTCGTTGCGCTCGCCGTTATGGTCTCTGTGCTGCTACCCCGCCCCGGTGTCTCCGTGCTGCTGCTCCCCGGTGTCTCCGTGCTGCTGCTCCCCGGTATCTCCGTGCTGCTGCTCCCCGGTGTCTCTGTGCTGCTCCCCGGTGTCTTCGTGCTGTTCCCCGGTGTCTCTGTGCTACTCCCTGTGTTCTTCAATGTGTTCTTCACACATATATATTGTTCTTCACATACTATTTTGTTCCGCGCGTATCTTCCGACAAGTAAGCAGATGTGCCGAACATCTGTAATCTATTCTTCACTGTGTTTTTCACTGTGTTTTTCACTTAAATGATCCTGTGTTCACTGTGTTCACTGTTTTTATTCTATTCTTCACTGTTCTTCACTGTGTTTTTTTAATTAAATGCTCGATCTCGAGCAGGGGAAATACTCGTCCGAGCAACGAGCCGTTTCGAGTACCTTAATACTCGAACGAGCATCAAGCTCGGACGAGTATGCTCGCTCATCTCTAGTCATAAGTAAAACAGTAATCATAACAGTAACACAGTAACATTGAAATATTCCCTGCATGAGTGCACCCGCAGTTAAAACAGGTAACCAGACAAATCATTGAATATTATGGGGCAGATAACTCTCTGAGAGTTGTATGTGTAGCACAATCTTGTGAGTGGTAGGTGAGGTAATGGGAATATAAGGAGGCCTAAACTACTTAGGTTGATTTGAGGTAAAGTAGGCATGCCATTTAGCCCACAATGAGCAATGAGTTTTTCCACTGAACTGTTTCTCTTGCACAATCTCCAAGAGAGATGGAAAAGGGCTGAATTTCCACTACTTAGCTAGTTGGCATTAATATGTGAAACATTAATATTTCTTCAGTTCCACCATGCATGTAGAATTGTCCCGGTGTCATTATGGCATCTCCAACATATGGCTAAAGTGGAGGGATCCATTTTGGAGATGGGAAGGTTGGAATATCCTTTCAGTTCTTTTGAAAACTAGTCTAAGAGAGGATACAAATTTGCCGGTACCAATTAGCTAATAGGGTGGGTGAAGGGTTATTCTCAGATATGGCATGAATCCTTGTGACGACTGGTAGGAATACATTTCCTGTAAGTATATTTGCAGAGAGGAAGGAATCCCTATATTCAAAATCAGTAATTTTGAGTAAAAACCTAAAGTGCTAAAGTAGTTTAGGATCTCCTAAATCTCAGCTGAAGAGTTTCCCTGGTTGGATAAACATAACACTACATCATCCGGGACTAAGCCAGTACGATGCTCCCTGTCCCCGACCTTCACCACACTAGGCGATGAGCCAATGGCTCCATGATCGATGAAAAAATCATTAGGGAAGTAATACTTCCCTTAAGGAAGTATTTTTTCAGTCGCCAGATCAAATTAGGTGGGGAGTCATATTGCTCTTCAATTTCCACGGTTTTAGGGCCATGATCTCACCAGGTGTTTCTGTCAATTGTGGCATCAGATACTCTGGTTAAGATCTCCCTATCTACTAGGAAGAAATCAATTCTCGAATATGACCTATGGCGATAGGCCATGTGTCAAATAGGTTATACTTAAACAGAGTTTTGAACTAAAATTTTCACCCAACACTTTCCAAAATCTACTTATTACCCACCATATACATGAGCCATTGTCTGGTCATGCTGCTGTGGCAGTTGGAAGCTGAGCCGTGATTGGTTGCTGTTCTGCCAGAGGACATTAATATGAGCTCTGAATTTAGACAAGTTACTATAAGCAATGTGTATAATACACCTTAGCTGTGAGATAAGATGTGAAGTAATATGTGAGGTAACCCCCATATACAGGAGCCATTGTCTGCTGTGGCAATAAGAAATTAATCACAGCTCAGCTTCTATTTTGCCACAGGTCATTAATATTAGCTCTGAGCTTTAATTGGTTACTTGAGTATAATACAGCTTATGTGTGAGGTAGAGTGAGTAACAGAGAGAAAGGTGGGGAGAGTGAGTCATAGAGAGACAGGCGGGTAGAGTGAGTAACTGAGAGACAGGCCTGGAGAGTGAGTGACAGAGAGACAGACAGAGAGAGTCAGTAAGTGATAGGGAGACACCCAGTGAGTGTGAGTGATAGACAAATCAGGAGAGTAACTGAGAGACAGAGGCAGGGAACATGAGTGAGTGACAGAGAGACAGCCAGTGAGTGTGATTGAGAGACAGACAGGGAGAGTCACTGAGGAAGAGTGAGTGACAGACAGGGAGAGATAGATGCATAGATAGATAGATATTATTTTTTTGTTAATCAATTATATTTTGTTATAGCTAAGTGCAGTTAAGTGCAGCTAAGTGACAGAGAGACAGGCAGGGAGAATGAGTGACTGAAAGACAGGTGGGGAGAGTGAGTGACAGAGAGACAGACAGGGAGAGTGAGTGACAGAGAGACAGGGAGAGGGTTTGACAGAGACAGACAGGGAGAGTGAGTGACTGAGGACAGGCCTGGAGAGTGAGTGACAGAGAGACAGACAGACAGAGTTAGTGAGTGATAGAGAGAAAGCCAGTGAGTGTGAGATAGATGAGGAGAATAACTGAGAGACAGGCAAGGAGCATGAGTGAGTGACAGACAGGGAGAGTCACTGAGCGACAGGGAGAGTGAGTGACAGACGGGGAGAGATAGATGCATAGATAGATAGATATTATATTTTTGTATTATTATATTTTGTTATAGCTAAGTGCAGTTATTTACCATCCTGGGCAGCGCTGGGATCTACAGCTAGTATATAATACTGTATAGCAATAGACTTGACTGTTTCTTTAAGAATTGAAAGATCAGAACAGGGCTCAACATATTTGATATCTTACAGGATGAATAAACAACTGAAGTGATTAATTTACTCAACTACATTTTCATTTAAAGCTTCACAAAAAAAGACAAATCAGAGCATTTACAATCTTGGCAAGAAAAGCTTCATTTTACCAGCTCTCTACTCGCTTCACAAAATCAATCCTTTAATTTGTTCTGAGAGTCTTATTCCCTTTTATGTAATTTATTATTGCAACCCCTTATGACATGGATTTCTTTAATATATATTAAAAATATGGAACTGGGATTCAGCAAAACATGAATAGAGGGTTGTCTGACACATTTCCATTTGTAGTTAATAAAAGGTATTATATGTTTTATTTCAGTCCATCTCATTATTTTCAGTGGACACCACTGGGATAAACTGTGGATGTTTGCTTTCCATTGACAGTATAAAGTATAGTATGGAAAGAGAATTACACATTGAAGTCTCTAGAGAACTGGAGAAGAATATCTCATTCCTGTCCACCGTGAACAATAAGCATTTTCCAGTATTAAAGTATTAATATTTTTCACTTATTTCATTTTCTAAAATTACATTTGTTATTTTTATTTGTCTGTGTATGAAAAATATCTTTTTTTTAATAAATGTAACTCCATAGTCCGTGGTGTATAAACACAAGCAGCTTCATTCTTTCAAACAATTAAAGCGAACTCACAATACAGACAACAATCTGCCTGGAAGTCTTAAAGGGGTATTCCCACTAAGACAAGATTCTTAAATATATGCATGCAGAGGTCGCTTCAACGCCTCACCACGCGTCATAGACGCATGATAAGGTGCCATTACCCCCCCAAAATAATTGCCATGCTTAAAAGTATGCATGGCAATTATTCGCGCAGGCTGAGCAGTCTGCAGGACTGTGAGGCAGTCGCCAGTGTTTCTGATTCTGGTTGGACCTGAGAGCCAAGGGTGGGTGAGTGTGAGCTGTGGCCAGGGTTTACACCACAAACACTGCTCACTGCACTGTATACGAATACATACACATGTATATTGTGTGTGCTCTGTGTGTGCCATCTGTGTGTGTGAGCTCGGTGTGTGCAAGCTCTGTGTGTGTGGGTGTAAGCCCAGTGTGTGCGCGTGTGTGCTCTGTGTGTGCATGTGTTTTTTGTGTGTGTGCGTGCTGTGTGTGTGCTTGTGTTTGCCCTTCCTTCTAAAATCAACATAAAAACTAAGTTAATCAGTCAGAAGGGCTTTTGGGGTTACCAGAGCCCTTCTGTGATGTAGCTTTACAGGCTGCTACACTGTCTCCCCTCCCCCTGCTCCCTAAGCACTTCGCCCTCCCTCCCTCTGCCTTATGTAATTTAACACAGCATAGGAAGTGACAGCACACAGGAGGAAGCACTCTTTGCACAGTATAAGCAGGTAACACCTCCAAGAGCCCTTATGGATTCATTAGCATAGTTTTAACCCCTTCACGCTCCGTGGCGGATATATCCGCCACGGAGCTGTGAAAGGTGTATGAAGAGGGCTCACGAGCTGAGCCCTCTTCATACAGAGATGGGCTTTGCTGCATATCGCAGCAAAGACCTATCGCTAACACCTGCGAATTGGTGCTGGCACCGATCGCGGGTATTAACCAGTTCCCTGTCGTCAGCGGCACTGTAAGCATGGCAGCGCATAGGCGCCGTCATCTTACCTCTGATCGTCGCTCTCCCGAACTTCATCGGGGGGCGGTGATCAATTACCATGGTAGTCTTCAAAATAGTAGAAAACGAAAATGTCGGCTCATTTTGCAAAAAATGACACCTCACACAGCTCCGTACCCCAAAGTATGAAAAAGTTATTAGTGTCAGAAGATGGCAAATTTTTTTTTTCTTTTTTGTACACATTCGTTTAATTTTTGAAAATGTATTAAAACACCATAAAACCTGTATAAATTTGGTATCACCCCGATCGTACCAAACCAAAGAATAAAGTAGAGGTGTTATTTGGAGCAAAGAGTGAAAGTCATAAAAACTGCACCCACAAGAACGTGACGCGCAAGTGTTTTTTTTTCCAATTTTTCCACATTTGGAATTTTTTTTCCTGCTTCCCACTACATGGCAGGGAATAATAAATAACATCACGGGGAAGTAAAATTTGTTACACACAAAATAAGTCCTCACACAGCTCTGTACATGAGCAAAAAAAACCTGCGTTCTTAAGAAATCCACAGATAACAAATATGAGAACATTACCTTAGCCACAGTGCCAGGATCTATGAGTAAGTGTTTTAGTGGTTTAGTATGCTTGATTTTGATGGTAGTTTTTCTTGTGCATGGCCAACTAATATATCCCAAGGGTTTTCCTATTTACCTATTTATTAGTAAGCTTACATTTACTTTTCTTTTCACTGTTACATTTTCACATGGGACAAATTGTATTTTTCTCTCAGCTCCAATTCTTTCTTATACAGTGGTTATTTATATTAGAAAGAGCCTTTGAGAACCAAATGTTATAAAATTTGCTAATCTTACAGTTTATCAAACTGTAAAATCTTTTTATATCCATTATCTGTTTATGAAACCCAAGTATGAAATAAAGAATGTTACTGCAGTTTTACTTCTCAATCAGAACATAATTGCTATTGCAGAGAAGAATAGAACAGATGTCCTTTAAATTTAGGTTCCAGTTTATATATTTCGCAAGCAGGTTAGAAAATAAATGTGAGGTGACTGATATGATTGGATACTGTACCTTTTAATAGAACGTCTTGAACATGCATTATTTGTCATAAAAACAGCTTCTTCCAAAATCCGAAATCGCTAAATATTGCAGCATTTGCTGTAGCTGAGCTAAAAAGCCTTAAAACATTAAGGTGTGAAATGTGTTTTCAACAGATGTTGGATTGTCCAATTGATCCCTTTCCAAGTAACACGTAAAGTCATTATTTGCACATATGTTTAATGAATTTTGGCTTTACCTCAGCTTTTCTCAACACAAAATGTATTTGATAGCTAAAGTGAATTGCTTCACTCGTTAGTACATAGTGGGGCTCATTTACTAAGGGCCCCGCGGACCGCACTTTTGCCGGACATCCCGACGATTTCCAGATTGCGCCGCTGGGACAGGGATTTAAAAGAGGTTTTTGGCGCATGCAATCGGATTTTGGCGCAATCGCACCGGCTTTCATGCAACACAAATCGGGGGGGGGGGGGGGGGGGGGGGGGGGGGTCAGGCCGTCGGACAATCCAACAGTTTCGATCAAACCAGAGGATTTAACTTAAAAATTTTGTCGCAAGCCATGCACTTACATACACCGTGAAAAAGAAGGTCCGGCAGACCTGATCGTGAAAGCGGCACATGCAGGATATCGGGCGCATGATCTTCATGAATCGCGGCAGAGTTCATCCTCGTCCGGGGTGATGATAGATCTTCTGACATAGGGCTACAAACATATTAATTTTCCTTTATGCATCTGATTTGTCATTATTGTCATTATCACATGTAAAAATGGGGTTATTCAGTTTAGAAAAAAGGATGACTATGGCCTCATGTGCAGGCCTTATGTGAAGGCCCTGAACCTGATAGGCACCATAGTCCAGCTGCAAATTTGAGGATGGATATCAGTCCCCATAGACGTCTGTGGTACCCGGTTACAGTGTGGTGAGTACACACTGGGGCAGATTTATCAAGCTGTCTGAAAGTCAGAATATTTCTAGTTGCCCATGGCAACCAATCACAGCTCCCCTTTGAAATATTCATGACAGCTTGATAATTCTTCCCCACTGTCTCACCACACCATGGCCCTGGCACGTCATCGGCTGTATGTTGTCCCAGGCTACAGCCTGGCGAGTATCTATTTGTGTGCATGAGGTCGAAAGACATACTGAATGGACATATCGAATGGTCAGATCTTTTTATACCAAGGCTTGTGGCCAGGACAGAGAGGTATCCTCTTTAATGTAAGAACAGTCAGACTATGGAACCACAGGAGATTGTTATGGCAAATACTGTCTACAAGTTCAAGACAGGCCAGGGTGCCTTTCTATAGAGCAAAAATTACAGCGGAAAAAAACATTTAGTAAATAGTTGATGTTGATCCAGGGAATTATTCTGACTTGATATTGGAGTAGAGAATTAATTTTTCCCTACTATGGGCCAATCAGACCTGCAGGATATTTTTGTCTTCCTCTGGATCAACAATGTAGGATTTATAGGTTAGACTTGATGTCTTTTTTAAATCTTATGTTCTATGATACATACTGTAGTAGTTTCAACATTAATTATTCTTATTGTATGGCTAGTATGATCCTAGCCATACAATACTCGACCATATATACTCGAGTATAAGCCTAGTTTTTCAGCACAAAAAAATGTGCTGAAAACCCAAACTCGGCTTGGGTAAAACAACTATAGGTTTTTGTGGTAAAATTACTTGTACTTGGTTCGGCTTATACTCGAGTATATACGGTAGTTTGGTTAGTAGGATATAATACAGGAATAGAGAGAGGTAAGGTGATGTTCACATGATATTTTTTACACATTTTCTGTAAGAACATTTTAGCTTTTCTGAACTGTTTAAAGGGGTATTCTGTTTACAACAAGTCCAATCTATTTTGTGATATTAGAATACCTGAGAGGATTCATAATAAATTGTTATCAAAAGTTTCCAAGCATTTTCTTGTAAATATTATACCTTTGGGGAACACCCTGGCCAATGTTTTTTCCCAGTTTCCAATAGTTATGAGTGTGGTTAACCAGATGAGGTAGCGCGCTGCTCTTTATAATACACATTGGGGCACATTTACTTACCCGGTCCCTGCGCGATCACGAAGATCGTGTGCCTGATTTCCTGCATGTGTCGCTTCCTCAAGTTCACCAACTTCCTCCCGGTGTATGTGTGTGCATGGCTTGTGAGACACATTGAATTATTAAATCCGTCCGATCGTCCGTTGGTCCGCCCCCGATTTGTGTCGCGTGAAACCCTGAGCGATTGTGACACAAAACGCTCGCGTGCGACACAATCCCCAATGCGATCCCCGAAAAGTCGGGAAACACAACAAAAATGTGGCCGCGGGACCCTTAGTAAATAAGCTCCAATATTGACAGAATAAGTGCATGTTTTTAATAAATTTCTCAACAAAGTATTTATTTTACACATGCTCAAAGAAAATATGGACTATGCGTTTCAGGAAAAATTTTCTCTTCTTCAGGTCCGAGTTGTTTTGTTCTGTGGTAGATAGGGATGGAAATGAGGATAATTACTGATTTAGACAGTAAATAAACATGGTTTAGTACATGGTAAACTAACAGAATCTTTTTACATAAATAAATAGGCATTTTCTTAAAAAACATATGTATATATATACACTCACTGGCCACTTTATTAGGTACACCTGTCCAACTGCTCGTTAGCACTTAATTTCTAATCAGCCAATCACATGGCGGCAACTCAGTGCATTTAGGCATGTAGACATGGTCAAGACAATCTCCTGCAGTTCAAACCGAGCATCAGTATGGGTAAGAAAGGTGATTTGAGTGCCTTTGAACGTGGCATGGGTGTTGGTGTCAGAAGGGCTGGTCTGAGTATTTCAGAAACTGCTGATCTACTGGGATTTTCACGCACAACCATCTCTAGGGTGTACAGAGAATGATCCGAAAAAGAAAAAACCTCCAGTGAGCGGTAGTTCTGTGGGCGGAAATGCCTTGTTGATGCCAGAGGTCAGAGGAGAATACCATCGGAGTGAAAAAGAAACCAAACACAAAATGAGTGTAAAATCACAAGCAAACGAAGCATGCCTTGTAAAAGATGCCGGGGTGTCTTGAGGGTATCTAGGGTAGAGGGGATAGAATAAAAAAAAGATAGGGGGGTGTTGGGAAGGGGTTAGGGATGCCTAGCCTTGTTCTAATGGTGTCAACAAGGAGCCTAACAGTTAAGCTATCACCATTTTGCAAAGGAGGAATATGCTGGAGAGTCTTCTGAATTCAACCAGGACCTCCACGTTTTAATTGTTTTTCAGTATTTATGGGAGTTCTGACGTTCTTCCATCCAGTGTAGATATGGTTTTGCAAAGAGGAGAGAATTCAGGGTATCCTAGTGGATTTCCACAAACGTGGTATTATGGCCTGCTATAACGGAAATCCCACTAATGAGTGTATTGTGTGTATTCTTTTAATGAGGGGTGTTCACCAGGCTGCTAACAACACGGGGTCCTTTCGTCAAGTGTTAAGGAAACATACGTGTGGCAGCCAGCAGGTGGTCCGTCTTGTCATTTATTGGAGTCATTGGCTCGTTCTGGTATGAATAGTCCGTTCCTCTCCCCCAATCTGTTTTCAGAATCGTTTCAGAACCTGGAGCGGTCACATAAGGTATCTGCTAATTATGGGTCATGGATTAAGAAAGTGGGTGAGTATGGGATGTGGTGAGTGGGACTGGGGATAACGACCATCTAAACCCACCCACAGTTTTCCTGTACCTGTGTGGAACCAGTTTGAAACCAGTGCTGACACAGCCGTCCATAGTATCATTTGAGATCAGGTAAACCCAATCCCCCCAGCAACTTTTTGCAGATAAGGGTCAATCTAGCTACCTTGATGAAAGGCTCCCCAGATAAAAGCTCTATAATTTACTAAAATACTAAAAAAATGATTAGGGAGGAGCAGTGGGATCGCTTGAAAGAGGTATAAGAGCCTGGTAAGATCATCATGTTTATACAGCTTAGACGGCCCTCCAGGTTAATTGTTTTGACGCCCAATTTTTAAATCGCCCTGAAGATTCTGAACAAAATTACCATAATTATGGGAGAATGTGGAAGCAAGGTCCACTGGAATATGGATTCTTAATAGACAATATGGTCTGAAGACCAGAAAATGGGTAATTGGTTAAGCTAATTGTCCCAGTGTCAAAACCTATTTCCCTGGCAATACTCTCAGTGATATTAATCTTGTGATACCAGCAATGCAGACAATAGAGCGAATGACTACTAATAGATGTTTGATGACAAAGGGGTATAAAATTGGGGACAGGGGGTAGCCTTGGCTGGTGCCGATGCCTATGATGAGAGTTGGAGACAATGTTATGTTAATACGGACTTGGGCATGTGGGGAAATATAAAATGTCTAATCCTTGCCATAGTAGTGGACCAAGCACATCCATGCAAGGGTCGCCTAATAGAATCCCAGTCCACCCTGTCAAATGCTTTTCTGAGGAGAGCAGCAGTGTTGGGGATTAGGAGCTGTTCACGTGATGGAGCAAAGAAAATGTTTTCATGGTGTTGTCCCTTTCCTTGAGGGAATAAATCCCACCAGGCTGGCCAGTCTACAGGATATCAATTTGGCGTAAATTGATCAGAGATATCAGTCTGTGGCATACCTGAGGGTCCTTTTCTACCTTTGGGATAACAGTTATGTGAGCATAAAGGAAGGGGGGGATAAGGGATTTTTTCTGAAACAGAGTTAAAGGCATAAGCATATTGTGAGCTAGGTCATCAGAGAGAGTTTTATAAAAGCAGAAGTGTAGCCAACCGGGCTGAGGAGGACAGTTTAACCTGATGTAGTTCCTCTAATGAAAATGGCTTACTAAGTCCCGCAATCTTCCTTACTCTAGCCTACTTACTTTAGCTTCCAGATCTCTCTCACTCACCCTCATGCCGCAGGGTTTTGTGATCCCCCCACCTCAGCTGTTCACGTTACTCCATCCCGGAATTAGAGGACTTTAATCTTCCCCTCCAGATCCATAATATCATTCCTCCTACGCAACGCCAGTAAGTAGGCTAGTCATAACAAGTAATTTTACCCACCCACCGTTGACACACTATTCAGTACACCCTCCTATGCTGTTGACCTCTTCTCCACCTCTCTACTACTCTTTTTACTCACACTTGCACAGGCTTCTAACATCGCCCCTCAACCTCTGGTCACAAAAGTCTACGCACTCATACACGGTCAGTTATTTACTATATCCTGAACACAATTAGCTTACAATTTACCAGTCAAAATGAGCCCCCGATTGGGGTCAATGAATATTATACTATTTAACTGAGTGTATATGTGTTTTCATTGGATATGAGATTTTTTATTTACTTTTTATTTTATTTTTTCTGTCTTATATAGATGCACTGTCTATAATCAAAAAATATTGGTGACACCGAAATGATATACACTATACCATACGAGATGATGCATTTTGACCTTTTACTAATGAACATATATACACTCACCAGCCACTTTATAGGTACACCATGCTAGTAACGGGTTGGACCCCTTTGCCTTAGAACTGCCTCAATTCTTCGTGCATAGATTCAACAAGGTGCTGGGAAAGAGATTTGGTCCATATTGACATGATGGCATCACACAGTTGCCGCAGATTTGTCGGCTGCACATCCATGATGCGAATCTCCCGTTCAACCACATCCCAAAGATGCTCTATTGGATTGAGATCTGGTGACTGTGGAGGCCATTTGAGTACAGTGAACTCATTGTCATGTTCAAGAACCAGTCTGAGATGATTCCGCTTAATGACATGGCGCATTATCCTGCTGAAAGTAGCCATCAGATGTTGGGTACATTGTGGTCATAAAGGGATGGACATGGTCAGCAACAATACTCAGGTAGGCTGTGGCGTTGCAACGATGCTCAATTGGTACCAAGGGGCCCAAAGAGTGCCAAGAAAATATTCCCCACAGCATGACACCACCACCACCAGCCGAACCGTTGATACAAGGCAGGATGGATCCATGCTTTCATGTTGTTGACGCCAAATTCTGACCCTACCATCCGAATGTCCGCAGCAAAATCGAGACTCATCAGACCAGGCAACGTTTTTCCAATCTTCTACTGTCCAATTCGATGAGCTTGTGCAAATTGTAGCCTCAGTTTCCTGTTCTTAGCTGCAAGGAGTGGCACCCGTGTGGTCTTCTGCTGCTGTAGCCCATCTGCCTCAAAGTTCGACGTACTGTGCGTTCAGAGATGCTCTTCTGCCTACCTTGGTTGTAACGTGGTGATTTGAGTCACTGTTGCCTTTCTATCAGCTCGAACCAGTCTGCCCATTCGGGAGAGGATCCAACATATACAGCATAGACACAGCATCATACACAATGTACATACAGCATATACATGCATACACAGCACCATACACAAACATACACAGGAGCATACCTACAGCATATACATGCATACACACAGCATCATACACAGCATAGACACAGCATATACATGCATACACACAGCATCATACTCAGCATGCCAACAGCATACACACAGCATATAGCATCATACTATATGCATACACAGCATATACATGCATGCATACACAACATACACACCGCATATACACTCACCGGCCACTTTATTAGGTACACCTGTCCAACTGCTCGTTAACACTTAATTTCTAATCAGCCAATCACATGGCGGCAACTCAGTGCATTTAGGCATATAGACATGGTCAAGACAATCTCCTGCAGTTCAAACCGAGCATCAGTATGGGGAAGAAAGGTGATTTGAGTGCCTTTGAACGTGGCATGTTTGTTGGTGCCAGAAGGGCTGGTCTGAGTATTTCAGAAACTGCTGATCTACTGGGATTTTCATGCACAACCATCTCTAGGGTTTACAGAGAATGGTCCGAAAAATAAAAAACATCCAGTGAGCGGCAGTTCTGTGGGCGGAAATGCCAATGTTGATGCCAGAGGTCAGAGGAGAATGGGCAGACTGTTTCGAGCTGATAGAAAGGCAACAGTGACTCAAATCGCCACCCGTTACAACCAAGGTAGGCAGAAGAGCATCTCTGAACGCACAGTACGTCGAACTTTGAGGCAGATGGGCTACAGCAGCAGAAGACCACACCGGGTGCCACTCCTTTCAGCTAAGAACAGGAAACTGAGGCTACAATTTGCACAAGCTCATCGAAATTGGACAGTAGAAGATTGGAAAAACATTGCCTGGTCTGATTAGTCTTGATTTCTGCTGCGACATTCGGATGGTAGGGTCAGAATTTGGCGTCAACAACATGAAAGCATGGATCCATCCTGCCTTGTATCAATGGTTCAGGCTGGTGGTGGTGGTGTCATGGTGTGTGGAATATTTTCTTGGCACTCTTTGGGCCCCTTGGTACCAATTGAGCATCGTTGCAACGCCACAGCCTACCTGAGTATTGTTGCTGACCATGTCCATCCCTTTATGACCACAATGTACCCAACATCTGATGGCTACTTTCAGCAGGATAATGCACCATGTCATAAAGCAGGAATCATCTCAGACTGGTTTCTTGAACATGACAATGAGTTCACCGTACTCAAATGGCCTCCACAGTCACCAGATCTCAATCCAATAGAGCATCTTTGGGATGTGGTGGAACGGGAGATTCGCATCATGGATGTGCAGCCGACAAATCTGCGGCAACTGTGTGATGCCATCATGTCAATATGGACCAAAATCTCTGAGGAATGCTTCCAGCACCTTGTTGAATCTATGCCACGAAGAATTGAGGCAGTTCTGAAGGCAAAAGGGGGTCCAACCCGTTACTAGCATGGTGTACCTAATAAAGTGGCCGGTGAGTGTACATGCATACACCGGATATACACAGCATCATACACAGCACACCAACAGCATACACACAGAATATATACATGTGTGCATACACAGCATACACACAGCATAAACACAGCATATACACAGAATATACATGCATGCATACACAGTATACACACAGCATATACATGCGTACACAGCATATACATGCATACATACACCGCATACACACAGCATCATACAAAGAAGAAGTGTCACACACAGCAGGCAGCAGTATACATACAGTAACTGCAGAAGCTCCAAGCTGGTGGACGGAGCTTGTTTATCTGAACTTCTGCTGCTAGTACAGAGAGCTCAGCTTACAGGAGGATCCTTTGCTGGGTCGCTGCCCCAGACTACACAGAACATACAGACCAATCAGTGAAGTCCCTGCACAGGGGGTGGGGCCCTTCTCCTCCTGCTGCCCGACAAGAAGCAGCCCACCAGAAACATGTGCCCCTGTGCACCACTGTAGATCTGGCCCTGAGAGGCAATGCTTCTCAGTGGGCCCCTAAAAGTCGGGGGCCCGGAGAACCTACTCCCCCCCTTGCCCCTTGTAGCTACTGTGCCTCATGCAATGAAATGACATCATCCACAGGGTACAAGAAAGTAGTCACCACTGTGCACTCTTATATACAAGCGTTTGTACTGCTGTGCTCCCAATTCTGTGCCAAAAAACTGTGCTGTACAACAATACTGGGTTTTATGGCTCAGGAACCGATACGCTCTGCTCCATCCATCACTCAGCTACAATTTTATTACTATTAATGTAGTGATGAGTCGCATAAAACTCACCTTATTGTACATGAACAAGGAAGCTAAGCGCATTGTCTTTAGATTCAACAGGGAACATGGATGTGCTGGGCGCCCTCCTAGACAAGTCTGGGATTCATCTGCAGCGAGTTATTACTAATAAAACATAGTCAGGACATGCTGCTGGGTTAGAGACTTCAGACCTGGCTGTTCGCTTTAAATATAAATGTTAAACTGCCACATGGAATATTTTATCGCAGCAGTTCCAGGAACATTGCCTAGAACTTTCTGCTATGTAAAGATTAAAAGACACGCTTTCGACGTGACTCAACAAAAAAGAACATGAAGTTTAGGCCTGATTTTCATGCTGTGAAACTGCTGTTACTTATGTATGCCATCCTGTTTGCTATGGTCACAAGGTCACTTGTGACTTGTGAGATTTCTTCATGTTATCAGCAACTTTGTAACCTTGCGTTTCCCTAATCTAAAGGCTTTTATTTTGATTTGTTTGGCCTCTTATTCTCATGTGTGTCTATTTGTAAAAAACTTGTCCTGGTAATAAATCCGGATCACTGGCCCAGATTTATTAAAGCCTTTGGGACAGTTTTCTGTCCGGCTTTGCACACTATTATTTTAAATGCAAACTGATTGCACATGTATTTATAAAGTGTCCGACACACCATGCCCGACCAACACAAAATTCTGCACATAAAGGTGTTTTCCTGTGCGCATTTATCATGCAGTGTTCGATAGAGTTGTGTTGCACACCCTATGTTAAAGGTGCACCAAATCGAAGTTGGCGCTCTCTATTGGTGCAGTGCAGGGAGCGCCAGATTCATGAAGAACATGCCACACATTTCACAAATCTAACACCCCCGCCCCCCCCTACACTTCCAGGCAAACTGCACCCTCTACAGGGTCTTTGAGGAACAAGAAATTACATTTTGTCCTAACCCTTGCAACGGTCATTGGTACCTGAATGTCCATTGGCAATTTTTGCAGTTCTGTAATTCTCTTGTATATCACAGGATCTCTTTGGAACCACTTTACATATCATAACATTTTTTCCTCTTCTTATGACATTAAACACTGTTAATGTCTTATGACAAGTCCCAGACTATATTATTTAAGAAAAATGAACATAAAATAAATGAAGAATTTTAGGCAGTTTAAATTTTTTTAATGTTAACCTTTTCAGCTTATTGTTTTGATTTGGAACAATGATCTACAGAAATATTTGTGTAGATGAGAATAAACAACATAATAATGCACAAGTGGAAACAAAGAATCACAAATAAAGCAACACACAGTTCAACGAATCAAAGTGAAATAGGTTTCACAAGGATTAGGTAAGGGCTAAATAAAAACATTGCAAGATGACAACTACAGTACATATGAAAATCTGATGGATTATGACTAGAGATGAGCGAACATGCTCGTCCGAGCTTGATGCTCGGTCGAGCATTAGGGTACTCGAAACTGCTCGTTACTCGGACGAATACTTCGCCCGCTCGAGAAAATGGCAGCTCCCGCCGTTTTGCTTTTTGGCGGCCAGAAACAGAGCCAATCACAAGCCAGGAGACTCTGCACTCCACCCAGCATGACGTGGTACCCTTACACGTCGATAGCAGTGGTTGGCTGGCCAGATCAGGTGACCCTGGGATAGACTAGCCGCTGGCCGCGCTGCTCGGATCATTCTGTCTCTGGATGCCGCTAGGGAGAGAGCTGCTGCTGGTCAGGGATTTTTTCCTCTTCTTATGACATTAAACACTGTTAATGTCTTATGACATTAAACAATGTGATAGGATAGTTTGATTGATTACATGTATTTAACAACCTACTAAAACTGTGAAAAAAATATGATTCTTTTTTGTAATTTTTCCATTAAAGTTTTTCAATGAGTAGTAACATTGTATAAACCTTTACCAAAATATGTAAAAAAATATCTACATTGTCAATCCACCACACTTTCCCATGTTCAGCTACAGATTCAGAGAGTGTAGAGTGTGCATGTACTTCTCAAACTATTAGCTCTGTCTCCCTGCAGCTCCCTCTACATTCTGCCTTAAAGGACACCTGTCATCAGGTCTCTGTCACTATTTCTGTCGCTACTACCTGTTGGAGCAGCTCACAAGGATCCATCCCAGCCTTTATCTAGTCAAGCCATACATTAATCATTCTAAAATCATATTTTCTATATTTTGTAAATGAGGCCAGTCACATGGTCACAGGCAGTGATGTCACCCCTGTTACCCCTCCCCTCTCCTCCCCCTGCTCAGGTCTGTGTGTAATGTACAGTAAAGCATTGCTAGTGTCCGTGCTTTATCTGCTGACATACTCTCCCTTCTAATACGATGTGTGAGACACAGACATCAGCTACAAAAGTACCTGACATGTTCTGCTATTACATGGCTGCCTGGAGCTGTTGTATCTCTCCTATACACTCACAGGCTTCAGGGGGCGCCAGCACCAGGAAGCACATGGAGGAGCCATTACACCATTATACCTCATACCATTATACAGGCTGTCAGTCATGTGTATAGGAGTATCTCATACACACAGGCTGCAGAGGGCTCCAGCACCAGGAAGCACATGGCAGAGCCATTACACCATTATACCTCCCACCATTATACAGGCTGTCAGTTATGTGTATAGGAGTATCTCATACACACACAGGCTGCAGAGGGTGTGGCCACCAGAACCAGGAAGCACATAGAGGAGCCATTACACCATTATCCAAAGAAAATAGAGTTTGATCGGCACTCGGAAATTGCTTAAAAAAAATCAGCATAACATAGGCTATAGGAGCCTGTCACAAGCTGTTGATAACACAAATGTATCCCAGTTAAACCCCTTAGATGCCACAGTCAATAGCAATCTCAGCATTTATGAGTGGTTTGCACCCCTCTCTACAGCCCAACATGTGGGATTGCAGGGTGTTGGTGTGTTATTAGACAGTCGGGAGCCTAACAGGTCTCCTAGCAACCACAATTTTATTGATGGAATACAATGCAGTATGTCTTGCAGTATATTTTAAATAAATGTTTCAAATTTTATTAAAAAAATGAAAATGTTTAATGTGTAATTTTTATTTGCCTCCATAACAACAGTATCTGATAAATTACCGGTACCTGTAACTCCACCTGTACATTACACTCTTTTTACACACTAATATACATACTACGTTCAGACTGTATTGCTCTCATAGAAAGTTCTTCTTGGAGGTCTGGGGTGAGGTTTGGCTACCACTTTTAGACTTGGATTCCTTGGTGGACACCAGTAGCGCTCTTCAAAGCCTAGAACAAGAAAACCTCCACCGATTGAAGGCCAATGATTCAGTAAAATAAATTGTGTCCTAACAACTTAAAGGGGTTGGCCACTTTTCTTCAAGTTTTGCAATTTTTGTTTGGGGGGGAAGTTTATAAGGACATTTATTAATATTCATCTTTAAAAAGTTACCTTCTATGGTGCTGGAAGGTAAATTGATGATCCTTTGGCTCCAGTTATTTTATAGGAATGGCAGCTGAAGAGGTTTGACTGCCATGGGCTCTGGACTGTATGAATGTTATAGCCCCTACAATTCTGGAATCACTTCACACTTATGGTACTAGAATCAGCTTCTTGGGAAATGGAGGATGTGTCAGTAGGTGGTTTCAGAACCTACGGAGGACCATCAAAGGTCTTGAAATGGCTCTTATGTACATGTGTATTGAGAGCAGGAACAGATGTAGGAGGATTTCATTGGTAAAGGTATAAATTTTGGTGGGTGGTTTGTGTGGCCATGGATCCCCTAAAAGTTTTGCACCGCCCAAACCACCTATATTATAATCCACTAGTGAGTAAAAGCCATCCCTGGACCAGTAGTCTTCACTTTACATTTCAGGAAAGTGATGCAGACCCTCTAATAGTTGTATATTGGTAAGTTCCCTAATATCCTACCCTTAACACTTCCACATACATAAAAAAAAACTTGGAGTAAAATGGCCAACCACTTTAATTTAGTAAGTGTACATAAATAAAACAAGTGAGAGTACTTGGCAGTACAGGGGACCACAAATCTCTCTGAGCTTCTGTCATCAGCTTGTCCCATAGTCCCATAGAAATCAATGGAACTCAGGACAAGCTGCGCCTGCATCACTTTGTAAAGGTTTCCAAACTTTGTGAGAATATTTTCTGTAGGACTGCAGTCTTCTCCATGACAAGTAAGATTTTTTTTTTAAATTAAAAAAACCCACATTTGAACTAAATCTTCTCTCTATCACGGAGAGACGACCTGTGTTTCTTTTATAGCCATAAATGTCGAAAAAATCTCTCCATAATTACAAAATAAAACGGCTGATAACTCAGCATCTGCTCATTTATCTGTCACTCGCACCCCTATCTGTCAGCTGGCACGGCCATTGGCTGCACGAAGCAGAGCATTTAATAAATGAGAGCACAGCCCGTCCTGCCAGAAGCTGCGCCCGTGCCAGGACTTCTAGCGACTCCCGGCCTCCGATGTGCCAACTTTATTCCGAAATCATTTCAATCTACAAGCAACGGGTAAAGTACAGCGGGGAAGGCCAATATTCCTTTGTTGGGAGAAAATTAAGACCATATTTTAATGCAAACATCTAGGAGGCAGGAAGCCACGCAGAATTTTTGGCACTGGGGGCAGTAATGACAATATGTTCTCTTGGAATATATTGAAATTTTACTTGTACATATATTTACACCTCCGCTTACTCCATCTCTAGTTTTGTTAATGCCTTGGTTTGTTTTGGCTTAAATTCTGAACCCCGCAGGGCTGAGGGCTTGGAGTCACGTGGAATAACACAAATTTACCTTTGTTATCGGATGCAAAAATAGATTTCTCCGAAATATTATAAAAAGGTAAGAGGAAAGATTTTCTAAAGAAACAATCCAATCAAAGTCGGGATTTCGCCTTGCTTTAGATTTGGTGAATGTTGCTTAAAATTGCTTAACATAAGTGATGAGTCTGTGCTGAATATTGCAGGTTAGGTTACCCGAACCCAGTTTTCAGCAAGAAGTTTGGCTCAACCCCGGACGGCATCAACACCCACAAAAGTTAACTCTTTAAATGCTGCTGGTATAGCTGTGCTGTCACCTCAATGCTGGTGGCATGTGTGCCACCTCTTACTCTATGATCACCGCTCGCTGATGACATCACCAGGAGCAACAATCCTTGGGAAAATGCCTGCACGTGGCTGATGCTCAAATGCTGCCATCGGCCTAAGCCATTTAAAGGTTATCAAACCATGTAAAGGGTAACAGTTTTTGGTGGGAGCATTCAGTTTTGGTTCTGGATATAAGACCATCCTTCTCACCAAGCCCTCAGGAGCATTAGAGCATGCGCATCGCCGGCTCACATGGTGGCTGCGAGGAGACCGCTGAAGTCTCGCTGCCGGCTCACAAGGTGGCTGTGCGTACTATCATGCTATTGTGAGACTTCGGCTGTCTCCTCGCCGATGTCTTGTGATAGCATGAGACTTCTGCGATAGTAGGTGCAGCCACCTTGTGAGCCGGCGATGCGCATGCCCTAATGCTCCTGAGGGCTCGATGACGTCAAGTGCTGTGATGTAGAGAGAAGTGCCAAGTTGGTTAACTATCTATAGTTATAATCCATCCATTTTGTTATTTGTTTAACCAAAACATGTGCCTGAAACAGCTCAGCTCCCCTTATGTGCAGGTTAGTGTAAGTCAGAATGACCATTTGCAGGTGGTAGGTTTCCTTAAAGGGCCAAAGAAAGTAGAGTTTGATCGGCACTCAGAAATTGCTTAAAACTTGAGGCTTTATTTCATATCCATTAAAAATATGTGTACATTTGCAGGTAGCAGACGACCTACGCGTTTCGAACGTAGATATTCAGTTCTTATTCATGGTCTAAAACATTGCTGTATGTGCTCAAACTTAAAAAGGCAGATAACAGGTGTCTTGAGGCTGTGTGATTGGCGCAAGCGCAGAGTGTCCTAAACTTCGACTACTCCAGCGTCTGAAACCAAGTATAGCAGCTGACATATTATGTGGACAATATTGATTTGTATATTTATCTTAAGGGCAACAAAGAATGCTTATATACATATAGTATGTGCCAGAGCATGGGCTTCCTAATATAGATACATTGTGTCAGATCTATGATTAAGTCCTTTGGGCATGCGTGTTTCCATCTGTAGTATCCACAGCATCTCCCTGTTTCGTAGCTTTTGTGTTTTGTCCCCTCCCCTTTTAGGGGCGGTAACTCTTTCTATTCCGGTGACTTTTAGACTTGAGAAATCTCCCATATGTTTTTGTAAAAAATGCTTGGATAATGTGGATATATTCTTGTCTGTCTGTTTGGTACCGTCAGAAATATGCTCCGCAATTCTTTTTTTCATTGATCGGATTGTGCTACCCACGTATTGCACTTTGCATGTTGTGCATTCTGCCAGGTATACTACAAATTTTGTATTGCAATTGAGGAAAGATTTTATGGACCAAGATTTATTGGTGTGAAGACTGGAAAATGTGTTAGTATTGTACATATACCGGCAGATGTTGCATCTATTACCTCCGCATTTGTAAGAGCCTTTGGTACTAAGCCAAGTATTTTGAGCCACACTGTTATTGGAAGTATACAGGGAAGGGGAGACTATGTTGCCAATCGTGCATGCTCTACGTGACACGAAACGACATCCCTGGCTCAACACCTGTCTCATGTGTGGATCTGTTGTTAACATGGGTATATATTTCTTAATAATTGTAACAATTTGATTGTATTGAGAGCTATAAGAGGTGGAGAACACTGGTTGGGATGTAGTGGTATTTTTGCCATGGTTTTTATTGGCTGTATTGGACAACAGGGATTGTCGGGTTCTATTATTGGCTATTTGTTTGGCCCTATTTAGGGTAGAATCCCGATACCCTCGGTGTCTCAATCTATTGGTAATGATTTGACATTCTCTATGAAAGGATGCATCCTCGCTGCAACTCCTTCTGGCCCGTATGTATTCGCCTACTGGCAGATTTTTAATAATATGCTGTGGGTGACAACTAGATGCCTGTAGGACCGTATTGCCACTGGTGGGTTTGCGGAATATTTCTGTATCAATACAGTGTTTTTTGAGGTTCCCCCTTAGCATGACGTCCAAGTATGGTATTTTGTTTCTGTCCATTTCGTATGTGAATGACAAGTTACATTGGTTATTGTTGATATATTGAATAAAATCTGTAACGCTCTGCTCTCCTCCACACCATATGAGCAGGGCGTCATCGATATATCTACCATACCAATATATAGATGTTCTATATGGATTAGTCATAGTATATAGATATTCGCGTTCCCACCATGCCACATAAATATTAGCCAGAGATGGCGAGAAGCATGACCCCATGGGACAACCTTGGGTTTGTACATAAAATGTATCATTAAATGAGAAAAAATTATTACTGAGCAAAATGTGCGTAACTGTCAGGATGTATTGTTGGACATCATATGTATAGTCAGTGTATAGTTTCATATGTTGCTCTAAAGCTAATAAAGCTTTGTCATGAGGTATATTGGTATATAACGATACGATGTCACATGTGATCCAAATATACCCTTCATTCCATTGTAAATTGCTCATAGTTTGAAGAACTTGCTTAGTATCTTGCAGATATCCCGGTAACATTTTTACCATGGGTTGTAGATAGGAATCAAGCCACATGCTGAGGCGCTCTAAAAGGGATCCTATCCCCGATATTATAGGACGGAGGGGTGGAGGGAAGATGTTTTTATGGGTCTTCGGGAAAGCATGGAAAATGGGGCATAACGGATACTCAGGAACAAAAAATGCAGCTTCTTTCTGAGTATGTATACCCAAAGATAACCCCCATTGTATGTTACGTATTAATGTTTGTTTAACATAATTAGTGGGGTCGTGGGTGAGTGTTTTGTAAACATTGTTATCTTGTAGCATATGCATAATACATTTTTCATACAGACCACTATCCAACACCACTATCGCACCGCCCTTATCTGCCATGCGGACTGTTATGTTTCTGTTATTCTGAAGATCTTTAAGTGCTTTTCTTTGAGATGTTGACAGGTTGTTATAGTGTTCTCGTGAACTGTTGTTAAGTTCCTGTAAATCTCTTTCTATCAATGCTTGGAAAGTGTCCATCTCCGGGGATCTAGATCCGATAGGATAGAATTTGTTGTTCTGGATCTGTAGGGGTTGGATTTGTTGTTGTTTCGTTTTGTTGGTTTCAGATAAATGCTGCAAATCAAAAATAACACATTGATCCTGGAAATTGTGGTTGGCATATTCATTGGTATTATCATCATGTTCCTCTGATTTTTCGATTTTCTCTGCAGGATCTTCTGTGGTCTCCTTGAGGAAATGTCTCTTTAGGGTAAGTAATCGTACAAACTTATTTACGTCTTGTAAATTGCTCATGGTTTGGAGAACTTGTTTAGTATCTTGCAGATATCCCGGTAACATTTTTACCATGGGTTGTAGATAGGAATCAAGCCACATACTAAGGCGCTCTAAAAAGGGATCCTATCCCCGATATTATGGGACGAAGGGGTGGAGGGAAGGTATTTTTATGAGTTTTCGGGAAAGCATGAAAAATGGGGCATAACGGATGCTCAGGAACAAAAAATGCAGCTTCTTTCTGAGTATGTAAACCCAGGGATAACCCCCATTGTATATTACGTATTAATGTTTGTTTAACGTGATTAGTGGGGTCGTGGGTGAGTATTTTATAGACATTGTTGTCTTGTAGCATATGCATAATACATTTTTCATACAGGCCACTGTCCAACACCACTATCGCACCGCCCTTATCTGCCATGCGGACTGTTATGTTTCTGTTATTCTGAAGATCTTTAAGTGCTTTTCTTTGAGATATTGACAGGTTGTTATAATGGTCTCGTGAATTGTTGTTAAGTTCCTGTAAATCTCTTTCTATCAATGCTTGAAAAGTGTCCATTTCCGGGGATCTGGATCCGATAGGATAAAATTTATTGTTCTGGGTCTGTAAGGGTGGGATCTGTTGTTGTTTCGTTTTTTTAGTTTCAGACAAATGCTGTAAATCAAAGATAACACATTGATCCTGGAAATTGTGATTAGCATATTCATTGATATTATCATCAAGTTCCTCTGATTTTTCGATTTTCTCTGTAAGATCTTCTGTGGTCTCCTTAAGAAAATGTCTCTTTAGGGTAAGTAATCGTACAAACTTATTTACGTCCATCAGTGTCCGGTATAGATCAAAATTTGTTGTGGGAACATAGTTCAGACCTTTACTTAGAACCTGTATCTGGGAATAAGTTAGTATATTAGCCGATATGTTTACAACTGTCAATTCTTCAGTTGTTTCTTGTAATTGGGATTCATTGCTCTGGTATTGTATTGTATGCCTGTGTCTTTTTCCTGCACGTCTTGTACGTTTTTTGATGCCGTTTTGGGGTTTTTTTGTTGTTGCTGTTGTTGTGCTTTGTAGTTTTTTGATTGTTTGTCTTTATGTGTTTGTCTGGAAGAATTACTAGCAGTTGCACCCTCACTGTCTGAATCCTCCGTAATCGCATCAGTAGACTCTTGTTCAGATGAAGTAAAGCCTACTTTATTGACATTTTGTTGATGTTTTTTCTTATTTGGGTTTTTCAGAATGGAAGACAAAGTCCGATTATATCTTCTATTGAGATGCCAAGTGTAGACACAGTCTTTTTCATAGTCCCGTAGATCTCTATTAAATTTATTTTGTTTGATCTGCGTGATTGCGTTTTCCATGTCTACAATATTGGCTTTCAATTTCGCATCTAGCTCCTTAAATTCTGTTTTATCCACATGAATTTTGAGGGATTCCCGTATTTTAGTATTGTCTCCTTCTATAGTGGTAAGTTTTTCTTTCTCCATAGTAATAATTAGTTCCATTAGTTTAAGTGAACATTCTGACAGGATTCCATTCCATTGTTTGGTAAAGTCTTCATTGTATACTGTAGTGGGGAGTTTTTTTATTCTTAAGCCCCTTGGTATCATAGCACGTTCAAGATATGACTGCAGGGTTGTATAATCCCACCAAATCTTAACCTGATCCGACATCTGAATTTCTAATTCTTGCATCAAAAATCGTATATTTGAATTGTCTGTGCCCTGTTTAGAAAAAATCTCAGCCGCTCTATTTCTTCTGGCGCTATTGTCCACATTTTCAAATGCTATATTCGCTGTTTCCATGTTACTTGATACTGCCTATTAAAAACACCAGTGCAATTGTACACATTCAGTATAGGGATGCCTATACTTATTATTTACTTTAGCTTGGACTAGCAGTGTACTTAAACAAAATATTTACGTAGATGTATTAGAAAAGCGGCATACTTAAAATACGATCCTGTGCACACCTGCAATGTTGCAAAACGGTAATTGTATTCAAAAACTAGTAAATGAATTGTGTGCAGTCATAGAAGAGACATTCATGGGATCGAATAAATCGTGAGGTGCAAGGCTGCTATATCCAACAAACACAAATGTAAGAAAATATAAGTTAACAGAGCTGTCCGCTCACTCACGTATGCCAGACTTAAGAAGGTAATGGAGGTATCTGCATAGTCCCGGTGCTCGAATCCAAGACGGCTTGTTGGAAACCGGTTTCAATATCCAAAGAAAATAGAGTTTGATCGGCACTCGGAAATTGCTTAAAACTTGAGGCTTTATTTTGTATCCATTAAAAATATGTGTACATTTGCAGGTAGCAGACGACCTACGCGTTTCGAACGTAGATATTCAGTTCTTATTCATGGTCTAAAACATTGCTGTATGTGCTCAAACTTAAAAAGGCAGGTAACAGGTGTCTTGAAGCTGTGTAATTGGCGCAAGCGCAGAGTGTCCAAAGCTTTGACTACTACAGCGCCTGAGACCAAATATCGCAGCTGGCATATTATGTGAACAATATTGATGTATCTTAAGGGCAACAAAGAATTATTATGTACATACAATATACATCGGAACATAGGCTCCCTAATAAAGATACATTGTATCCGATCTATGATTAAGTCCTTTGGGCATGCGTGTTTCCATCTGTAATATCCACAGCATCTCCCTGTTTCGTAGCTTTTGTGTTTTGTCCCCTCCCCTTTTAGGGGCGGTAACCCTTTCTATTCCGGTGACTTTTAGACTTGAAAAATCTCCCCGTATTGCACTCTACATATTGTGCATTCTGCCAAATATATTACAAATCTGCAAGATACTAAACAAGTTCTCCAAACCATGAGCAATTTACAAATTAGGGTACTCGAAACTGCTCGTTGCTCGGACGAATACTTTGCCCGCTCGAGAAAATGGCAGCTCCCGCCGTTTTGCTTTTTGGCGGCCAGAAACAGAGCCAATCACAAGCCAGGAGACTCTGCACTCCACCCAGCATGACGTGGTACCCTTACACGTCGATAGCAGTGGTTGGCTGGCCAGATCAGGTGACCCTGGGATAGACTAGCCGCTGCCCGCGCTGCTCGGATCATTCTGTGTCTGGATGCCGCTAGGGAGAGAGCTGCTGCTGGTCAGGGAAAGCGTTAGGGTGTTCTATTAGCTTACTGTTAGGCAGGAGTGATTCTCAAAGAACCCAACAGCCCTTCTTAGGGCTACAATAACGTTCTACTTTTTTTATTTTAATTTGCATCTAGTACCATTTTGTGAGGAATTAGCAGGGGGACTTGCTACCGTTGTGTTTAGCTCTTAGTGGCACACATATCCATAGCAAAGACCGAAGTGGGAAAATTTAGTAGGGGTTGGATTTCAATTAGGCACTAACTCAGTGTCATCTCATCTGGCATAGTAGTGTGCTTTGATACTTGGCTAGAAAATAGCCATAGGAGAATACAAAGAGCTTACTTACGCCTACAGTAGCGTTCTATATATTTGATTTCTGGTTGATCTGCTGGTGGCTGTACTTTCTGCAGTGCATGTACTAGCCAATTCTGAGCAATTTGTAGTGAGACTTGCGACCGCTGTGTTCTGCGCTTAGTGACGCACATATCCATAGCAAAGACCGAAGTGGGAAAATTTAGTAGGGGTTGGATTTCAATTAGGCACTAACTCAGTGTCATCTCATCTGGCATAGTAGTGTGCTTTGATACTTGGCTAGAAAATAGCCATAGCAATAGGATAGCATTGTTTGGTTTTAAAAACTCAAAAAAAAAACAAAAAACACAAAAAAAAACAAAAAACACAAAAAAAAACAAAAAAGACTACCAGTTCTGGTGGAAGTTGACATCTGGCAGTCTACAATCGGTCTGCGCTGCTGGTAAACTCTGGATAACATGGTTAATGTTGAATTCCACCTCGTGGGCACGTCGCACAACAGTCGGTGAGCGGGCAGTTGGAGGCGGCGCTGCCCTGAGAGTGGCAGCATCTGTGCTGGACTTCCTGAAATGCGCACAGATACGGCGCACCTTCATGAGCAAATCAGACAGATTGGGGTATGTCTTGAGGAACCGCTGAACTATGAGATTTAACAAATGGGCCAGGCATGGCACATGTGTCAGTCTGCCGAGTTGCAGAGCCGCCACCAGGTTAAGGCCATTGTCACACACAACCATGCCTGGCTTCAGGTTCAGTGGTGCCAGCCACAGATCAGTCTGCGCCGTGATGCCCTGTAATAGCTCTTGGGCTTTTATCGCCTAGGCTTAGCAGTTTGAGCACAGCCTGCTGTCGCTTAGCGACGGCACTGCTGCTGTGCCTAGAGCTACCGACTGATGGCGCCATGCCCAGGGATGGTAATTCGGAGGAGGAGGTGGGGTGGGAGGAGGAGGAGGCATAGTAGGCCTGAGAGACCTGGACCGAGGTAAGCCCCGCAATCCTCGTTGAAGGCAGTATATGACCAGCCCCAGGGTCAGACTCGGTCCTAGCCTCCACCAAGTTAACCCAATGTGCCGTTAGCGACATATAGTGGCCCTGCCTGGCAGCACTCGTCCATGCGACCGTGGTCAGGTGGACCTTGTCAGAAACGGCGTTGTCAGGGCACGGATGATGTTGTCTGACACTTGCTGGTGCAGGGCTGGGACGGCGCATCTGGAAAAAAAGTGGCGGCTAGGGACCGAATACCGAGGGGCGGCCGCCGCCATGAGGGTGCGAAAGGCCTCGGTCTCTACCAGCCTATAGGGCAGCATCTCCAGGCTGAGTAATTTGGAGATGTGGACGTTGAGGGCTTGGGCGTGTGGGTGAGTTGCACTGTATTTCCTCTTGCGCTCTAGGGTCTGTGGTTTAGAGAGCTGGACGCTGCGCATGGAGACATTGGTGGATGCTGTGGAGGATCGTGGAGGCGAAGGAGTGGTTTTCGCACGGGAGGTGTTTGGGCCAGGGTCCTGGGCAGGGGGCTGACTAGCAGATGCAGCAGATGACACAGGGGAAGGAGCAGTGGTGTGCCTGGCCGGAGGTGAATGGCCTTGGTTCCATTGAGTGGGGTGTTTAGCATTCATATGCCTGCGCATACTGGTGGTGGTTAAGCTGGTAGTGGTGGAACCACTGCTGATCCTGGTGTGGCACAGGTTGCACACCACAGTCCGTCTGTCATCCGATGTTTCTTTAAAGAACCTCCAGACTTCCGAAAATCTAGCCCCCACCACGTAAGCTTCACTACTTGAAACATTTGGCGCTGATGCACCAGCTCTGGACCTGCCTCTCCGTCTGGCCCCTCCACTGTCTCTTCCAACCTGTTCTCGTCGAGGACTCGCCTCCGTCTCAGAAGCACAATGTTCACCCAGCCTATCAACCCAGCTTGGGTCTGTCACCTCATCATCCTCCGATCCCTCAGTCTGCTCCCCCCTTGGACTTCCTGCCCTGACAACAACTTCACCACTGTCTGACAACCGTGTCTCCTCATTGTCCGACACCTCTTTACACACTTCTTCCACTACGTCAACAATGTCATCATCACCCACAGACTGCGACCGGTGGAAAACCTGGGCATCGGGAAAGAGCTCAGCAGCAACCGGACAAGTGGTTTGTGACTGTGGGAAGGGTCCAGAAAACAGTTCCTCAGAGTATGCCGGTTCAAATGCCAAATTTTGCTGGGAGGGGGCAGACTGGGGGGAAGGAGGCTGAGGTGAAGGAGCTGGAGGAGTGCTGATTTCGGTGACATGGGTGGACTGCGTGGAAGACTGACTGGTAGACAAATGGCTAGAAGCATTGTCCGCAATCCACGACATCACCTGTTGGCACTGTTCTGGCCTCAACAGTGCTCTACCACAAGTCCCAGTACCTTGAAACCTGAACCCAGGAAGTGTAGCTCTGCGGCGTTCCCCTGCTCCCTCATCAGCAGGTGGTGTCTCACCCCACCCAGGACCACGGCCTCTGACCCCTGCAGTAGTTGGACGCCCATGCCCTCGTCCTCTACCCCTACCCCTAGCCCTCGGGTTCAACATTTTCAAAATTAAAGTGTAAACTGTTAATTTTTTTGTGTTTTTTGTGTGGTTTTTTTTGTGGTTTTTTTGTTTTTTAACAAAACAGAAGAAATCACACAGCAACCACAAAAGATGATGATGATTGCTATGGCTAGTTTCTAACCTACACTGACAGCACACAACTGGATTTTGTGGTGTGCCTATCACTTTAAGTTTTGACAAAAAAAAAAAATCGGCAGACTGTACCTAATTCAATCAAACCCCTAATAAATTGTCCCACTTAGGTGTTTGAGATGGATATGTGTGTCACTAAGCGCTAAATATAACGTTCGCAAGTCTCCCTGCAAATTAGTCACAATATGGTACTAGCTGCACTACTAGTGCCAGCAAGCCCAGCCACAAGCAAAGAAAAAAATATTCTAGCCCTAACAAGGGCTGTTGGGTTCTTGTAGACTCACTCCTGCCTAACAGTAAGCTAATATAACACCCTAACGCTATCCCTGCAGCAGCAGCAGCTCTCTCCCTAACAACATCCAGACAGAGAATGATGCGAGCAGCGCGGGCAGGGGCTAGTCTATTCCAGGGTCACCTGATCAGGCCAGCCAACCACTGCTATCGACGTGTAAGTGAACCACGTCATGTTGGGTGGAGTGCAGAGTCTCCTGGCTTGTGATTTGCTCTGTTTCTGGCCGCCAAAAATCAAAACGGCGGGAGATGCCATTTTCTCGAGCTGGCGAAATATTCGACCGAGCAACTAGCAGTTGCGAGTATGCTAATGCTCGAACGAGCATCAAGCTCGGACGAGTGTGTTCGCTCATCTCTACACCTGACTCTTGGCTGGGTCACATGACATGTTCCAGTTACTACTTCCGGAACCTTGCGTTCCAAAGAGCAATCCGTGTGCGGTCCACCGGGTAGTTCCGGCAGACCGTACATCTACCATTGTGAACTTAAATTTTTTAATTTGTTTCAGAACAGTATGAAACATTTTTAACAATGTAAAGGTTTTTTTATTTCTAGGAACTGTTATGCTAAGTTACTTTTTAACTCCTCCCTCTTTCTCCATAATCTGCTCATGATGTCACTTCCCATGTGGGGATATAAATTACTATGTGTACCATGCTGTTTTAGAGCTGATGAAGCGTCCAGTATAGAGGACGCGAAACGCGTTGTCCATGTTACTATGTTTTTATGTTTTAATGTTTTCTATTTTTACTTCAATATTGGTAATAAAACCATTTAAAATCAACCATCTGGATCGGCGAGTGCCTTGGAAGTAGCCCTACTTTTTCTTCTGAATCTACGAGGACGGAGGTGAGCCTCTGCCCTTTGGAGATCTTATATTCTTTTGCATCATATAAATGTTATGCGCTACTTTGTATTATACTAAGGCACATATGTCAATAACCGCCCACAATAAGTAGTTTCTTACAATAAATACATGAATAATCTAATCGCAGAGCTAGACATGAAATTATCTGGAAAAACTGTTTTCCAGTCAACCCCAGGATCAGTGAAAATCCTCAATATGTTGTATTTCATGATAAAGAACAGGAGGATAGAACAACAAACACATCTTGGTGTACCTGCACAAATTGTGTTAAAATGCCAACTAATATAGAGTCGATATGTTGCAAAGAAATAAAGAACATAGATCCCTATTTAGATCTTTTTAACATCTACTGTTAAAGACCAGACACGACCACCATAAATGTTCGTTTAGCCGGTCAGTTTATGCGTCCACCACCTCAAAAAATATTTCACAGGTAATGTAAGATATAGTTGACATTGAACAATGGCATGACAAAAGTCAAAACAATTAGTCCACATAATCAATTCATACATGTCTGCATGATTTTGTGCTATGGAAAGATTTCAATATTTTTCCTAACAATGTGTGTATGTTCATGTTATGTCATGTAAATGAAACTCATTATTAGTAACCACAATAATCAGAGCATTTTTTATAATAATGGCTTTCACCGGCATGTCCAGAATATCAACATGGACAGTTTCTAAATCATTGTATGTCTACAATGAATCTTTCCATTGCAAGACATCCAAAAGAGATCATGAAAAACTGTATGAATTGATTGATAAATTTTCAAGTAATGCTTTTATTACTATGTCTTGCACTATGTCCAAAAAGTTTATTAATATTGATTTATTTTTGGCAGATGTATTCGCAAAACATGCTATGGAGCATTTACTACTTGGATCCATGGTTATCTGGGTGTTGGTAACAGAAGGCCAATCCCATCCTGTGTTGTCAAAAATGAGAGATGCCTACCCAGACCCGGATGACCAGTAAGTTGGTTTTCAACAGTGTGATGATGACTCTGCCGAATTATTTGCTTTACAATAAAATTAATGCAAAAAACTTTACATCACATTTAAAACCAAACGTTCATTGGTTCTCCGTTGTTTGTTTCAACAATGTTACAATTTATTAATAATATTTCATAAAAATGTAAGACTATTTATAAGTTATTTAATAAAGATTTATATTTTGCATCTAAAATAGTGTAGTATACATTTGTGTTTCCTGCAAGTATTGTGCTTTTTCAATTGAAATATAAGTTATGTCTGTCTATTAGAGATTTTAATCTCTCACTAAAAACAGTCCTTCATGTTGTAAGTTAACTTTAAAATTAATTTTTTTTTTTGCTCATAAATGGTTATCTTGTTCAAAATGGCCGCTGTAAAGGAATATATAAATAACAGTCCTACTTCTTACTGATAATGCTGACTATAGTAAAATATTGAAATAAAATACAACATACAATATGATGGGTTAGTAGAGATGAGCGAACATGCTCGTCCGAGCTTGATGCTCGGTCGAGCATTAGGGTACTCGAAACTGCTCGTTGCTCGGACGAATACTTCGCCCGCTCGAGAAAATGGCAGCTCCCGCCGTTTTGCTTTTTGGCGGCCAGAAACAGAGCCAATCACAAGCCAGGAGACTCTGCACTCCACCCATAATGACGTGGTACCCTTACACGTCGATAGCAGTGGTTGGCTGGCCAGATCAGGTGACCCTGGGATAGACTAGCCGCTGGCCGCGCTGCTCGGATCATTCTGTCTCTGGATGCCGCTAGGGAGAGAGCTGCTGCTGGTCAGGGAAAGCGTTAGGGTGTTCTATTAGCTTACTGTTAGGCAGGAGTGATTCTCAAAGAACCCAACAGCCCTTCTTAGGGCTACAATAACGTTCTACTTTTTTTATTTTAATTTGCATCTTTTACCATTTTGTGAGGAATTAGCAGGGGGACTTGCTACCGTTGTGTTTAGCTCTTAGTGGCACACATATCCATAGCAAAGACCGAAGTGGGAAAATTCAGTAGGGGTTGGATTTCTATTAGGCAATAACTCAGTGTCATCTCATCTGGCATAGTAGTGTGCTTCCTTTGATACTTGGCTAGAAAATAGCCATAGGAGAATACAAATAGCTTCTTGAAGCCTACAGTAGCGTTCTATATATTTGATTTCTGGTTGATCTGCTGGTGGCTTTAGTTTCTGCAGTGCATGTACTTGCCAATTCTGAGCAATTTGTAGTGAGACTTGCGACCGCTGTGTTCTGCGCTTAGTGGCGCACATATCCATAGCAAAGGCTGAAGTGGCAAAATTCAGTAGGGGTTGGATTTCTATTAGGCAATAACTCAGTGTCATCTCATCTGGCTGACTAATGAGCTTCCTTTGATACTTGGCTAGAAAATAGCCATAGCAATAGGATAGGATTGTTTGGTTTTAAAAACTCTAAAAAATAGTGAAAAGAAAAAAAAAAGTTTAAAAAAATTTATAACTCTCATTTTAAAAATGTTTAACCCCAGGGCTAGGGGTAGAGGACGAGGGCGGGGACGTGGGCGTCCAACTACTGCAGGGGTCAGAGGCCGTGGTCCTGGGCGGGGTGAGACACCACCTGCTGATGAGGGAGCAGGGGAACGCCGCAGAGCTACACTCCCTAGGTTCATGTCTGAAGTTACTGGGACTCGTGGTAGAGCACTGTTGAGGCCAGAACAGTGCGAACAGGTGATGTCGTGGATTGCTGACAATGCTTCGAGCAATTTGTCCACCACCAGTCAGTCTTCCACGCAGTCCACCCATGTCACCGAAATCCCCACTCCTCCAGCTCCTGCACCTCAGCCTCCTCCCCCCCAGTCTGCCCCCTCCCAGGAAAATTTGCCATTTGAACCGGCATACTCTGAGGAACTGTTTTCTGGACCCTTCCCACAGTCACAAACCACTTGTCCGGTTGCTGCTGAGCAATTTTCCGATGCCCAGGTTTTCCACCAGTCACAGTCTGTGGGTGATGATGACCTTCTTGACGTAGTGGAAGTGTGTAAAGAGGTGTCCGACGATGAGGAGACACGGTTGTCAGACAGTGGGGAAGTTGTTGTCAGGGCAGGAAGTCCGAGGGGGGAGCAGACTGAGGGATCGGAGGATGATGAGGTGACAGACCCAAGCTGGGTTGAGAGGCCGGGTGAACACAGTGCTTCTGAGACGGAGGAGAGTCCTCGACCAGAACAGGTTGGAAGAGGCAGTGGTGGGGCCAGACGGAGAGGCAGGGCCAGAGCTGGTGCATCAGCGCCAAATGTGTCAACTAGTGAAGCTCCCGTGGCGAGGGCTCTTGCGGCGAGGGCTAGATCTTCAGAAGTCTGGAGGTTCTTTAAGGAAACACCGGATGACCGACGGACTGTGGTGTGCAACATTTGCCAAACCAGGCTCAGCAGGGGTTCCACCACTACTAGCTTAACTACCACCAGTATGCGCAGGCATATGAATGCTAAACACCCCACTCAGTGGCAACAAGCCCGTTCACCTCCGGCCGTGCACACCACTGCTCCTTCCCCTGTGTCAGCTGATAGTCAGCCCCCTGCCCAGGACCCTGCCACAAAAACCCCATCGTCGCCTCCACGATCCTCCACAGCATCCACCAGCGTTCAGCTCTCCATACCCCAGACGCTGGAGCGGAAACGCAAATATAGTGCAACCCACCCGCACGCCCAAGCCCTTAATGTCCACATCTCCAGATTGCTTAGCCTGGAGATGCTGCCCTATAGGCTAGTAGAGACCGAGGCCTTTCGCAACCTCATGGCGGCGGCCGCCCCTCGGTATTCGGTCCCCAGCCGCCACTACTTTTCCCGATGTGCCGTCCCAGCCCTGCAACAGCACGTGTCAGACAACATCATCCGTGCCCTGACCAACGCCGTTTCTGACAAGGTCCACCTGACCACGGACACGTGGATGAGTGCTGCCGGGCAGGGCCACTATATATCGCTGACGGCACATTGGGTTAACTTGGTGGAGGCTGGGACCGAGTCTGACCCTGGGGCTGGTCATATACTGCCGACGCCGAGGATTGCGGGGCCTACCTCGGTCCAGGTGTTTCAGGCCTACTATGCCTCCTCCTCCTCCCACCCCTCCTCCACCTCCTCCTCCGAACTACCATCCGTGGGCACGGCGCCATCAGTCGGTAGCTCTAGGCACAGCAGCAGTGCCGTCGCTAAGTGACAGCAGGCGGTGCTCAAACTGCTGAGCCTAGGCGACAAAAGGCACACCGCCCAAGAGCTATTACAGGGCATCACGGCGCAGACTGATCTGTGGCTGGCACCGCTGAACCTCAAGCCGGGAATGGTTGTGTGTGACAACGGCCGTAACCTGGTGGCGGCTCTGCAACTCGGCAGACTGACACATGTGCCATGCCTGGCCCATGTGTTAAATCTGATAGTGCAGCGTTTCCTCAAGACATACCCCAATCTGTCTGATTTGCTCACGAAGGTGCGCCGCATCTGTGCGCATTTCAGGAAGTCCAGCCCAGATGCTGCCACTCTCAGGGCAGCGCAGCGCCGCCTCCAACTGCCCGCTCACGATGTGTGGAGAGGAAAGGAGTGTGAGAATGCATGAATACCAGCAGGCCCTGGTGCACAAGCTGAAACAGTATTTCCCTTCTGACAGCGCTAGCGGCAGAGTGCGTAGTTCTGCGGGACAAGTAGCGAGGGAGAGTAGGCGAGCAGGCAGCTTGTCCAGCACTGGCAAGGGTACGCTTTACAAGGCTTTTGCCAGCTTTATGTCACCCCAGCAAGACACTGTCACCTGTCCCCAGTCTCGGCAGAGTAGGGCTGATCTTTACAGAAAGATGGTGAGGGAGTACGTAGCTGACCATACCATCGTCCTAAATGATCACACAGCTCCCTACAACTACTGGGTTTCAAAGCTGGACATGTGGCACGAACTGGCGCTGTACGCCTTGGAGGTTCTTGCCTGCCCTGCCGCTAGCGTCTTGTCCGAGCGGGTTTTCAGTGCAGCTGGTGGCATCATCACCGATAAGCGTACACGCCTGTCGACTGACAGCGCTGACAGGCTGACGCTTATTAAGATGAATAAAGCCTGGATTTCTCATAATTTCCAATCTCCACCAGGTGAAGGAAGCTCAACCTGAATAATTGATCCACTCCTCCTCCTCCTCATTTTCCTCCTTCTCCTCCTCTTTGTACAGTAAAGCAGAGGAAAATGGCTATTTTTTGACAGGGCCCACTGGCTCTTGCTATAGTACTTCATGCATTTAATTTTTCTGGAGGGCCACCTACCCGGTCCTCTGTTTGAAACAATTTTTGTGAGTGCCACATACAGGCACTCAATCTATTCCATTTTTCTGGAGGGCCACCTACCCGGTCCTCTGTTTTAAAAAATTTTTGGGACTGCCACATACAGGCACTCAATCTATTCCATTTTACTGGAGGGCCACCTACCTGCTCCTCTGGTTTGAAACATTTTTGGGACTGCCACATACAGGCACTCAATCTATTCCATTTTACTGGAGGGCCACCTACCTGCTCCTCTGGTTTGAAAAATGTTTGGGACTGCCACATACAGGCACTATCCAAATTAAATTGTCTCCATAGCAGCCTCCACACGTTGTCTCCATTGCTACCTCCAAAAGTCGTCCATATAGCTGCCTCCATACATCGTCCCTTTATCAAACGAGGTGTGTCAGGCAGAAATTTGGGTTGTTTTCATGGATTCCACATCAAAGTTGTTAACTTTGTCGCCACCCTGCTGTGTTATCCACAAAATATACTGGCAAACTTTTACCATTTAGGGATATTATTTCAGCGCTTCTTGCGCATCTGTTTACATTCCCCTCACCCGGCATATCCTAAACTTATAAGAACGCTACTACACTTGATCTTATACAAACGGTAACCCTTTCTATTCCGGTGACTTTTAGACTTGAAAAATCTCCCGTATGTTTTTGTAGAAAATGCTTGGATAATGTGGATATATTCTTGTCTGTCTGTTTAGTACCGTCAGAAATATGCTCCGCAATTCTTTTTTTCATTGATCGGATCGTGCTACCCACGTATTGCACTCTACATATTGTGCATTCTGCCAAATATATTACAAATTCGAATAACGAGTACCCGAGCATTTTAGTGTTCGCTCATCTCTATTCTTAATCTCTAAAATCTCTTCTGAAGTTCATCTTGAAAGCAGGACAGACAGAAGTTCTCTGAAGTATCAGATGACATACAAGCTCTATGCGGAGGGGGAGAAGTGAGTCGCAGCAGTTAGGTCTTGACTAGAGATGAGCGAACATGCTCGTCCGAGCTTGATGCTCGGTCGTTAAATCTGATAGTTCAGCGTTTCCTCAAGACATACCCCAATCTGTCAGATTTGCTCACGAAGGTGCGCCGCATCTGTGCGCATTTCAGGAAGTCCAGCACAGATGCTGCCACTCTCAGGGCAGCGCAGCGCCGCCTCCAACTGCCCGCTCACCGACTGTTGTGCGACGTGCCCACGAGGTGGAATTCAACACTGACCATGTTATCCAGAGTTTACCAGCAGCGCAGAGCGATTGTAGACTGCCAGATGTCAACTTCCACCAGAACTGGTAGTCAGGTCAGTCAGCTTCCTCAAGTCTACAATGAGGAGTGGACGTGGATGTCTGATATCTGTCAGGTGCTGAGTAACTTTGAGGAGTCAACACAGATGGTCAGTGGCGATGCCGCCATCATCAGCCTCACCATCCCGCTGCTTGGCCTGTTGAAAAACTCTCTGATCAGCATGAAGTCGGAAGCTTTGCGCTCGTCACAAGAGACGGGGGAAGAAGATTCCCTTGTTGATAGCCAAAGCACCCTCAGGTCTGTTTCTCAGCGCATATCGGAGGAGGTGGAGGTGGAGGAGGATGAGGAGGAAGAGGAGGAGAATGTTGGCGAGACACAAGAGGGGACCATTGTTGAGTCCTTCACTGTTCAGCGTGTATGGGCAGAAGAAGAGGAGTTGGAGGAGTTGGAGGAGGAGGAAATGGACAGTCAGGCCAGTGAGGGGAGTGAATTCTTACGCGTTGGTACTCTGGCGCATATGGCAGATTTCATGCTAGGCTGCCTATCCCGTGACCCTCGCGTTCAAAGAATTTATTCCAGCACCGATTACTGGGTGTTCACTCTCCTGGACCCACGGTACAAGCAAAATCTTTCCACTCTCATCCCTGGAGAGGAAAGGAGTGTGAGAATGCATGAATACCAGCAGGCCCTGGTGCACAAGCTGAAACAGTATTTCCCTTCTGACAGCGCTAGCGGCAGAGTGCGTAGTTCTGCGGGACAAGTAGCGAGGGAGAGTAGGCGAGCAGGCAGCTTGTCCAGCACTGGCAAGGGTACGCTTTACAAGGCTTTTGCCAGCTTTATGTCACCCCAGCAAGACACTGTCACCTGTCCCCAGTCTCGGCAGAGTAGGGCTGATCTTTACAGAAAGATGGTGAGGGAGTACGTAGCTGACCATACCATCGTCCTAAATGATCACACAGCTCCCTACAACTACTGGGTTTCAAAGCTGGACATGTGGCACGAACTGGCGCTGTACGCCTTGGAGGTTCTTGCCTGCCCTGCCGCTAGCGTCTTGTCCGAGCGGGTTTTCAGTGCAGCTGGTGGCATCATCACCGATAAGCGTACACGCCTGTCGACTGACAGCGCTGACAGGCTGACGCTTATTAAAATGAATAAAGGCTGGATTTCTCAGAATTTCCAATCTCCACCAGGTGAAGGAAGCTCAACCTGAATAATTGATCCACTCCTCCTCCTCCTCCTCATTTTCCTCCTTCTCCTCCTCTTTGTACAGTAAAGCAGAGGAAAATGGCTATTTTTTGACAGGGCCCACTGGCTCTTGCTATACTTCATGCATTTAATTTTTCTGGAGGGCCACCTACCCGGTCCTCTGTTTGAAACAATTTTTGTGAGTGCCACATACAGGCACTCAATCTATTCCATTTTTCTGGAGGGCCACCTACCCGGTCCTCTGTTTTAAAAAATTTTTGGGACTGCCACATACAGGCACTCAATCTATTCCATTTTACTGGAGGGCCACCTACCTGCTCCTCTGGTTTGAAACATTTTTGGGACTGCCACATACAGGCACTCAATCTATTCCATTTTACTGGAGGGCCACCTACCTGCTCCTCTGGTTTGAAAAATGTTTGGGACTGCCACATACAGGCACTATCCAAATTAAATTGTCTCCATAGCAGCCTCCACACGTTGTCTCCATTGCTACCTCCAAAAGTCGTCCATATAGCTGCCTCCATACATCGTCCCTTTATCAAACGAGGTGTGTCAGGCAGAAATTTGGGTTGTTTTCATGGATTCCACATCAAAGTTGTTAACTTTGTCGCCACCCTGCTGTGTTATCCACAAAATATACTGGCAAACTTTTACCATTTAGGGATATTATTTCAGCGCTTCTTGCGCATCTGTTTACATTCCCCTCACCCGGCATATCCTAAACTTATAAGAACGCTACTACACTTGATCTTATACAAAAGGTTCTTAAAGTGCTGTTTGGGGAGTAGCCTAGAGACGGGGCTTGGATTGGCGAAAGCTCGCCTGGCACGGAGCGCCAGCTCCATGGCATCATGCGCTTCTTGCGCATCTGTTTACATTCCCCTCACCCGCCATATCCCAAACTATAGAACGCTACTACACTTAACTTGTGCAGGCTGGACCGAGTCTGACCCTGGGGCGGTCATATACTGCCGACGCAGAGAATTGCGGGGCCTACCTCGGTCCAGGTCTCAAGGCCTACTAATACCTCCTCCCACCCCTCCTCCACCTCCTCCCTCCGAATTACCATCCGTGGGCATGGCGCCATCAGTCGGTAGCTCTAGGCACAGCAGCAGTGCCGTCGCTAAGCGACAGCAGGCGGTGCTGAAACTGCTGAGCTAGGCGATAAAGGCACACCGCCCAAGAGCTATTACAGGGCATTCCACATCAAAGTTTTAACTTTGTCGCCACCCTGCTGTGTAATCCACAAAATATACTGCAAACTTTTACCATTTAGGGATATTATTTCAGCGCTTTTCCGCATCTGTTTACATTCCCCTCACCCGCCATATCCTAACTTATAAGAACGCTACTACACTTGATCTATACAAAGGTCTTAGAAGTGCTGTTTGGGGAGTAGCCTAGAGACAGGGCTTGGATTGGCGAAAGCCGCCTGGCTGCAGCGCCAGCTCCATCCCAAGATCCAACTAACATAGTTGCAGCACCTTTATCTACTACTAGTTCACTGCCTCCATATATAAATAATAATCTTTATTTATATAGCGTCATCATATTCTGTAGCGCTTTACAAATCATAGAAACAATACAAATGTAAGTACAGAGCACAACATTTGTATGGAACAAACAGAGTGAGGTCCCTGCTCGCCAGAGCTTACGGTTTATGAAGATGATGGGGTAACACGAGGTAAAAGAATATTTAATGGTCAAGCCATTCTTCTTAGGGAATAGAAAAAATATAATAAATGGAATTGCTGTCGCTTGAACCACTCAGCCGTCATCTTATATCCAGGTCCAGGGGAATGGGACTGCAGAAAGTCTGGTGCCTGTTGGTTGCTGGATACAGATGGGAGGACACACAGGACGGGTTAGTAGAAGAGTTAAAACTTCATGCAGTTAATGAGTGGTTAAGGCTGGCCTAAAGAAATGGGTTTTAAGAGCACGTTTGAAACTTTGGAGGTTAGTATTAGTCTGATAGTCCGGGGCAGAGCATCCATAAAATTGGTGCAGCTCTAAGAAGTCTTGGAGACGCGAGTGGGAGTTCGCACTAGGGTAGAGGTTAATCTAAGATCACTGGCGATCTAAGAGCACGGGTTGGGCGATAGACTGAGATAAGAGAGGAGAGGTAGGGGGTGCAGCATTATACAGAGCTTTATGGATGAGGGTTTATTATTTTAAACTGATTCGAAAGGAGACTGGCAGCCAGTGCAGCGACTGGCATGAACTGTAAGCATACATGGTCCCCTTATCAAACGAGCTGTGTCAGGCAGAATTTGGGGTTGTTTTCATGGCTTCCATGTTAACTTTGTCGCCACCCTGCTGTGTAATCCACAAATATACTGGCAAACTTTTATCATGTACCGATATTATTTGAGCGCTTCTTGCTCACCTCCTTTGGTTCCTCTTGACACCCATTGGTTTGAAGCCTGGTCCATTGGGGTATGTCGCCATGCCACTCTCTAGCCTGCTGCCGCTGCCTCTGCATCCGTCCCCTATAGTGTCAGGGTCAATTATTGGTTGTTTTAGATGCTATCTAGCTTCATTCTGTCACTCTTTCATGGCCATGCTGTTGCCCATAATTTTGGCAAATGGTGCGATTAGGCAGCCTCAGAGGCATCCATGCATGCTGCCCCTGCTGTTTTCCTGTCCATTTCCGTGGTGTTTCCATCCTTTTCTGAGGTTCCAGGTGTTTGGCCAAGCTTCCCTGTGCAGAGCCTTGGTCCCCTTGAAAAATGCTCGAGTCTCCATTGACTTCAATGGGGTTCGTTTCGAGACGACACTCGAGCATCGGGAAAAGTTCGTCTCGAATAACGAGTACCCGAGCATTTTAGTGTTCGCTCATCTCTAGTCTGACATAATAACTTCGAGACGCTGCCAAATTTCAGGAATGAAATACAGGGAAAAAACTATTTAAAATTACAATTCAATTCACAAAAGGTCCTTAAGTAGTTTGGCATTTCTCAACGTACATTCGCTCATAAAACTTGAAGATGACTGCAACGCGCTACCAGCAAGGGAATTACACCCACAACTGGGATGGATATAGTAAGTGTGTTTATACAATACTGTCATCACTGGCAATTATAGAGAACGGACTGTGACATATCACGACAGGTTGTATGGTACTCTAATGGTGAAGCACTGATGGCAGAAGAAGGGTTTTCATTTGGGGGAAGGAAGGAATTGTTTAAACCTCCTACGTAATATGTGCTACTTAATGTTTCCTTTACCGTCCTAAGGCAGGTCGTTCTTTCTATTTCAAACCAGTCTCAGTCTAGTTTTTATCTTTTGTAGTATGATTTTTATGTAGTGAATGTACTTTGTGCTTGACTTTACATCAACGTATAGAAACAAGGAAACTACAGGCAGTACCTGGGGTACGTTACAAGATAGCGGTTCGGAGGGGTCTGTCTATGGTTGGCTGTAAGTTGGGTGTCCTTAAGTAGGGGACCGCCTGTATATGTTTCAGTAAAACAATTAAAATAGTAAATTGTTACCATGCAGACACAAATTTGTGAGTTTTAGGGTTCAGCAACCCCATATACATAGTTGCCATGAACCAATGCCACAGCCATGCAACCTCCATAGTAAAACACTGATAGTCAATAATTTTAATAATGAACTTAGTGGACTATACAATTTGGCAGGACTAGGATGGCAGCTTGTCACGTCATTTTGTGAGATTTCTGCTAGATCTAGTTTAGAAGAAGGAGTATGGATAAACAACCTGCTGATGGCGCAAAATAATTCACTTCCCCTTCGGTTTTTTTGTTATTCATGTTTTTAGAATTGGTAGTTGGAGTTACATTGGAGAAATGCCACTCCTCTTTATCAAAGGGGATAACCCAGATGAAAAGGAGAGTATGAGAGAATAGTGACGTGCAAAAACAACAATAAGTGTACAAAACCCAAGGTGGGAAAACCAAACCACAAGCTGTGATGAGCACGACATGAGGCATGTCCAGTTAATGATCAAATTTGCTGTAGACAAAGCTGGTTGGTGGCCTGCTGTAACACAATTGGTCCACATTTGACGCTTGGGGATGAGGGGGTGATTGCTGTTCACCCCTTCTTTCTCCATAGTGAATGCACAGCACCAGACTGTAATTACGGGAAAGACGAGCCGCTCTATCTTTTCCCTGTGCAGTGCACTCCTGGCCACATTGATGCCGGGCGTCCAAACCTTGTGGCGCAGTATACATTTCCCAAAATGGCTGTGTGAAAAGGCACCTCATCTAAGAACGGCTCCGATACGATGGAGTTGGGTTTACCAAACACATTGAATAAATTGGACTGGCTTTATTAAACCATCCTGGTTCTCATATGTTTCAATAAAAGACCAGAGAAAATAGTGCTACCTACACAACATTATCCTTCGTTAAAATTGAGGTTAGTTAGGAATAAAGGTATACTAACCCTTCTATGTATAACGTGAAACTCGGAAATAAAGCCTGTTTGATTGCACGCCTCGTCCTTTCCCCCTATGGTTTATGTGGACTCGGGGCGGTAGGTCGGTGTGACGTACCCCAAGGGTGTTAAAAGGGACGTATTAATATGCGTTCTAATCAAATATTTCCAAGCTGATGCCCTGATCTTTTCTCAGCTCCAGAGTATACAAAAAGACCTAAGAAGCACTCACTTTGAAGTGCAAACATGGTAGTACTTGCACCATTTATTAATGCCATTGAACGCAGATCAGCGCCATTTGGAATAAGTCCAATTTCACTCACCTTGGGCACGTGTCCAAAACGAACTACCCCCCTAGGTATTATCGCATCCATGGTTCTGTCATAATGGTGTCCAAGGGGGTCATATAGATGTGGCAGTTCAGTGTCCATTCTGGCTCTATAGTGCATGGGAAAAAACAATATCAGTAGAAGTCTAGATCTATTCAATCTGGAACTCCAAGGGAGGATAAAAAGTACAATGTATCCTACCAAAAGACTGATAAGATTAGAGAACTTTGCCGTGAAAGCAGGTTATTGTTTTTACAGGACATTCATGATTGCGGCATGGCCCTTTTTAGGGGATTTTGATGTTAGCTCATGTTGTATAGGTAAACTTTCTTAAATCCACGTTTCGTGAAAACAAAGAGAATGGGTTCATTTACTGCAGAGTTATAAGTTCTAGAAATACTTTACAGGAGACACCATTAACCCCTTAACGCGAGCGCACTTTTTCACCTTCATTGAAATGGCCATTTTTTTAATCTAAACATGTGTCACTATAAGTGTTTATAAACTTTGGAACGCTTTAAAACATATCCCAGTGATTGTTTCTCGAGACCATTGGGCAGATTTACTTACCCGATCCTACCATAGTACTGCCATACTACAGTAGGGCTGTCATATGTGAAATTTGCACATTGTAAGGAATGACTTAAATCAGACAGCTCGGTCTTTGTATGACTGAGGCTGCATGGTAAATGAACGCGCCCTCCGATGACTCACATGGGGCAGTAATTAAATCCAAATGAAGGCGCCATGTGCCGCCGGGATTGTACAGGGTTAACACCCATGATCGGTTGCCAGAACCGCAACCGTGGGTGGTATACCGGTGGGGTTTGCTGCAATATGCAGCAACGCCCCCACCTGTATGGAGGGGACTCAGCCCATGAGCCCTCCGATGCATGCAGCTGACTGTGTAATACAGATATGTCACATGTTGATAAGGGGTAATGTGTATTAAAACACAACCAACTCTAAAGTATACAAAAAAAATAAAATACACATAACATCAACAAAATGTATAGCAATTAGTTACTAATAATGCATCAGGTTGGACAGGTACTAACAGAGTACAGCAGAATTCTTTATAGACCCAGGGTCCCTCAAAACTAACAATTAAACCCACCGAATATTTAACGAGAACAGCCCCAATGGGATGCTACCAAGTGGTCCATTTGATTAGGACGTATTGCCAGATGTGTCCCGAATACTTAATCTAATCAAACCAAAAAAACTGGGTAACCCTGGTTTTTATAAGAATTGAATTTTTTTTAAAAAAACAATACTTTTTCTTCAGAGTTATGGCAATTTGTTTCCTCTTTTTTGGAAGTTCTGCCTGCCTGAAAAACGTGGCCTATCGAAAATCCTTCCCTTACTTCCCGTGACGCCCATGGGGTCTCTCATGACCAGTTATTGCCAATGAGAATTCAACAATGAAATACATTAAAGTCTCTACATACAACATGTATACAGGCACCAGCCTGGCAGCTATCATATTAAGGTAATGGCAGGTTCACAGCATGGAAATAAAGAATAGACCCTCATTGAAAAAGTTTCATAAATATATATTCTGTTGCTCTACAGAGCTGAGAATTACAAGGTCCCTGTGGTATACATAAGTTTCGGAAGATGGGAAACTTTGAATAAGCGCAGAAGTGAAGGATTCTGCGTCAGAGGCAGGGGCACAAAAGCTGTGCAGGATCGCACGCCGGTATGGGTGGATTGGGAAAGGGTGCACCCATGACATCTATTTTCTTGTCGAGACTTAAAACTGAGACCGAGACTATCAAACTATGGTTATTGATAGAGCTCAAGCACTCAGTTCCTCCCTATCCTAAATGAACTGCAAATAGGAGACAAGTCCCTTCCAGAAAGTGACATCAAACCAGGATACAGGTAAAGTGATTTTGCTATTGTTTTATCTGTTGTTAACAGGTTAGTACAAAAATGTTAAAGTCTAACATCACTAAGTTGTTCAATGCTGTTTTTTGGCAGAATAGTTAATACAACATGTGCAAAAATCTAGTACTAGGAGTGGTAAGAGTAATGGCAACAAACACAATTAACATTTATTACACACTGCTGATGGGTGTCATTGACTTATTCAGGAAAAGGAAGTGTTCAATGATTTAGTGAGGATTTCAGGAGTGATAGCCGTGACGCTAAACCCCAAAACTCATACCCCCCAACAGCAATTTTCTGCTTACATAATACGTAGGGGGGGGGGGGGGGGGCATAGACAACCACAAAGATGGTCCCTCCCTACTCTAAGTGTAGACATGTAACAAGACAAGGCAACAAGAATGACTCAACAGGTCCACAATCCAGGTTGTCACAAGATAGCTAATCAGGCACAAACATCACAGATAGGACGGATAGTCAATACAAAAGCCAAATACTTAGAAATCAGTAATACAAAAAAGCCAAACCAGCGATGGATAATAGCAGTTGCAGAGTTTTTTATCAGAGAATGACATATGCTCCAGGGTGAAGAGCTAGGAAGTGTGAGCTATATAAACCTTGGCTGGTCAGTGCAAATTTTGCAGAGACTGAGATTGGTAGTTTCAATCGGGCAGGCCACAGAGAAAATGTTCAGAGTGAACACAGAAAATGGAATTGCGACTTTCACCCTGACAGTATGAACTTCAGAATTCCCGACACATATGTAACAGTGAGTCAATGATTCAGTGACAAAAAGGGAAGAAAGGGGTTGATTACCAATAGTGTATAATCGCTTATTAACGAAGAGTAGTAAAGGTGCACTTGTTGATTTAGCCCCTAGTGGGGCTCAATTTTACTTACCTGGTCCTGTCGCGTGATTCCAGCGGCCGCATTCACCCCCCCCCCCTCAGAACGAGGGGGATTGGGTCTTCTAAGGTCGTGCTGCGATTTGTTTAAATTCGTGGTTTTTCGAATCCGTCGGGTGGTTTTTCGATCCAACACCCCAATTTGTCGTGTTAAAGCCAGCGCGGAGTGCCACAATCCGATCGTGAGCGCCAAAATCCCGGGGCAATTTGGTGCAAAACGGAAATATTCGGGAACCCGCCGGAAAAAAAAAAGCTATTCGGCCCTTAGTAAATGTTTCCCAGTGAGTAAAATGGGTAGTTCCAGACAGACAGTAACAACTTTATTCAAGAAATTGATGGTGGAAATTGAACACATGGTGGAAAAAGAAATACTACAATCTGTAGATCATGGATCAACAAGAATGGCAAAACAAGACTACCAATGAGCAACTCCAAGGAAACAATAGATTTTCGGTTACCTATTTGTACTGCAATAATCAAAAGTTGCTACAAGGATTGAAAAAGTGAAAAGGCCGGCAATATTACTTCCCCCCCACCCCCTCATTTTTTTGAAAAAGTGGCGTAGGGGAGCGAGGGCCAAGTTATGCTGAAATGTATTGTCCAGACCGCATCTGGAGTAGATTTTATTTCCGCAATAAAATTCTTACGGGGGATGGAACTCTAGAACTCCTGCACGATGCACAGTCTTAAGAAATTTCTACACTGACTGGCATAAAGAGACTTGGCTCAATATAATGGACAATTAGAGCAATGATGTTCTTATTTGGTCAAAGCTAATTACTTTAGCACTGTGAATCATTCAAAATTCGATTTGCCAAGGCAGTGCCAGTCTTTGTACTTTAAATAAGGTTAGCAGTTAGGGTCAAATTTAGGTAAAATGATGTTATGGTTAACTCTTACCCCAACCTTATCCCTTGTAGAAAATAATAAATGATATACAGTTATAAATACCTATTTCCAAGACCAATTGGAAGCATCATGGTTTAGCCAAAGAAGAAAAATCAGAAAACACATTGTTATGAGCTACATAGTCTAGGGGGGGGGGAGTACAAGTTGCCAGCTTAAAGGTTTGAGGATGTTTTTCACATTAATCACATACCAGGTGGCCAATTCATAGTGAAATATATATATAGTATATATATAACACCGGCCATTTATTAGGTACACCATGTAGTACACGGGTGTTGGATCCCCTTTTGCCTTCAGAACTGCCTCAATGTCTTCGTGGCATAGGACACGACAAGGTGCTGGAAGCTTCCTCAGAGATTTTGGTCCATATTGTACATGATGGCATCACACAGTTGCCGCGATTTGTAGCGCTGCAACCTAATGATGCGAATTCCAGTTCACAACCACGTCCTCCAAAGTGCTCTATGGATTGAGACTGGTGACGTGTGAGGCCATTTGAGTACAGTGAACGTCTGTCATGTTCAAGAAACCAGTCTGAGATGATTCCAGCTTATGACAATTGGCGACATTATCCTGCTGAAAGTAGCCATCAATGTTGGGTACATTGTGTGTCAAAAGGGATGGACATGGTCAGCAACATACTCAGTAGGCTGTGGCGTTTGCAATGATGCCAATTGGTGACCAAGGGCGCCAACAGAGTGCAAGAAAATATTCCCCACCCATACACCCACCACCAGCCTGAACACGTTGATACAAGGCAGGATGGATCCATGCGTTCATGTTGTTGACGCAAATTTCTGACCCTACCAACCGAATGTCGCGCGGAAAATCGAGACTTCATCAGCCAGGCAACGTTTTTTCAATCTTCTACTGTCCAAGTTCTGATGGCTTGTGCAAATTGTATCTCAGTTTACCTGTTACTTAGCTGAAAGGATTGTGGCACCGGTGTGGTCTTATGCTGCTGTAGTCCCATCTGCCTCAGAGTTCGACCGTATGGTGCGTTCAGAGATGCTCTTCTGCCTACCTGGTTTAAACGGGTGGGCGATTGAGTCACTGTTGCCTTTCTATCATGCTCGAACCCAGTATCGCCACATTCTCCCTCTGGACCTTCTGGCATCAACAAGGTTTCCGCCCCAGAACTGCCGCTCCATGGATGTTTTTCTTTTTGACCATTCTCTGAAACCTAGAGATGGGTTGTGCGTGTAAATCCCAGTAGATCAGCAGTTTCTGAAATACTCAGGACCAGCCCTTCTGGCATCCACAACCATACAACCGTTCAAAGGCACTCAAAATCACACTTTCTTCCCTAAGGATGCCGGTTTGACTGCAGGAGATTGTCTTGTACCATATCTACATGCCTAAATGCACTTGAGTTGCCGCATGTGAATTGGCTGATTAAAAATTAGTGTTTAACGGCAGTTTGACAGTGTACCTAATAAAGTGGCCGGTGATGATATATATTATATATATAATATATATATATCTAAAAACAAACACGGCACTACGCAGGCTGGTTAGTTAAAAGGAAAGTGGGTCCCTTTATTCCATCAATTGCGACGTTTCAGCTCTGTGAGAGACTGCTTTCCTAATAGTATATTATTATATATAGATTAGATACTACCACTACAGGCCAACTTTTAGGTACACCATGACTAGTAACGGGTTGGACCCCCTTTTGCTTGAGACTGCCTCAATCTATTTGTGGCATAGATTCAACAAGGTTGGCTGGAAGCATTCCCTCAGAGATTTTGGTCCATATTGACATGATGGCATCACACAGTTGTCGCAGAGTTTGTCGGCTGCACATCCATGATCGAATCTCCCGTTCCACCACATCCCAAACGACGCTCTATTGATTAGATCTGTGGGACTGTGGAGGCACCATTTGGTCAGCGAACTCATTGTCATGTTCAAGAAACCAGTCTGGAGATTCCCAGATTTATGATATGGCGCATATCCTGCGAACAGTAGCCATCAGATGTTGGGTACATGTGGTCTAAAGGGGGGGGGATGGACCATGGTCGCAGACAATACTCAGGATGTCGTGGCGTGCAACGATGCTCAATATGGTACCAAGGGGCCCAAAGAGTGCAAGTAAATATTCCCCACCATGACCACCACCACCATTCTGAACTCGTTGATACAAGAGGTATGGATCCATGCTTTCACATGTTGTTGACGCCAAATTCGACCTACCATCCCGAAGTGCAGCACGAAATCGAGGCTCATTCAGACCAGGCAACGTTTTGTTTCCAATCTTCTACTGTCCAATTTCCATGTAGCTTGTGCAAATTGTAGCCTCAGTTTCCTGTTCTTAGCTGAAAGGAGTGGCACCGGGTGGCTTCTGCTTGCTGTAGCCCATCTGCCTCAAAGGGCGATGCTATCGTGGCGTTCAGAGATGCTCTTCTCTACTTTGTGTGTAACGGTGGTGGCGATTTGAGTCACTGTTCCTTTCTATCAGCCCAAACCAGTCTGCCCATTCCTACCTGACCGTCGGCTCACAAGGCATTTCCGCCCAACGAACTGCCGCTCACTATGTTTTTTTCTTTTTTGAACTATCTCTGTAAACCCTAGAATGGTTGTGCGTGAAAATGCCAGTGATCAGAGTGTTCTGATACCAGACCAGCCCTTTGACCAACCAACATGGCCACGTTCAAAGCCTCAAATCACCTTCTTCCCCATACGATGCTCGGTTGAACTGCAGGAGATTGTGCTTGATCATGTCTACATGCCCTAAATGCACGTAAGTTTGCTGCCATGTGATTGGCTGATTAGAAATAAGTCTTAACGTAGCAGTTGGATGTGTACCTAATAAAGTGGCCGGTGAGTAGGTATATATATATGCTGTATTATACTTGGTACAGCCGACCCAGTATAAGCCGAGGGTCAGTACCCCTAATTTAATTGAACTCGAGTATAAGTCATGGGTGGGAAATTCATTGTTCCCAACCTCCACCCCAGTATATAGCAGCCAGTCATATACCCGCAGTATGTCCAGTCACCCCCCTGCCCCAGTATATAGATCGCAAGCCCTTCCCTGTATATAGCCTGCAGCCTCTTACCCTATGTATAATCTGCAGCCCCTGTCCCCCCCCCAGTATATAGCCAGTCAGCCCCCTATCCCTGTATAAAGCTTGCTGCACCCCTGTTCCCTGTTTACAGCCGCAAGCCCCCTGTCCCCCAGTAACAGCCTGAAGGCCCCCCTGTCCACAGATGCATCTGCATGCAGCCCCCTCCCCCCCGCTGTCCCCAGTATGGCAGCCGCACCCCCTGTCACCGTAAAAGCCTTACAGCCCCCTGTCCCCAGGAAGCAGCCTCTGTCCCCAGTATACAGCTGCGGTTCCTGCTGGAATGAAAAAAAAATGTGTATCACTTACACAAACCCCCGCCGGCGGGTCCTCTTCTTTTCATCACGACGGCCCGCACATGGAGCCAAGAGCGAGGAACATCATGGAAAGAAGAAGACCGCCTGGGGTGTCGTTGGAGTTGACTACACTTTCCTTTTATAGACCCAAGTATAGCCGCGTTAAGGGTTTTCAGCGCACATTTTTTTGTGCTGAAAACCAGCTTATACTCCTGTATATACAGTAATAGAAAAAATGGTGGTAGGTCATTTTGTGCCTTATGCTCAGGAGTAAAGGCCTTTAAAGTGGGTGTTTCAGCAGCACAATGACCCAAAAACACAGTTGAAACAGGCACAGCTTTGTTCCAGACAAATCCAGTTTACCCGCTCAATCCCCAGACTTAATTCTTTTGAGCTATTGGAGTGACATAAAAATGCTGTTTCTGAAGCCAAACCCAGGATTGTAGAATAACTGTAAATTAGTGATGAGCAGACACCAACACATATTCGGATCTGTGACGATCTTGACAGGTTTTCAGTCCCCACACCAACTCTCAAGCAGAAGTCAGTGAGGGCCTTTTTTTTAAAAAGAAGTTTGTGGACCATGTGGACCCCGCACGGAGATGGTACTAGCTGACATCTGGGACCGAGTCTTTCATGGTGCGACTAGCCCGCAAGTTGGCAGCCAAGGTGACAATACAGGAACGAAACAGTCCGTACCCGGGATGAAGCCACAGGAACGACACATATGACTCACACGATCAGGAACACAGGAATTGAACTGTCATGGATTCAGGAACGCAGGAGCAGACCAGGGGAACACGGAAGAGGAACTGGAGATGCAGTATATACGGGATACGGCATTCTGGTGTGGAACAGCAGAATGTTTGGAATACCCCAGGTTATTTCTTTTGAGTTCTCTTCATTGCATCGAAGATCCGGCGAGAATGATATAGCCTCGTGATTAAATGTAGACCGTAGTGACCAGTTCCAATTACCTGTGTCACTGCCCCTTTAAATACGAAGTACCCGGATGGGAGGGGCACCCTGGAGAGGGGTTTAAAAGTTCCACATGAGCGGGCCGGTGAGTCACGATATGGATCGCGGGGTGTCCCATGACAAAGTCGTGTTCCAGAGTTTGTGTTGACAAACACTCAGAACTAAAAGGTCCCAATGTCCTGTAACTCTTGCACCAATCCAGTGCAAATTTGGAAGAGATGGCAATGTTATCCCTGTGCTGCGCCAGACCGTAGGGATGTCACCACCATTTTTATGGACATTTATGGACTTTGCCCACAAGATGTCACAGCAGCAACAATATCCAGGCAAAATGGCTTGCCATGGCAATAAAGCCTTAACACCCCGCAATTGGGAAGAACCAATCAAAGCGTGTTCCAGTTTGGGTCTGATACCCAAACCCAATTTTTGGTTCAGATTTGGCAACCCGCCTGATCCAAATCACTCCTGGGTTGCTCATTACAACTGTAAATGTAGTCCATAGCTTGGGCTGGGAATATCTGTTGGAACAGTGTTGAGCTGTTAATAGATCCTTTCACACAGATGTAAAACAGTTTCAGAATTTAAAGTTTTACAACAAGAATTTAATAATAAAAAGCTAAATCGGTTAAATTAACTTTAGTTTATAGAATAAATATTCAAGGTACACATTACTTTGCTGTGTGTTTTAACAACCTCCATATTTGCTCCCATATTCTTTATTTTCTGTTTAATTGATATTTTGTTCATGTTTTCATAGGAAGTTGGAGAGCTGTGTTCTTTGTGATATAGTAAATGATGCTATCATGAGGAAATACACTTCTTCTCTTTATTTTACCCATAACTGCTTACATCTCAAGGCCAGGTATAGTAGATATTAGATTTGCGCATGTTTCTTCTCATTCACAAGTCAAAACAGAAGTCGATTTTGTGCTGTTGAATTTTCCATTCCTCCTTTGATGTAGAGTCTGACATTAGCGATAATTTGATAAAGTGCTTTTATCTGCTTTATTATCAAAGGCAAAGAAAGTTGCAGGGGGGTTTTGTTGTTTTGTTAAGATGTAGTATCAACCTCATTGTGATCCCAACCGTTGTGTCCTCGCTGACCACGAACAAGGCTGACATTGTGAAGGCTGGTTGTGTGCTCCATATGTTCATGGCTATACCTTTCCCGGACAATGTCAAGAAGAGGGGCATTCTGTTCTGGAACACAAAAAGGCTAGAAACATTTTTCTTCTTTACACAGAATGTTGGATCCCTATAGTGGAAGAGGGTGAAGGAAATTTCAAAAATTTTGCAAGGATAAAATGACTTTTCAAGATCACATTCATGCTCTATAAAAATAAATTGTGTGGGGTTTTATAGCAGAATTTTATTTCTCTCAGTACATATGTATCCATACAACTTTGTACGTCACCCCAAACAATCCACCAGGAAAGAGGATATGTAGTGAAAATTACAAGTTATGGTAGCGCTGCACTCAATCATCCAGCCTATGATAATGGATTGTTTTGTTCTTTTTGATGGATAAGGGGAGTTCTGAAGTCTCAATGGGGGTCCACCCCAATAAAATCCCCACTTTTACAAGAACATAGGCCAAACACGGGTAGGTTTGCCACCTGTTTCAACAAGTATGTGCTTTTACAGTTTAAAGCATTTTAACCAGCTTTCTCTTGGTACTACAAGCATAAAGACTGGATTACAATTGCTTTCATTCCATAGGATACAAAACGAAAACCTAAAATTGATGTATCGTATAAAGACTTTGCCTGAGTCTGCACTAAGCTAAAATAAGCCAATTCTCTCATTTACTCTCCTTATCGTGCAGTGTTTTCTGCTAGGCAGGGTTTTACCCTTGTCCGTACTGGCCGCCTCTCCCTGCCGTTTGTTTGGTAGGTTGCATTGAATCAATATCTCACATTGTGAGGAAGAGGGTTAGGAGGCGCTGTTTGGGAGGGTAATAGGAGAGGTGCACGCTCATGATCTGTATCCTCTAGCTGCAAAAGAAAAAAAACAAACCCAGGACCTTGAGTGATGTGCCACAAGAATGTGATGGATCAAATGCTGCATTTAAAACATGGAAGTGTTTCATACTGCCCTAGGACAAGGTATGTAAGCAGCTATGACATGTTGTTGCATTGGGTTCAATCGGTAAGTAGAGCTGGGCTGTGCGTCTGCATTAGCCAGGGGATGACTTTCTGGTGCATGCAAGTAGCAGAGCTGGTTGTGTTGTATTGCTTCTGTTCATGCAGTTAGCCAGGCTGACCTGTTGTTGCATGCATTTAGCAAGCGAATGGCATATACGCTGTGTGTTGATGCATGTAGCAAGCTAGTTGTGTATTGGTATGCACTAAGCAAAGTGACTGTGTGTATATTGCATGAGAAATCTGTTCTTGTGCTGTAGCATGTAACATAGCTGACTTAGAAAATTATGGGGTTCATTTACAAAGTGTTACGTGGAGACTGATTTTTGTCAGGTTTCTGACGATTTCGGTGTTGAGGCTGCATTTTCACTGGGGTTTTGCGCACACGACCGATATTGGCGCCAGTCAGCACTGACTTGCACATACCAAATCGGGGACGGGCCTGATAGACGATCCAAGGATCAGACAAGCCCAGGATTTAATTGTTGTCACAAGACATGCACTCACATACACCGAGAAGCAAAGGTGAACTCCGGCGGACTGAGCGGGAAGCGACAGATGCAGGATATCCGGGCAGCACTGGTGTTGGTGAATCGCACTAGACTTTCATCATCGTCGGCACGTCGGGAGGGGGATCACGACAGGACCGGGTAATAAGTAAGTAAGTAAGTTATAAAGTGTCCTGATTGGTTTGCAGCACCATCTTCAAACGTCTCCTATTATACAGATGTTAGGGCAATGGAGCACCAAAAGACAGCACTTAGGTCATGACTTCTTTCAATCACTTATTACAGCCTGCAGCCATGGATTCTACAAATTTCACAACCATCAGCCGCCTATTAAAGGGAGTCCCAACTCTTCTAAAGGATATTGGATAATGTGGAAACCAGACTGATCACAAATACATCTGGAGCGAATGGAGATGGAGATATGTCCTGCTGTCATTGCCATTTCACTGACTGTGATTTCTATCCTGCAAGCGAGAAAACGTTTTAGTGTTTGTCCTTCTTTCATGCGGTTCTTCCGGTATCGTCATTGGGGGTCCCTAACAGTGGAATCCACACTGCGTCACCTTGTTATTCCCTATCCCATTAATAGAGAATAACTCTGAAAACGTTGGACCTTTAAGGCGCTCTACAGACTCTATCTCCAGTTTGACCCTTGATTCAACTGTTGGTTGGGGTATTTCCAACAAGAAAATGCCCTGTGGCTTATAATGTCCTGTAGATTTATTTTGTGCTAGAGAGTAATCAAATGCTATCATGTGGTAGAAAGTATCTAAATACTGCAACATTTATGATTCTTTGCAAAATCTGAGGATGGGGCACACTTCCAGGGGCGCCTTTATACACTTGATCAGTGGCATTATTCTCTAACTTTATGAAGAAGGGGCAGTTCAGGGTTAAGACGAGAGAGATCTTCAATATTTTAAGGAAGATTGTGTCCAAGTATTATAATCACACTGGCTTTCATGTATTTGGTAATAAAATTTAAACTCACAACTATTTTTTGCCTCTTAATGTCATAATTGATAACCTAGAGATTTCAGCCTATAGTTGGGGAACTGGGTTAAACATCATAACGGATTGCAGGTTTCACAAGCGATTTCATTTGCGTTTCATAGATTGGTGGAAGTACTTTAAAAAATATGTATATGGATGTAAAAAGCAATTAACGATCTGGAGTTTGTCCAGCCTGTCATGGCAGGCGATTATTAACAACTATCTTATTCATCAAAGAGAAGTAATTCACATAATTCATCATACATGTGTGGATTATAGCACCCAAGATTATGCATATAAGAAAAAATGAATAGGCACGCGATGAAGCAGGATGACAACCCTGGCCGGATAGGAATCCAGTGGAAAAAAATGTAAAGTGTTATCCATGCTTGATGTGGAGGATAAGATCACCAGAAATATTCTCTGTATTATGGTTTTTTGTTTCTTAAAGGAAATCTATGTTGTTTTATGCTTGTGAACCAAACATACCTTGAGAAGCTTTAGCTACATTGATGCAGAAACATATTCCCTCTTCATTTAATTAATACACATTACATGATGCTTCTGAACTGTCCCACGACAAACTATCACCTGCGCTGGATGGACTCAACACAGAAGCTGGCGGGGTATGGTGCAGCGATGATTACTTCCTGCCTGTCAGGTACAACGTAGTGAATAAGCGTTCTCGGAACGAATTAGGTGTGCGGGAAGAATAAAAACGGCAACAAGGTGTACGGAGAGAAACAAGAGGATGAAGGAATGTGAGAAGAAAAATGCAAACAAAAAAAAAACGAGGCGAAGACAAAAAAAACAGAAAAGAAGGGGAATCGAACGAAAAAAAAAGAAACATCCCCCAACACAAAAAAAAAACAGGCAGGGAGTGCAGGTTTATACGGGAAGGAGGGGGGACAAAAAAGCTGGAATCAGGCCGAAGAGAAAAAGAGTGGGGTAAGTACCGAGGAAGAGTGGAGGAAATGGATGAAGGATAAAGAGTTAAAAATAAGTTATCAGTGGATATTTAATGTTTAGTAAAAGTGGTCCCCCCAGAGCAGGTACAGGAGCAACAGATCTTCATTTTCATAATTTTATAGTGTTTTATTTCATCGGGAAAAGTTCGTCTCGAATAACGAGTACCCGAGCATTTTAGTGTTCGCTCATCTCTAAACACAACTCATTTAACAAACTGGAAAAAGTAATAGGGAAGATGAATGAAAATAAATGGAGTGAAATACACAGGAACACTAAGAAAGGTTCTAGTAATTGGTTTTTCGTGTATGTGGTGATGAACCGGATTTCTGAGTCTTCTTTTTTGTTTCTTGTGTTTTCTTTCTTTCTATTTTCCTCTTTTTCGGGAGGTTTTAGACATTCTGCTTGTTCTTTCTATTTTCCTCTTTTTCGGGAGGTTTTAGACATTCTGCTTGGGCTCGAGCCAGTGAACATTCTCAAGCAGAATGTCTAAAACCTCCCGAAAAAGAGGAAAATAGAAAGAACTTGGAGCCTCTAAGGTTTACTTGCATAATTTTTTAAGCCCTTTTTCTTAAAACAAGGCATAGGAAGCTGAAAAAAGAACAGTTCCTGCCAGAGGGGACACACACTAATATGTCAGTGTTCTTGGTTTACAGTCCTTGATCCTGGTGGTAGATTTCCTCTAAGCTGACAGGCTTACAGTATGCCGCTATCATGACGACTGTATACATGCTATGTGCAATTAGAACGTATAAATTTGTTTGACAGTGGTGAAAGGGTAAAGTAACAATGCTGTATAATGACGTAACACCTAGTCTTGTGTTTACATTAAGGAGGTGACTGTATTGGGTTTGTCTACAACATGATTTAGCTGTGCAGGAATTCCTCCTGAAGGTATTACTGTACCAACCTGAGGGAATCTCAGCAGCAGCAAATAGGGATGGCATTTATTTAGTGCTGAGCAAATTGCTGGGAGACTGTACTAAATATTTGTCTATTAATTCTGATAAACAAAAAATGGAGTGGAGTATTGGCCTTTATATACCTAAACTAGTATCCCCCTGTCCATTGTCACAGTATACCTTCTCCGTAGGGCATATTGAGTACAGCCAGGATTAGTGAGTTTCATCCCAGTTTCCCAGAAGTGTGCCCCAGGTGCGTTGAGACCCCGGACACCTTTCTCCACCTACTTTTGTCTTGTCCTATTAGCAGGTCTGAAAATTCCTCTTTGACAAGATGAGTGTAGTAGTCCTGGATGACCGCAAAGTATGCCCCCTTCTGGTGGAGGTTCCAGTCCACCGCAGAGTGAGCTTTCCTTTATGAAACACTTTATTGTGCTAGGAAAAGAGTGGAAATATTCTGGATGTCTGTCTACTCACCGATCCTCCTTTACTGGACTAGACAGTTAATGCTACCCTTCCCCTGCAAAAGTGGATATTTATTAATCTAAAAAGGTGCAGAACTTTCACGCAGTGTAGAAGAGGTGGATTGAGTCTCCGTTTACTGTTGTTCCTAATAACTGCTTCGTTATCTGTTTATTAGACCTCATTCTCTTTGATCCTTATTGTAGCTGTGGACCATGGAGAGATAGTGACGATGCATTGTTTAGTTTTGTTCTACCTTTTTCTACTCTGTGTTGCAGATGTGTTTACACTACTGTACAATTCCATTTGTCTCAAACTGATGCTGTTTTGCTTGCTCTTGCAATGTTTATGCATTATGGTTGTGTGGAGATAACATTGCACCTAGACGAAACATGTTTTTTTTCACCTGTACCTTTCTATCCTTGCTCTGATGGATCCTACGCAACCAAACTGTGTGTGCCTCATTTGTAGCACAACTTTTCTCTCTGCAGTCAAATAGAAAGTGATCAAATGATCGTTCAATTGACAGAATGACATTAATGAAAACATCAGCTTGTCCTGTGAAAGCAGTATATAAGCTAACATTTGTGTTGTGCGCATGTGTGGACGGGCCTCCATTCTATCCCTAGTTGCGAAACGCAAGTTGTCACATGATCGGATAACATGATCGGAGCAGTGGGGGGGCCAGAAGTGACTTCCCGCTGCATGCGGCCGATAGAATGACACTGAGCATTAGTAACTATGCACACTAGGTGAGAACAGCTGTTCCTAATGGCTGCCTATGATTTTATATACTTACCTCTGCCTGGCTGTCCATACCCCTTGACAAAGGCAGCGTGCCGAAACGCTCGTTGAGCTGTCAGTCATCTGGGAGGATGTGGGATATTAGCACACCAGATAATGACAAACAAACTATTTGAAAACACTAAGCATGTTTCTTGCATGTATGTGCTGATTCCAATTGCAGGCGTTTGGATGTCTAAGCTTATTACTATACATTACTTTATTTCAGGCCTATAACTGGTCAGTAAAAAAAGAAATTAAGCAATTTTTTAATAGTTTATGCATATATTATGTCTGCAGTTCTCCATATTTCGGTCATAATTCAGTACCAGAATATTGATAGTATTCGTATACTGCCCTGGTAATACCCATGTCCCTCGGATGTTTGTTGTTTCACTCCAGCACATTTTGGTATATCTATAAATGTCTGTTCCTATTTTTAATGTGATTCGAATAAAATTATGAACTTTTTACTAGTACTAGTTGTAGAATTCTGGCTCTTTTCTATAGGTTTTATATCAATATAATGCACAACTGTGCCCAACAGTCCCCAACATCAGTCCGAGGCACAGCACTTCTCATATCCATGATCACTGTCTGATCCATGATAAAGGTGAATCCAGCCTAAGGCAGTGGCATTAACTGTTCCTGTTGCTACTGATCAAAGTTCCTTTCAATGTAGGATGTAAGCAAGATGTTACAGCTGACATCCACTGTTTATAGTGAGCATGGTACATTTATAGAAGTATATATGATTAAACTGTCCCCTTCCCACTATGTGTAGGATGAAGAACAGGCACAAAGCTTTAAAGAAAATCTACCATAAAAATTTAGGAGGATAAACCAGGACACTAAATCATAGATCCAAGCCCTGTGACTTTGGTAATCTTCTTATATTTGTTATTCATGGCCTCCTACCTTCTAAAATCAAGTTTTAAAATTATGTTAATCAGTCAGAAGGGCTCGGGGGGGGTTGTTACCAGAGCCCCTCTCTTCTGCAGCTTCACATGCTGTTACAATGTTTTACCCCCACCTGCTCTCCCAGCACTTCCCCCATAACTCTGCCCAGTGGCGTAACTAGAAGCTGATGGGCCCCAATGCAAAGTCTGTGCCAGGCCCCCGACTATAATGTATGGTTTATAGTAATAGTCTTCTCATATAGGAAAGTGACACCATAAGGGCCCCCTAAACCTCATGGGCCCTGGTGAGATCGCAACCTCTGAACCCCCCCACCCCCTCTCGCCCAGCAGAGGAAGCTCTAGCACACAGTCGGAGGTGAAATTGTTCCTGCACAGTGTAACAGCCTATGAATCTGCAGCGCAGATGGACTCTGGTAACAACCTCAAGAACCCTTCAGGCTAATTAGCATTATTGTATTAGTTGATTTTAGAAGGAAGGAGGCCATGGATGACAAATATAAGATGAACAGTCACAGTGTCTGGATCTATAAGTAAGTGTTCCTGGTTTATCATGCTTGATTGTGATGGTAGATTTCCTTTAAATGGTCTAAAAAAATTGTTGTACAAAAATTGCAACAATAAGGTAATACTAATATGGCACTATATAACAGTAGTTTGGAGAGGGAAGTAAAAAACAGAAGTAAGATGTATGTGTCTGTAACCATGGCATAATTGGAAGTTCCAAGGTGTTAAATGGAAAACAATGCCCCCCTTAACACCAAGTATGACCTACAAGTCCAAAACGTGATGTGGGATTAAGCCAAACCAGTATAGCTATTCCAGAAGGAACAGATTTTTAATTGAAAGAGCCTTTATTAACAAGTACACAGTAAAACTCACAGACAGTGGGGCTCATTTACTAAGGGTCTGTCGGACTAATTTTAGTGGGGTTTCCCCTCCGATTCCCGTTTTGCGACAATTACCCTCGGATTTTGGCGCCAGCTTAAACACGACAAATCAGGGGGCGTGGCCATCGGACAACCCGACGGATTCGGACAATGTGCTGGATTTAACAATTAGAAATGTGTCGCAAGACACGCACTTATATGCACCAGGAAGAAGAAGGTGAACTCTGGCGGACCTCGGCGCGGAAACGACGGATGCAGACCGTTGGAGGGCCGGCCTAAAGCTTATAATAATAATAATAATTCTTTATTTATATAGCACACACAGATTACGCATGCGCTACCAGTATGTTTTGGAGTGTGGGAGGAAACAAGTACCCGGAGGAAACCCACGCAAACACGGAGAGAACATACAAACTCTTTGCAGATGTTGACCTGGGTGTGATTTGAACCCAGGACCCCAGTGCTGCAAGGCAGAAGTGCTACTCACTCAGCCACCATGCTGCCCGAAGTTTAAAAAATAAATAGCGGTACATGTGACCGCATCTGTAATACACTGGGCCCGCCTCAATTATTTAATGTACTGCACCCCCTTGTGAACCATTTTATATATTGGCCCAATAAAATTAATTAATTGGGTCAATTAATTTTGAAATAAACGGGGACCCCTCTCCAATAATTATTTCATATGCTGCCCCTCCATCAAATTATTTTCTGATGCCCCTCCATCATTAATTATTTTCTGATGCCCCTCCATCATTAATTATTTACTGATGCTCCTCCATCATTAGTTTCTGATGTCCCTCCTTCATTAGTTTCTGATGTCCCTCCATCATTAATTATTTTCTGATGTCTTGTTTCCCCCACCATAATTATTTTGTATAATGCCCCTCCACCATTATTTTGTATAGTACCCCTCCACCATTAATTATTTTGTATAATGCCCCTCCATCATTAATTACTTTGTATAATGCCCCTCTGCCATTAATTACTTTGTATAATGCCCCTGCACCATTAATTATTTTGTATAATGCCCCCAGCTGCCACAATCTATTTGCTGCTGGTAAAAAAAAAAATCTTATACTCACCTCTGGCAGTGGCTCCCGAGTCTTCCTTCTTCTGGCTGCTGCCGGGCAGGAAGTGGTGCGCGGCCACATGATGACGTCATCAAATTTTTTTCTGATGCCCCTCCATCGTTAATTAGTTTGTGATGCCCCTCCATCATTAATTATTTTCTGATGCCCCTCCATCATTAATTATTTTCTGATGCCCCTCCATCATTAGTTTCTGATGTCCCTCCTTCATTAGTTTCTGATGTCCCTTTATCATTAATTATTTTCTGATGCTTCTCCATCATTAATTATTTTCTGATGTCCCTCCATCATTAATTATTTTCTGATGCCCCTCCACCATTAATTATTTTGTATAATGCCCCTCCACCATTAATTATTTTGCATAATGCCCCTCCACCATTAATTATTTTGTATAATGCCCCTCCACCATTATTTTGTATAATGCCCCTCCACCATTATTTTGTATAGTACCCCTCCACCATTAATTATTTTGTATAATGCCCCTCCTCATTAATACTACTTTGTATAATGCCCCTCTGGGCCATTAATTACTTGTATATGCCCCATGCCCCTCACCATAAATTATTTTGTATAATGGCCCCTCCACCATTAATTTTGTACAATGCCCCTCCACCATTTATTTTGTGATATTAGCCCCTCCACCATTAATTATTTTGTATAATGCCCCTTCATCATTAATTACTTTTTAAGTGTCCCCTCCCCGCCATTAATTACTTTGTATAATGCCATGCCCTGGCACACGTATTATTTTGTAAATGGCCCCCAGCCTGCCACAATCTATTTGCTGGCTGGAAAAAAAAATCTTATACTCACTCTGGCAGTGGCTCCCGAGTCTTCCTTCTTTTTGGCGTCTGCCGGGCCAGGAAGTGGGTGCGTCTGCCACATGATGAGTCATCCATCAATTTTTTTCTGATGCCCCTCCACTTCAATTAGTTTGTGATGCCCCTCCTCATTAATTATTTTCTGATGCCCTCTCCATCTTATTATTTTGCTGATGCTCCCCTCCATCATTAGTTTCTGATGTCCTGTCCTCCTTCATTAGTTTCTGATGTCCCTCTATCATTAATTATTTTCTGATGCTTCTCATCATTACTTATTTTTTCTGATGTCCTCCATCATTATTATTTTCTTAGCCCCCTCCACCATTAATTATTTTGTATAATGCCCTCCACATTTTATTTTGCATAATTCCCGCCACCATTATTATTTTGTATAATGCCCTCCACCTATTTTGTACAATGCCCCTCCACCTTATTTTGTATAGTGTCCCCCTCCACCATTAATTATTTTATATGATGCCCCCTTCATCATTAATTACTTTGTATAATGCCCCTCCGCCATTAATTACTTTTGTTAATGCCCCTGCACCAGTATTATTTTGTATAATGCCCCAGCTGCCACAATCTATTTGCTGTGGTAAAAAAAAAATCGTATACTCACCCTCTGGCAGTGGCTCCCGGTCTTCCTTCTTCTGGCTGCTGCCGGGCAGGAGTGGTGCGCGCCACAGTGATGACGTCATCAATTTTTTTCTGATGCCCCTCCATCGTTAATTAGTTGTGTGCCCCCTCCCTCATTAATTATTTTCTGATGCCCCTCCATCATTACTTATTTCTGATGCCTCCATCCATTAGTTTCTGATGTCCCTCCTATCATTAAGTTTCTGATGTCCCTCTACATTAATTTGTCTATGCTTCTCCACATTAAGTTATTTTCTAATGTCCCTCCATCTTAAATTTTCGTGATGCCCCGTCCCCTCCACCATTATTTTGTGAATTCCCCTCCACCATTAATTATTTTGCATAATGCCCCTCCCCATTAATTATTTTGTATACAGCCCCTCCACACATTATTTGTATAATGCCCCTCCACCAGTATTTTGTATAGTACCCCTCCCCCATTAATTCTTTTGTTAATGCCCCTCCATCATTAATTACTTTGTTCTAATGCCCCCCTGCCATTAATTATTGTATAATGCCCCTGCACCAGTAATTATTTTGTATAATGCCGCCCGCTGCCACAATCTATTTGCTGCGTGGTACAAAAAGAAATCTTATACTCACCTCTGGCATTGGCTCCCTGATCTTCCTTCTGTCTGGCTGCGCCGGGAGGAGTGGTGCGCGCCACATTATGAGTCATCAAATTTTTTCTGATGTGCCCCTCCATCGTGTTAATTGTCTTGTGAGCCCCTCCATCATTAATTATTTTCTGAATGCCCCCCTCCTATTATTTTCTGAGTCGCCCCTCCATCGGGATTAGTTTTCCGATGTTCCCTCCGTACATCTTAGTTTCTGGATGTCCCGCTATATATTCATTAATTATTTTCTGCTGGTCTTCTCCTCTTAATTATTTTCGTGATGTCCTCCCTCCATCATTAATCTTCTTTTCTGATTGCCCCTGCCCCATTAATTATTTTGTATAATGCCCCTCCACCATTAATTATTTTACCTTCCAAGGTAACACAACCTTTTTAAGGCCTTATCCCTTTTGTCATGCTAGTCTTAAAAGTGTCTAAAAACTGTACTAAAACCTTGATAAATATGATGATGGTGTGTATTTTAGGCAAGTGTGAGGAAAGGGCTCAGAATAGAGACACTAGTTTATATGTAGAATATCTTTTAACCCTGTCCAACTTTTGCATTGTGGTTTTGCTCCCACACAGATGCCACAATTGCCCAGCCCAACCATATAGTCACATTTTCCCCAGTGGCAAATTTCCACCGACTTTACTCATCCCTTTCCCAGCTCCCCCCCAGCACGTGTTGTCTTCCTTACTGCTGTGAACGATGGCTGTACGCACTGGCTCTGAATCCGCAAAAACGGATGATTCCATACAAGCAGCACATCTGGCCAGCTTCAGAACCACGTTTCAACTGTCGGAAAGATGGACAAGGGCTGCTGCTTTACAGTGGGAGCCCGGCAAAGGGGTATTTTTGTATTTAGAGAACTGGCCTGATGGGGCGCCGCAGTGAAAGAGTCAACATCCACTATCAGTGCTAACACTGATCGCAGGTGTTATGGGTGGGTGTTTGCTGCAGGGGGCACTTTATCAAATCTTGACCCCCGACTTTTGAAAAGAAGTGTGGGGGTTCAAAAGTCGTCTTATTTGCCGGAAAATACAGTATATGTAATATGTGAATACAAGCAGTCCCCAATGTAAGACGACCTCTTGGAGGGTAGCACCTCTAAAGGGCCTGCGCCATCACTGGCATACATCCCGGGTCAGTCGCCAGGGCCCAGAGCTGCTGAGGAGTGCCCACAAAGGCTGTACATGGATTCATGAGGGTGAGATGGGGCTGTATACTTATGTCGCGCATGAAGGTGTTTAGGGGTGCTTTATATAAAAATACTAAGATGAGCACTATGCGTACTTCGATAACTAGCTCGTTGTGGCAGACTTAATGTATTTGTCTGCATATCCTTCCCTCCTTGTGATTTTGCGGTCCGAAAAACAAGAGCAATCACTAGCCAGGAGACTCTGCACTCCACCCATCAGAGTTGGTACACCTCTACACACGTCGAAGCAGTGGTTGGCTGGCCTTATAGGTGACCTGGGAATATGACTGATGCCCCTGCCGCGCTCTGCTCCCGATCCATTTCCTTGTCTGATGCCCACTCTAGAAGAGGCATAACGCTGGGTGGTCAGGGACAAGCGTTGGGGTGTTCTATAGATAGGGTTCGGCAGGAGTGATTCTAGCAAGACCCAACACCCTTCTTAGGGCTACAATAGACGTATAGTTTTACTTTCTTCTGTGTTTGCTTGTGGGGGCTGCTGTCACTATAGTGCAGCTAATACCCTATTGGTGCGTAATTGTTCATGGGACTCTGCGACCTTGTTTTAGCTCTTAGTGACCACATTCCACCTCAAACACCCGAAGTCGGACAATTTATAGGGTTTTGATTTGATTATGCACAGTCTGCTGATTATATTTTTTTTTTACATTTTCTCTCTTTTGATAACTCAAGTAATCTGGCAAAGCAGTGTTCTTTCAGTGTATGGCTGAATAGTGGCCATGGAGCACCCCAACTGCTTTTTGAGGACAATATCGGTATTTTTATTTTTTTGTTTGTTGCTGTGCTGGGCTTGCCTTGCCACAAGTAGTGCACTAGTACCAGCTTGTGCAGGATTTGCTGGGAGACTTGCGACCTTGTTGTTTAGCTCTTTGAAGAAGCATCATCACCTCAAACACCGAAGTGGAGAATTATTAGGGTTTTGATTTGGAATTGGCAGAGTCCTTGCTGATTTATTCTTTTTTAACGTTCTATTTCTTTTTATAACTCAAGTACTCTGGCAAAGCAGTGGCTTTCATTGCTAAGCTAGCAAATACCCATAAACCCCAACGGCTTACTTAGGCCTACGATAGCGTTATATTTTCCTTTTTTTTGGTTTGCTTGTGGCTGGGCTTGCTGCCATTAGTAGTGCAGCTAGTACCATATTGTGAGGAATTTGCAGGGGGACTTGCTACCGTTGTGTTTAGCTCTTAGTGACACACATATCCACTTCAAACACTGAAGTGGGACAATTTATTAGAGGTTTGATTTGAATTAGGCACAGTCTTCAGTTTTTTTTTTTTTACGTCTATTTCTTTTTATAACTCAAAGTAATCTGGCAAAGCAGTGTGCTTTCAGTGTAGGCTATAAAATAGCCATAGGAGAACCCCAATGGCTTATTTAGGCCTACAATAGCGTTATATTTTACTTTTTTTTGGTTTGCTTGTGGCTGGGTTTGCTGCCACTAGTAGTGCAGCTAGTACCATATTGTGAGGAATTGGCTGGGAGACTTGCGACCGTTGTGTTTAGCTCTTAGTGACACACATATCCACCTCAAACACTGAAGTTGGACAATTTATTAGGGGTTTGATTTGAATTAGGCACAGTCTGCTGATTTATTTTTTTTTACATTTATTTCTTTTTATAACTCAAAGTAATCTGGCAAAGCAGTGTTCTTTCAGTGTAGGCTAGAAAATAGCCATAGGAGAACCCCAACGGCTTATTTAGGCCTACAATAGCGTTATATTTTATTTTTTTGTTTGTTTGCTTGTGGCTGGGCTTGCTGCCACAAGTAGTGCAGCTAGTACCATATTGTGAGGAATTTGCTGGGAGACTTGCGACCGTTGTGTTTAGCTCTTAGTGACAGACATATCCACCTCAAACACCGAAGTGGGAGAATTTATTAGGGGTTTGATTTGAATTAGGCAGAGTCTGCTGATTTATTTTTTTTTACGTTTATTTCTTTTTATAACTCAAAGTAATCTGGCAAACGCCGAGGATTGCGGGGCCTACCTCGGTCCAGGTCTCAAAGACCTACTATGCCTCCTCCTCCCACCCCTCCTCCACCTCCTCCTCTGAATTACAATCCATGGGCATGGCGCCATCAGTCGGTAGCTCTAGGCACAGCAGCAGTGCCATCGCTAAGCGACAGCAGGCGGTGCTCAAAGTGCTAAGCCTAGGCGATAAAAGGCACACCGCCCAAGAGCTATTACAGGGCATCACGGCGCAGACTGATCTGTGGCTGGCACCGCAAAACCTGAAGCCAGGCATGGTTGTGTGTGACAACGGCCGTAACCTGGTGGCGGCTCTGCAACTCGGCAGACTGACACATTTGCCATGCCTGGCACATGTGTTAAATCTCATAGTTCAGCGTTTCCTCAAGACATACCCCAATCTGTCTGATTTGCTCACGAAGGTGCGCCGCATCTGTGCGCATTTCAGGAAGTCCAGCACAGATGCTGCCAGCGAAAGCTCGCCTGGCAGCGGAGCGCCAGCTCCATCCCAAGATCCAACTAGCATAGTTTTAACTGCAGCACCTTTAATCTACTACTACTTCACTGCCTCCATACATCGTCCCCTTATCAAACGAGCTGTGTCAGGCAGAATTTTCAGGTGTTTCACCAGATACATAGTGGAACTCGGCCCATGTGTCGCCGCCATGCTGGAGACCTGAAGTTGCAATCATAGCAGCGCAATATGGATGCCCCATACTGTCGCTCTTAATCATGGAACCATTTCCGAAAAAACAATTAAAAATAGAACCACTATGCTATTCCATTATTGCTAGGTGAAATATTCAAACGACCCGGCCTGCTTTGAAAATTATAATTTTCACCTCGCCAATAAGGAATAGCTATGGTCTATTTGTAATTGTTTTTTCGGAATGTTCCATGATAAGAGCGACAGTATGGGGCATCCAATTGCGTGCTATGATGCAACTCAGGTCCCGCATGGCGGCGACAATATGGGCCAGTTACTTGTGAACATGAGGAAACACCCTAAATTTGTTGACACAGCTCCGTTTGATAAGGGGACGAGTATGCTGAGCAGTGAATAGTAGTAGATTAAAGTGCTGCAGTTTAAAACTATGTTAGTTGGATCTTGGGATGGAGCTGGGCTCGCTGCAGCGGAGCTTTCGCCAATCCAAGCCCATGTCTCTCGTACTCCCCAAACAGCACTTTAAGAACCTTTTGATAGATCAAGTGTAGTAGTGTTCTTATAAGTTTGGGTTATGGCGGGTGGGGAATGTAACAGATGGCAGAAAGCGCTGAAATATCGGTTAAATGATAAAAATTTGCCAGTATATTTGTGGATTACACAGCAGGGGGTGGCGACAAAGTTAACAAGTTTGATGTTGGAAGCCATGAAAACAACCCAAAATTTTGCCTGACAAACTGCTGTTGATAGGGACCATGTATGGAGGCATTGAACTCGTATTAGGATTAAAGGGCTGCAGTTACACATTGTTATTTGTATCTGGGCTGGACTGTCGCTCCGTGCCATTCGAGCTTTCGCCAACCGCAACCCCTTCTTCAGCTACTCCCATAACTAGCCCGGTCTCTCGCCTATGCACCTTTTGCACACCACGATCAATTGTATTTATTTTTTTATACGTTCTAGTTACTAGGTGAAATATTCAAACGACCCGGCCTGCTTTGAAAATTATAATTTTTTCAAAGTAAACGCTTCTGGCCCCCAGGCCCATTTTGGGTGGGGAGGAGCCGAGAGACAGGGGCTTGGACAGGCGAAAGCTCGCCTGGCAGCCGACCGCCAGCTCCATCCCAAGATTAGGCAGCCTCAGAGGCATCCATGCATGCTGCCCCTGCTGTTTCCTGTCCATTTTGCCTCCACGATCCTCCACAGCATCCACCAATGTCTCCATGCGCAACTTTCAACTCTCTATACCTCAGACGCTGGAGCACGAGAGGATATGCAGCACATCATCCCCTTATCAAACGAGCTGTGTCAGGCAGAATTTTCAGGTGTTTCACCAGATACATAGTGGAACTCGGCCCATGTGTCGCCGCCATGCTGGAGACCTGAAGTTGCAATCATAGCAGCGCAATATGAATGCCCCATACTGTCGCTCTTAATCATGGAAGTCGTCTCCATGGCTGCCTCCACATGTCGTCCCATTATCAAAAGAGCTGTGTCAGGCTCATTTTTCGGGTGTTTCACCAGATACGTTATGGAACTTGGTCACTATGTCGGCACCATGCTGTGTTATCGACTAAATATACAGTCAACCTTTTGTTCACATAGGAAATCATTTCAGCGCTTCTTGCTCACCTCCTTTGGTGAAGCCTGAGTCCATTTAGGGTATGTCGCCATGACACTCTCTAGCCTGCCACTGCTGCCGCTGCCTCTGCATGCTGTCCCCTATAGTGACAGGTTCAATTATTGCATGTTTTAGATGCTATCTAGCCTCATTCGGTCACTCTGTCATGGCCATGCTGTTGCCCATAATTTTGGCATAATGGTGCGATTAAGCAGCCTCCGAGGCATCCATGCATGCTGCCCCTTCTCTTTCCTGTCCATTTCCGTGGTGTTTCCATCCTTTTCTGAGGTTCCCAGGTGTTTGGCCAAGCTTCCCTGAGCAGAGCCTTGGTCCCCTTGAAAAATGCTTGAGTCTCCCATTGACTTCAAAGGGGCTCGTTATTCGAGACGAGCACTCGAGCATCGGGAAAAGTTCGTCTCGAATAACGAGTACCCGAGCATTTTAGTGCTTGCTCATCTCTATAAAATACCCATAACCATGAGGGAGCTGATTAACTAGGGAACAGGAGACTGTTTTAGTTTCTGAATCTTTAATGCTGCCAAGAGAGTTTACTGTAAAGGGGCCCTCTGAAGCTCTATTGCCCAGGGGCCTACTGAAAGCTGGAGCCGACCCTGCCTCCACTTCCCGGGATAACTGGGCATGTTCTGGGCATGCACTTGCACAGTGAAGCTGGGGTGTACTTTGCCAGCTTCACTACTTGCAACGGGAAGCTATCGAAGGATCAAGGACTGAGGTGAGTATAAAGTTTGAGTATAAAGTTTTTTTGGTACATACTTCAAAAATCAAATTGGTTTATTTGGGACACTAAACCACTGGACCATAAAGACCTGTGGGTGGTTTAATATCCCAAATCACCCTGGCAGGTTCCCTTTAAGGATGCCCTCTAGTTACAGACAGACCTCTGTACCCACTGGGTCTTCTGATGAAGCTCTCTGGACACTGGTAATTTAATGAATTTTAGTCCCAGGCTGCAGTGCTTTATTGTTAATTGTTGTTCCCTTGAAAATCCAACATTTTCAAAATCCATTTGTCACAGGGACTGAAAAAACTAACTGTCTGGAGATACAATTAAAATATATACGTACTCCAACTTACATACAAATTAAACTTAAGAACAAACATATAGAACCCATCCTGTACGTAACCCCAGTATATACATATATATATATATATATATATATATATATATATATTCCCAAATCACCCTGGCAGGTTCCCTTTAAGGATGCCCTCTAGTTACAGACAGACCTCTGTACCCACTGGGTCTTCTGATGAAGCTCTCTGGACACTGGTAATTTAATGAATTTTAGTCCCAGGCTGCAGTGCTTTATTGTTAATTGTTGTTCCCTTGAAAATCCAACATTTTCAAAATCCATTTGTCACAGGGACTGAAAAAACTAATTGTCTGGAGATACAATTAAAATATATACGTACTCCAACTTACATACAAATTAAACTTAAGAACAAACATATAGAACCCATCCTGTACGTAACCCCAGTATATACATATATATATATATATATATAAATATATATATATATATATATATATTCTATTCCAATGCATTATATACAGGACAGCATGTACTACATATATGCATATACTTCTTTTTCAGGTATTGAATGGGTTGCAGCAGGCTTAACAGAGAACACTGTTATGAATCCTAGGGAGTGAGCCAACATCTGTAGGACCAGCTGGAACCGCTCTTAATCCCTCTCAGTTCTTCAGAGCAGTGAGATCCTATTCAGTTTACTCCTCCTACTAAAAGATTTCAAACGTCAGTGAAACACTCAAGTGTATTCATTCATACTCATACGAAAAGAGTTAAAAAGCAGGACGTGAGTAAGAATCCCACCTTTCCACAGGTAACCAGACAGCTGCTTTTTCTCCTCTTGTCAAGTGATTTGTGTTCCCATGCAGTCTGCTTTTTCCGTGAAATAAGTAATGTTTAGTGTAATAGTTTTTGGCAGAGCGGTGTTGCTATTTTACAAGTTCTTTTCTACTACTATTTGGGATTGCTTCTACTTCTAATGTTACAAAGTATGTTAAAAATGTAACCTGTGTGGTAGAAATGCAGACTGCTCTGACTGTGCTGTAATATATTTTTATGCCCTACATTTAAGAGGGCGTGATCGTCTTCTCTGCAGCCAGCAGAGAGGAATAAACGTGTCATTGTGATGTGGTCTACGCAGTCTCACTCTGCCATGTTTACATACACAGGGCATACGGAAATCGTAACGTAGAAGCTGTACACCTATATGTGACAGCATCTCAATCTAATGTACTGACAAAATACAAGCAAATGTTCCGAATTTTCTATTTGCCTTCATACCATAACACATACATAGTAACAATCATTTATATTCATCCTTGGCAATCTGTGCAGTTTGCCTGATTTAGTTTGCATGTAAACAGTAGAAATACCTTGTTATATTACTTGTACAGTATGTTCTGCTTATGCAATACACAAGAAAATATGTGACCATATGGTATCAAGAAAACTGCTGTTCAGAGGCTGAGAACTGCATGAGACATATCCAGAACCTGGTAGTGCAGCTGTAGTGGATGTAGTACATTAGTGGGAAGTATGGCACAGTTTTGCTTGGTTAATCATACTCTTATGTAGGATAATCAAATACAGCTTTCTGACAGCATGCAAATGAAGCAACAGAACCAGATTGCATCGGTGCTTACAAGCCGCAGAACATTTGCTCAGAAGATTTTGTTGCTGTGATTATTATATAGACACAGCTCTGAGATATACGGATATACATCACTGTATTGTTCTATGTACAGTTCCTATAATCCTACCTGCTGGAGTTTTTCAAATGTTGTTAAATAACATCAGTAATTAGGTTTAACTTTGTTAATCAATCGAAAAATAATAAGAAATGTCAAAGTAAAGACAAATTTCCATCCAATTACAATTAACACGTTTTAATAATAGTAATTACTATTAGTACTATTATTATTGTTGATAAAAATTACTTACAATGGATTTAGTTTAGAACTATTGTGGCAATCTTTAACCCTAAAAGTGTGCGGAAATTAGAATACAATTCAGGCACAACTAAGCCCACTAAAAGGATGTGTGAAATTAGGCTAAACATTCTTGTAATGTTTCAAACATCAGCCAGTGTGATAGATCTGGAACAATATAAGGCCAGACTGTGCGCTGGCTGGTTTTCATAGACCAAATATAGTGAGAAGGATGGGACTCTGAACATCCTAGTTATATATGATACAAGGAGAACCTTCTTCCATGCAGAATAACAGCACCACACGTTAATCATGTTTCTGACTATGGTATAAACCAGTTAAAAGTGTATGATATTTTTGCCTTGCTTTAGGTCGCAACATGTGAAAGAATATTTCCTACTCATTATTCTGCTAGTGTAAATCACTGTCTTAAGAAGTCTGTATTATTAGTGCTTTGGTCTTTTAGAAAAAGAACTATATACAAAGGTGACCCAAAGATGAAAGTCAAAGATGAAGCATTCCTCACTAATGGCAATCACATGCTGTCTGCTATCATTTAAGAGGAGCATGGTATGCTAAAACAGGTATCCAAACTGGTTTACCAGATTGTAAATCAACAAATTCATCACTCCTACCATCACTAAAAAATGAGGGTAAAATGTATAATTTACAAACTATACAACCTTCAAGTGTTTTCACCTTAGAAACTGACATTCTATATGATACTATTGTGGTTGACACTAGAATTGCATCCAGTTAGCTGTAGTAGAAACGTTGGCAACTAAGTGCAATGTTTTGTAACAATATATAAATGTATGGGCTAGATTTCCCATCAACATTTCAGCTTTAAATTTTTGTTATGTTGAGAAGCCAAACATAAAACTTTACATGCTTTCCCAATTGCCATTGCAAGTACAACCATGCAAAGCATTTAAGTTATTATTATGGCTAACAATTCTGTAATAACACTCCATGGATGGAAAAACTAAGCAGAGTGTACTATATAATCCTGATTCCTCCCAGAGAGCTACGTATATACGCTTAGTGGAAACCATAATAGCATATGGGGGGGGGGGGGCAGATACAACTCTATTGCATCCATCTCCAGCCTCTGCAGAGGCTCAGGGTGTTTCCCAGGGTTTTTCCCGAGTGATGTAACTGTCCATATAACCTTGAACATCAGCAGCAGCCAATCACTGACTGCTCACTCCTGCTTTCAGGAACAGGAGGAAGTATCCCACAGTATGAGCGTATGCTGGGATATGCCCTAGCTCTACATTGTAAGGACATGTGAGGAATCTGCCTAAAGTATCCTTTCAATGAACTGCAAAAAAGTTATGTGAATGTAGCCTAAGGTTGTGGGGTGTAGCGGTCCTGGAAGTCTTAGAGAGGTAACTGAAATGTAGGCTGAGAATGCATGTTGATGCTTCACTTTCAAAGGGAACTTCAAAGGACCTCAAGTGTCTTTATTGGTAAAACCCTCCAATTCCTCAAATTAAGTTTTAAAATTGTTGTGCACCTAAGTTCCAAGTAATAGGAGGGCATAGCTTCTGTACAGTAGATATAGCCTTCTGCTTCCCGCTCCATCCCATGCATAGCTTCTAGAGCTTGAATGTCTTGATAAGATGACTATGGTTTTTTTCCACATGTTGGAGGCCCACCAGTCTGATGTTTATTATTTAAAAGGGGTTTTACAGGTCTATCCTTATTGGTATCTTTTGATACCCAGGATTCACACTGAGATGCTTATTTAGCCAGTCACAGCAAGTAATTGGTGGAATTAACTTCTCCAAAAAGTTCTTGGTATGTCTCAAAAACATCCAATCATAGGGAACCCATGCAGCACTGGAAATGGAGCAGCAGAGAATCATAGCTTTTGTTGCTAAAGTCCTAACATCTTTTAAAACTAAAAGGAACAATCCAGTGAAAGCTGATTCATTGAATTATACCTTGTGGGGGAGAAGCATTATTCTAGGTTCTAGCATGATTCTAAGAATACACTGAAAATGAGTCATGCTCCTCCCTTCAGGGCATGCTTCATGCATTATTCAATGAATTAGCTTTTACTGGCGTGTGACAAGTGGAATGCCCTATTTATTCCTATTTATTTAAATGGAATCAGCTGCAACCAGGTCATGTGACTGATAGATAATTCATCACAGGCCTGCAAAGCAGAAGTGGCGCTTCATCGAACTGTGGACTGGTCCGAGTGCATGATTTTGGAGTCCCACAGATCTAAAACTGATGACTAGTGATAAGCGGACACAAACCACAAAGTTCGAGGTCATACCGAACTTCATTAGAAGTTTGGGTCTGGATTCAACTTAAATCACCCTCCTGCCGTTAAGGCCCATGATCGTTGAGGGCATAAACTCTTTAAATGGTGCTGGCACAGTCACCAGCAGAATTTAAATGCACTCCCCAAAATTGTGGTATCACGGGTGCTCCTGCGACCCATGTCCTGGGTCGCTGGCGCACCCGTATGCCTCCGCGTGTCTCTGGAGCCCGGCCGCAACCTCATTCACCTTGCCTCGGTCCAGCAAGACGTTGATTGGCGCTGGCCGTCCACCTGCCCTGATAAATAGCCGGCCTCTTCCTGTCTTCTCTGACGGATCTTTGTACCTTGTGCCTCAGAGAAAGCTTTGCATTTGTTGTTCCTGTGTTTTTAGTGATTTCCCATTGTGATCTCGATTCCTTTTCCTGACATTGATTCTCTGCCACCTGTCCTGACCTTCCACCTTGTTCCTGACTCCGATCCTGTGCTGCCTGTCCTGACCTTCTGCCTGACCACGTCTCTGTCTGGCGGTTTTGTACCTTGCCTTGACCACCACCGTGAGAAAAGTTGTGCCTGTGGAGCGACCTGAAGGTATCATGCTGCAACAAGTCCAAACCATTTTGCGGTGGGCTCTGGTGAAAACCAGGTTCCACTTAGACTCCGCTCCCAGGTGTCGGCATACGACATCGCTTGCAATGATTCAGTAGGTCCAGAATTTAGATGCCGGTTTCACTGGTGGGGGTACAAAACCCTCACCCGAACAGGGTTTAAAATTTTTATGGGTTGACTAATCATTATTGATGACCTATCCTAAGCATGGTTCATTAATATTTTAATCCCTGAAAACACCTTTCAACATTTTTTGTCACTCTTGGGAAACACATTTAACTTTCATTTAGGATTGGAACTCTACATCTTAAAAGCACCACTCCAAATTCTGCGAAGAAATATTATCAAATAAAACACATTTAGTATTTGACCTAAAAGTAGATATGGACTTATGGAAAAAGGTAAATGTTCATACACAAGTTCCATGTGAAGCTCCGCTGAACACCTACAACAACCCTCCATTTTATTCCAGTTTGCAGAATTAAACAAATTACTTTGCATCTAGAAGAGAAGCACTACATATAAAGGGTACAGTAAAGGGGGCAAGTAGCAAAAGGGGGACATAGGTTGGGAAAGAGGGCTGCAAGAAGGCAGGCATGTGTGGGGAACTACAGAAAGGGAGGCATAAGGTGGGGGGGGACAGAAAGGATGTATTTTAAGTTGGTGGGATAAAAGAAAAAGGGGCATTATGTGTGGGAGGGTGACCAAAAAGTGGGGCATAAATGTGTGGGGGCAAAGGAAAAGGAACTTGTACTTTGTGAGAACGGCAGAATCATATGATTTTGGCAGCTTAGTCTAGTTGAACAGGAGTACATGTAAGTTACTGGTGAGCTGAACATCAACATGCCATAGTAGGTTGAATAGGAATGCAAAGTCTTTTCTTTTGCTCTACTAAAAGGAATGCATTAACATTGACAATACATAAAAACAGATAAGTTCAATGTGAATATCTTCTGCAGAGGTCATTCTCTTAATAATAGGTTAGTACTTTAATGGAAACAATGAACAGGGGTGTGAGTGAAAGCAGCCAATGAGAGGCGAGGGCTGCTGGAATGAATTGAGCTCACTCCTAATGCTGGAAGACGTTGTGCAGTAATAGGACATTTCAGGGATATCCTTCTTCCTGCTGCAGTAACAGGTGCTGTATTGTTTTCTTTTTATTAGTTTTCTTTTCTTATGTGGCAAAAATAGCTCTGAAATGACGTTTATTCTGCTGTGTTGTTGTCATCTCGACTGCACACAATTTGTGAAAGAAGACTGAGCTGAGACAAGGAACCAAAGTTGCAAACAAATGTAAAATGTTAGTGTCTGTCATATCATTATTGTAGAGTCAGTCACAAGCATTACAGTTTGTAGCATTCCAGGCCTCTTTTACTAAGATGAAGATAATGGCAGTTTTTTCACGTAGTACAGGCAGTCCCCGGGTTACATACAAGATAGGGACTGTAGGTTTGTTCTTAAGTTGAATTTGTATGTAAGTCGAAACTGTATATTTTAGTTTTGGTTATAAATATTCGCACCCTTTCTTCATAGCACCCTATAACACCAAGGCTCCATTGTAGACAACTTTTCAAATGGGGATTATTAGATTGGTTGCAATTCCATTGTCTCATTCTGATTTACTAACATTTCTTGAGATTTTCTATTATTGTAATAGGAAGCAACAGCATCTTTTCTGAGACCCCAGAAGCTATTGATTTACATTAATATTGGCAACATTCCTTTAGCCCTTATTGAGGGGACAGGAGAAATATCTCCATGCACTAGTGAATAGCTGTCTCCTCTTTTTATATGTAGAGTAGTAGATAAAAAAAATAAATGAAAATATCGACATTTGTCCCATGCCACAAATGTAAATTACAATGAGTTCTTTCATCTCCACCTGTGATTAGCCAAGCAGCCTACGTGAGGAATTTTAGGGGAGGCTAGTATTTGTAGTACAGTATATAGGAAAGATTTCAATTTTGAGGTCACTACTACAGCTTGTGTGTAAAGAGACTGCAGAGGTGGAGGGAGGAAAGTATATCCTATAATCATTCAGCCTATGCTGGATAGCCCCCTTGAGGAGCCAAAACCTAGAGTAGTAGATAAAAAACATAAAAAATATGGAAGTTTTTTCCAGGCTTTTACTGTAAATTAGAATGCTTTCTATTAGTTATCCAGCTGTGGCCAAACAACCAAACAGCCATGTGGAATTTCAGGGGAGGCTAGTAGTACAGTTGATCTGGGGTCTACTGTAGATTTTAAAGATTTCAATATCGGTGGACATGTGCTGTCTATGTGAGGTCACTACTACAGCCTGTGTGTACATAGACTACAGCATTGGAGGGAGGAAAGTATTTCCTATGATCAACCAGCCCATGCTGGATAGCTCCATTACGGAGCCAAAACCTTTTTTTGTAATCTCATTATCTATTATTAATTCTATTAATAGCACAGAAACACAGTTGTTCGTGGTGCACAGTTTGCCCCTTAAGGAGCTACTCACAGTATAAGACCGGTCCACACAGTCTTTGAAAAAGTCCACAGAAATAGAGAAAATAATTTCACTATGACCGGAGCTCCAAATATTCTTCTTCTCCCTCGTTATTCCATCTTAAAACATCGATGAACAGCACCAATCTTCAGTTTCTCCTGCTGAAAGTATGTCACCATTCAGACTAGCACCATCGCACTCTCATTATCCTCCTTTAATTATATTTGTAGCTGGAAGAAAATATGCAGGCAGATGGTGTGGTACGTTCCAATAAAGTTAAAATTTATTTCAGTTCATCATACTCACAAGAGTCCATTAAAAATGTGCATATCACAAATTCACATAACGGGACGCTAGCTTTCCTATCCGCCCGACCCATTCTGGGATTCATAGCAAGATATACATTAGGTATATACTTTTTGTTAATAAGAAAATGAACATAAAATTACTCTATGCAATTGCTACCCTAGGCTGTGTTCAATCATAAAATTGAATTCCATTTTTCTGTTCCAACATGGGAACAAGCCCTGGGTTGAGATTGTGGCCTTTCCATTGTTCTACAATTTTTAAATGATGTTTATTGCAAAAAATAGTAAAATAGTATAATTGCTAAACTTGCACATAAACATGCACAAAACCAAACTTTCTACATAGATACAGTAGAGAAACCAAGCTAACTACATAGAAACATTTCCACAACCAAGATAACTACAGAAGTACAGCACATGGACCAATCTTATACAGATACAGGGCCAGAACCAAAATGTTAACATACATACAGGTCCAGAACCAGACATGTTACCAAAACCAAGTTTACTGCACAGCTACAGCACTAAAATCCATAATCTTACTACATAAATATGGTACAAGAACAAAGACTACTACATAGATACATGTGGTAACCAAAGTTATTGAAATCTAGGTTATCTTAACCAAGATTACTATATAGATACAGGAACTAGCACTAAGCTTACTACATAGACACAAGACCAGAAACAAGTGAACAATACAGACAGCCTTATACTACACCAGATTTATCACAGTGTCTAATGCTGCATGATAAATCTGATGTAGTATAAGACTATCAGCATGTAGTTCTCCCTCATAGGAGAAGTTAATAGAGAGTCAAAGAAGAAAATATATGCTGGTGGAAATCTGGTGACTGATGATGTCTTTGATCGACGACTTCTTCTTTACTTCTTTTCCTAGCTATGATTCATCTGTGCAGATTAAGTAAAACCAAAATTTTAGCACCTTCTTGATAGAAACTTACTACTGTTCTGCTACTCCCATAGAGATCACAATTATACATGTTCCTGTTGTAACTGAAGGAAAAATGCTCCATTCTGTGGTTAAAAACTTTCATCAAATCAATGGTTGGTGTTTTAAAGCTATTGCTCTGGTGGGAGTCGATGTTTTTTAATCTGACACTGGCTGCAGCTATGTAAGCATATCTTGGTGGGGAGGACTGGAAACCATCACTGGAAGCAAGATGTAAATAAGTATAGTTTGATCATGTGGTTTCATAATTTTCCTTCAGCTTGGCTAAGGTTTTAATAACATGGATGACTTCTTATAAAATTTCTCCAAACATATTCTATATATCAATGACTATATAAGAATGTATCAGCTCCTTCCAATATTGTCATCCAGATGTAGTACTGAATATATCATTAACTACCATCCAAATGTAGAATATCCTGCTGGTTTATGTAAAATCTGCTACGGTCTCCCTCCCTTGCATAATCCTTTAATAGAATCAGATGGAACCATACTGTACCCCAGCCACTAAAGAAGCGATTAGATCCATGATCAAATATTGTACAAGATTGGAAGATGGAGGCACAACTATTCTAGCCGCTTGCATTGGGCTCTGTGAACGCTGGTTACACCCTTATGTGAAATGAATGAAATCCTAACGGGCACAGATGCAGTGATAAGATAGAATAGAATAACATTTTAATACAAAGGAAATTCGTAGAGAAAGACGTTTTCAGTCAGGAATTGCTGATGATATTTGCAAGAAAAAAATAAATTTGAATGAAAATGTGGTAATTTTTTTACCATTATGGATGCTGATGGATTTACCAGAGGGCTGTGTACATGGCTCTAATGGTCAAAGTAAAGGCATCAGAGACTTTGCAGTGTTTCTCTTAGACAGAACAGTGTATTGCACTTGAGTGACTTGTCCCATCTATAAATCATCCATGTATTTTTATGCCTGATTGCAGAGCCCTTCAGTTGGATTAAGCAGGAAATCTGCTGTTTGTAACAAATGCCTCCTCCATAATCAGTGAATGTCATGTACAATGTGTCACTGAAGCTCTGAAATCCATAACAGGGTAACATGACATTCAGCATTGTTGTTTTATATTTCCAAATGTTGGCGTGACTAAGAAATGTCAGTGTAATGTCAGAAAATATATATTGAATAATAGACTTTGAAATAATTTTAATGGACAAGATTTACGATTTCTGTAAATTTAAAAATATAATTATTTTTTTTAAATAATGAATGGATGGTTGACAGATGGTGTTTAATAAATGTACACACTGGGGCAGATTTACTTACCTGGTCCTGTCGCGATCCAGTGGCGTGTTCTCGAGGATTCGGGTATTCCGGCGATTCACTAAGGTGTCGCTGCTGCTCTGAAGTTCACCAGAGTTCACTGGAGTTCACCATCCGTTGTTGGGTGCAGGTAAGCGCGTGTCGACACTTTTTTTTTTAATTCCGCGGTTTTTCCAAATCCGTCGGGGTTTCCGACAGCCACGCCCCCTGATTTCCGTCGCCAGCACCGATGCACCACAATCTGATCGCATGCGCCAAAACCCGGGGCAATTCGGCGCAAATTGGAAAAATTTTGGAAACATGACGAAAGGGATTGTCTAAAGGGATGGTCTAAAGGGATGGTTGGTAGATAATAATATAAGATCCAAAACTTACAGGCAAGAAGCCAGCACCACCACTCAAGTGATCTTTGCCAGGCAAATAACAGCAGACCTCAAAGTTCTTATGTCATGTAGATGGGCCCCAGTCTAAAGTCTGTGTCAGGCCCCAAACTATATTGTATGGTTTATAGGAATAGTCTTCTCATATGGGAAAGTGACACCATAAGGGCCCCCTAAACCTCTTGGGCCAGGGTGCGATCGCAACCTCTGCACCCCCTAAAGTTACGCCCCTAGATAGTGGTCTTTGTAATTCTTTATTTAATGCAAAACCGAGTTTCCATTGTATTTATTGTACTGTTGTACAAAGAAGGCACATCTTATCTTACAATTGGACTATCAGTGTGCTACTGAGCTTAGCATGTTATTATGGCCTGCACTGTTAACAAAAATTAATTTCCTTACTAAATCCATTATTTACTTTATAGTGCACTCTATCAAGAAGTAAATGTGTTTGCTTAATAAATCTTTTTGACTTAAATGATGGAAACATGGACCCTGTGCCAATTCATATGACTGTGTGTACATTGTTAAAAGCCCTCAAAAGGCAGAAATGCTTTTAGCTAAGGTACAGCATGGTGCCCACAATGATAAGTTATGATGTTCTCTTCATTTTGCAAAAATTGCCACAAAACTTTCTAAAAATGAACGATTCACACAAACATTTTTGGCAGCATGCTGAATATTGTTACTTAACATGACCATATTCATCAAATATATAACTGTATATTTATGGATCAATGTCACAGCATCTAGCAACAAACACAAAGCAAAACATCTCCTTAGAAATGCATAAATATTTTAAAAACCACATACATGCTTTTTCATAAATACTGCTAAAAAGTAGTCAGTTCTATGTTATGTATCGAATAAGACAGTTTGCAAATGTGTTCCATATCATTGTTACTCAGGGCCAGATTATAGGCAGGGCTCCCGGGCCTCGAGCCTCAGGGCCCCCACCTTCTTGCCTCCTAGGGGGCCCCCACCAGATAGCCCTGCATCTACTGTGGTATCTAATGCACTGAAAAACTTCACATCAGCTTATACAAGAGTCAATAAAAAAAATATACTGATATACTCACCCTCCGGCGGCCCCAAAGCTCAGTGCGGCTCCCCGATATCAGCGCGGCTCCTCTCTCTTCCCCGTGGCTCCTCTTCTTTCTTCGTTCTTCTGTAACAGCCGACAAGGATGCGGCCACTGGTGACGCCATAGTATGTGCAGGCCGGCAGATAACATGGCCATGTCCATGCCGGCTGTTACAAAAGAACAAAGAAAGAAGAGGAGCCGAGGGGAAGACCACAAAGACTGGCTGAGGTGTATGTTACATGAGACTGCATGGCTGGTGTGGCTGAGGTGTATGTTACATGGGACCGCGTGTCTTGTGCAGGCTGAGGTGTATGTTACATGGGACTGTATGGCTGTGCGGCCTGAGGTATATGTTACAAAGGACTGCGTATCTGGCAGGGGTGAAGGTAGATATAAAGATGTGTTACTGGGGGCAAAGCGACTGTATGTAGCGGTGTTACTGGGGGTGAGGCAGCTGTATGTAGCTGTGTCACTGGGGGCGAAGGGACTGTATGTAGCGGTGTTACTGGGGGCGAAGCGACTGTATGTAGCTGTGTTACTGGGGGCGAAGCGACTGTATGTAGCGGTGTTACTGGGGGGGAGGCGGCTTTATGAAGCTGTGTTACTGGAAGCGAGGCGGCTGTACTTAGCTTTGTTCCTGGGGGCGAGGGGGCTGTATGTAGCTGTGTTACTGGGGGAGAGGCGGCTGTATGAAGCTGTGTTATTGGGGGTGAGATGGCTGAATGTAGCTGTGTTACAGGGTGGGAGGCAGCTGTATGTAGAGGTGCTACTGGGGGTGAGGCAGCTGTATGTAGCTGCGTCACTGGGGCGATGTGGCTGTATGTAGCTGTGTAACTGGGGGAGAGGCGGCTGTATGTAGCTGTACTGCACGCTACACTCAGTTGGGGCCTCCACCAGATTTTGCGCCCAGGGGCCCCCACCAAGCTTAATCTGGCCCTGTTGTTACATTATCTGTATAGCCTGTACATTTGCAGTACATTGTATCTTTATCAGTAAGCCAGCAATACAGATGAGCAGTCAGATAGACATGAATGTTAAATCTTTATACATATGATGTTCCTGGTGGCCATAGCCATGATTGATTGTACATCATGATTTCTTATTTCTATGATTTTTAGTTTACAGGGGATGTTAATCATTAAGTAAAGGGGAGGTGATAATCATAGTTGCCATATCCCTTGTGCAGTATAAACAGAAGCTCTTTACAATGCTTGAGCAACATCCCCCACTGGGCTCTAGCCTTTTCTTGTGGCCCGGGGGCCCAGAATACCGGAGTGGCTGGCTATTGCAGCCTAGGGCACGCTGTTGTCACTGTGCTTGGTATGGGGACCTTAGGGCTGTTCTACAGCCTGGTGTGTGCAAGAAATCGGAGGGAGAGGCTGATGCACTGGTTTCTCCCTGGGGCAACCCCTGAGTGTCTGTACGATGAGTCCCTGGGTAATGGATGGGGAAGTGTGTCCAGGTCCCCGTATCCAGGGATCAGTAGTAACGTTGTGCAAATCAACTTACAGTTCTTTATGGCCAAACGTAACAGCAGTAGATTCCACAAGCTGGTGAGCTGTGGGAGGTAGCTGGTCTGCAGGAAGGGTACTCAGATCCTGGGAGAAGATGCAGGTTGGGTTGATGTAGGGGGAACTGTGTAGAATAATGGAAGCTGCAGTTCTGGGCTTGAGTCTCCTCAGGTATGAGGCAGGCCTGAGATACCTCTTCTTCCTGGCAGTGTGTCTGGACAGCAGCTCTGGAGGGAGCTTCACACTGGACCTGCTTCTTTTTCTATTGACAAAATTCCAAGACCATGTGCTTCCACCCAGCAGGAGTTTCTATACTCCCCTGGTCAGGTGGTAGCACTTCTCCAACCAGCTTTCCACTTGCTTTACAGGTACCTTATTGAACAATACAAATAACAGCATTAAATGTCGCTTTTCCAGGCAGAACCTACAGCTGCAATTAAACAATGTCTAGATTCCAGGACCTTCCAAAAAGGTAATCAGTCTCAATAACAGCTCGTAACCTAGAGAGGGGGCTATTTGCAACTTCCTACCTGCCTATGCATTGGCAGGGGTTCTGCACTTGTTTTATTTATGGGCAGTTTTAAAGGTAGACCCCCTTAAAGGAAATTACCACTTATCTGAGGCTGTTGGGTAATTTTATGTAAATTAGGCACAGGGGCTCTGTGGAGCATCACAAGATCTCTACTGGGCTCCAGCTCCAGAACCATTCTCCCCACCTCCCTACTCATTTACTTGCTCCCCCTCCCACTCTGAAGCCACAATATTTCCAGCAGAGAGAAGGAGAGGTTAGAGCACAGTGAGCAGGAGGTAGGGAGAAGGGCTCTTGGGGCCTTGCACCAAATTTATATAAAATAAATACCTTTTTTAACGTAAAATACCAGAGTTCAGCTCCTAATAAACATATCTTATTTTCCGGAAGTACACGACTATCTTCATAATCAAGACACTAAGTTCATATGTTGTTTGTTTTCATAACATGAAAGAACTTGAAGAACTTGATCTCCTGTCACGTATAGTAAGTGGTGCAATAACTTAATTACTAAATGGACCAACAAAACTGGTTTATCTACATTTAAACATACAGAACTTGTAAATACACGAAATTTCACATTTTGTTTTTAGTTTTCAACTCTCTTGGAGCCTTAAAGGAAATCTACAACCAGGATAAGCCTAGCACACTTACATACTGGTGTGTGCGCCCTCTCCCAGGATCTGCTCTTCTTTTAGCTCCTTTATGCTCTTTAAACTTAAAAAAATATATATTCAAATTAGCCTGAAGGGCTCCAGGTTTCATAGCTGGTAATTGAGCCTGGAGCCCATCAGGTGCACTTGCATAATATGTAACGTCTTTTTTTTTTCAGTTTTTTTTTTTTACCAATGCCTTATACTAGCTATAAATTGTTTTTGGACACAATAGCAGAATGTGGTATTGTTATTTGGGGGAAGAAATGTAGTTTTGTATGTCTTACTGATTCATTTTTATTATCCCATTTTGAGCAGTATCGTCAGGGTTCTGGGTCTGTGTACCCTCTGGACCACCGTGGGAGATGGTACTAGCCAACACCTGGGACCAGAGTCTAAGTGGCACCTGGCCTTCACCAGAGCCCGCGCAAAGTGGGATGGTCTTGCTGCAGCAGAGTGCCACCAGGTCGTTCCACAAGTGCGACTAGCCCGCGGTGACAGCTAAGGTAGTAATGCAGGACACAGTCCAAGCCCGGGAGAGCAGCGTTGGAAGGAACACTGGAACTCACGGCAGGAACACGAGAGCAGGACTGGAAAATGGAACAGGAACACTGAACAGGAACATAGGAATGGGACACAGGAACACTGAGGAGCACAGGAACACAGGAACGCAGGAGGGCTTTCACTTCATGATGGCAGCCGCTGGATTAAATAGTACATCTGGAAGTGGACAGCACCAATCACCTGTGCGCTGGCCCTTTAAACTTATGGCACCACGCGCCCTATGGAGCGTGGACATGCGCGGGAACGGACGGGAGCGTGGAGAGGTAAGTCCGGAGAGGCAGCGGGGGCAGCGCTACAGAGGGGGGCATGGGTGTGCCCACGATCGTTGACATGGATCGCAGGGAACTCCCCTGACAAGTATATTTAGAAAGGAAAACAAATCTGACAGCTTATATATTAAGCTCAGTGTACATGTGTACCCTGTTTCCCTGAAAATAAGACAGTGTCTTATATTATTATTTGCTCCTAAAGAAGCACTAGGTCTTAGTTTCAAGGGATATCTAACATTCACTTTTAATGTTAAACAAAATTTTTTGTCAAACTCGGAATTCCATCAATAATCTCTTGTGACTCTATTTCCATATACAACAATCTATGGTACTCTATTTCTATTACAATCATTGGCCCCAATCTCTCATGTTTAGCACTTTCTTTAAATGAGCACTTCTTGTCCAGGTAGCTTCTTGTAGCGCATTTGAACTGCAAAAATAATTAATTTAATCCCATGAGTTTACAACTTGTAGTCTCTTGTAATGTTTTAGCAATGACTGCTGCTATGTATATTTCTAAGCTTGAAAAAATTGTGCTAGGTATTATTTTTGGGGGGTGTCTTATTTTCAGGGAAAAGGGTATGCATGTGTGTGTATGTCTGCTAAAGGAGTCTGCACTGCCACATTTATAATCACCAAATTTTAAAAATAGACAGGGATAATGACAGACTGAGAAAGACAAATAGAGATAATGACAGACAGAGAGATAGAGAGAGTGGCAGAGACAAAGAGAAAGATAGACAGAGAGAGATCTAGAGAGAAACAGACAGACAGGAAGAGAGCGGCAAAGAGAAAGACAGACAAAGAGAAACAGAGAGATAAAGACAGACAGGCAGAAAGAGACAGAGATAGGCAGACAGATGCAGAGAGTGAGGATGACAGACACAGACAGACAGAGACAGGAGGAGGGACACAGATAGACAGAAAGAGAGATAGACAGAGACACATATAGAGATATAGATACACAGATGGATACTGAGATATAGATAAATGAATTGAGATAAAGATAGATCCTAAATATTTGTTGTTAACCCCTTCTATTTTGTTATAGCTAAGAGCAATTTACTAATATATATATATATATATATATATATATATATATATAAATATATATATATATATTTATATAATATATAAAGCAGAATGAATGTGTGTGTGTATGTCCACTAAAGGAATCTGTACAGTCACATTTACAATCACCAAATTTAGCACAGTCGCTGCATGTCAACATCAGGGAACGTCATAGACTAGGTTTTGAGCCAAAATTTTAGCCTTGCGCTTTCCTAAATCCACTTTTTACCCACCATATACAGGAGCCATTGTCTGCTGCTGCTATGGCAGTTATAAGCTGAAACGTGATTGGTTGATGTTCTGCCACAGGTCATTAATATGAGCTCTGAGCTTTGATTGGTTGCTATAGGCAATGAGTATAATGAGGTATATATGAGGTAAGCCTGATAGGGATACAGAGATAGAGGGAGATTTATCAGATCAGCTGTAATTTTATTAACATCTGTGGGAAAATGAAACTTGAGCTCTGATTGGTTGCCATTCCAGTCCCAGTTGCTGGAATCAGAGTGTCATAGACAGACAGTTGCTGGAATGAAAGTGTCAGAGACAGACAGTCACTGGAATGATAGTGTCATAGACAGACAGTCACTGGAATGAGAGTGTCAGAGACAGACAGTCTCTAATTTTCTAAATGATAAGATCATTGTGTAGTCCTATATGAATTTATTCTAATATGAATAAAATATCAGTATTCAAGCTTATTTTATAAATTGTATATATTCTAAAGCACATAATACAAATGTAAATTAGATAACTTTAAAATAACACTGATCAAAATTAGAGAAAACTTGGCAGCTGGTCTTTAATTATCTGACAAAGCCTAACTTTTCATATTTTACATTGCAAAAATGGTGTGCCCCTCAAAAGTAACAGACACCCTCCTGCAGCAGGTTTGGGAATTGTTTTCTGCAGCAGGAGCTAGACCTCTCATAGAGCTACATGGCACAGTGAATGAAAGTGTATATCAGAACCTTCTTCAACAACATGTGGTTACATGTGTGTCATTTTACTTATTTTTTTCCAAGGTGTGGGTTGATTTGTGTGTGGTAGTGTTTTTTTCAACTTTTTTTACACCATGTTTTATATATTAAACTTTATTTTTTTTTCCTTTTTGTTCATCACTTTGTCCCACAAGAGGAAACTGACCGAAGATAACTTGATAATGCACTGCACTACTTATCTGTTGCAGTCCATTATACTGTTAGTGTCACACATCCTCTTGTATAATGCACTGCACTACTTATCTGTTGCAGTCCATTATACTGTTAGTGTCACACATGCTCCTTCTGCGCCCTGCTGTGCTCCCATACAACAAGTAATGTCCACATATGGGTTGTCTACATACTTAGGAAAAATTGCTTAAGAAATTTTAAGATGGGCTTTCATTTTTTATCTATTTTGAATGTGTAAATTATAAAGCTAAATTAGCACACTGGCAAGAAAAATAGACCATTCTAAATTTCACCTCCATTTAGTTGTAATTACTATGGAGATCTAAAATGGTTAAAACTATTAAAGCTGTTTTTAAAAGTTTGAGGGATGCAGATTAAAAGCAGAAACATAGGGTGATTATATTATATAATATAATATTATATATTTTAAAGCTCATTAAAATTATCCCCAAAAGTAATTTCTAAAACCTCCTTGGTTAATATAAAAAAATGATTTATAAGACATGTGTGACATTAAAATAAAATATCAAGACATTTTAAAATTTATGAAAACATAAAGCAGACATATAGGAAATTTGGGTGGTAAAACTATCTGTCTGAAATGGAGATAATTTAGAAAATGGCAAATTTTTAAAAATCTTACATTTTATAGTTTTTTTAATCATAAATGCAAAACATATAAACCTACATTTACCCACAATCTCCAAATCACTTTGGAAAGTTAAAGTGTTCAAAAGTTATATACTTATAAGCTATAAACTGGCTGTGTCCTTAAGGGTTTAAGTGCAAATTATATTTTAGTTCTTCCATGACCTGAGTATTGAACATAATTTGAAGGTTTTTCCACCGATAACCTAATCAGGGGGTCTAACACCCAGACCCTACAGCGATTAGTTGTGTTGGCCGCCTTCAGAAAACTATACACAGAATGGAGCTGCAAGGTTTAACTGTTTTAAAGACATTGCAGCTCAGTTCCCATTCCTTCTAAATGGAGATTAAATGCTGTCCTATCTTTTCCCATATTACCCCGTCGTGGCCCACATGTTCCTATGGAGAGAGGGCAGCTCACCTCCTCCTCCCCCCGTGCGCTCACCTCCTCCTCCCCCCGTGCGCTGCAGTGTGCCCGCCGTGCTACAGTGCGGCGGGCAACAGCAGTGTGCATGTAGCCTAAGAGTACATTCACACATGGCATTTGTATTGCATTTACAAGTGCAATGCAAACGCATGCGGTCGGTTCACTGGAAGTGCAGATGCAATAGGGCTAAGCCCCTCCCTAAGGAATTTGCAATGTAAACACAATACAAATGCCATGTTTGAACACTCCATAAATGTCACTGTTTTATCATGCTTGATAAAAAAATATATCGATCTCAATAGCAAACGTTTATTTAATTAATCCCTTAAATACCGCCCATATGAATTTCTCCGTCAGTCACTATGGGGCCTTAGGTTAGGCTGGTGGGTTTCTCCGTCGGCCTAACCTAAGGTCTGCACGGGCCCGCCGTGCAGGAAAGAGCAGTGCCTCCTGCTTTAACAGTCTGGATAAGAACTCTGTACCAATCCAGCTGTTAACAGCAGTCATAGTTGTGCCCGCGGGATCTACGTACCTTCAGAGGGAGAGGGCACCCTCTCTTCCCGAAACCCCACGATGCGATCGTTGGGGTGCCATTTTCACAACTAAGCAGCTGGGGAACTAATGAAGGTCAGGTTGCACAGTTCCCAGAATGGTAGCAATGAAAATGTCAGCTTATACCGGAAAGAATTACACTTTAGCCAACTCCATACTCCTAAGTATGGAAAAGTAATTGGAGTCAGAATATAGTCAAAGTAGTAATTTTTCGAAATAAAAGGTTTTAATTTTTTGTAAAATCTATTGACAACTAATAAAACCTATATAAATTTGGTATCCTTGTCATTGTACCGAACCAAAGAATGCCATTTGGAGTGTACAGTGAAAGACATAAAAACAGAGCCCAAAAGAAAATGGCACAAATTACTGCATTTTGAATTATATTTCAACTTCCCAATACAAGGCATGGAATATAAAATACCATCACTAGTACAATTTGTTACACTAAAAACAAGCCCTCATACAGCTCTGTACATAGACAAATCAAAAAGATTTTTGAAAGTAGGGATCAATAAACAGAAAGTAAAATGGAAAAAGTACAGAAGGGACAAAGGGTTAAAATGCCCACGTTACCATGGTAAAAAGTTTACAAATTCTCTGGGATAAAGGTTTGTGGTACCTGAGGCCACGTTCACATGTGGCATTTTGGTTGTGTTTGGAAATGCAATCCAAAGGCTTCATTCGTGATAACATATTTTGGTAACATTAAACATTTGGCAACTAAACCCAAAAAAACGTGCAATCGCAGGTGGAGCCGTTGGATTGTATTTCAAAACACTTCATGGCACCTTACACAGATAATACATTCTTAGATGCATTTTCTACTTTTATTCAGTTTATGTGGGTAAATTTTAGGGCTAAATAAACGTATTAATGCTAAATATTAGTGAATTCCAAATTAAACCTTGTTTGAAGTTCTGTTAACTACTTAAAGGATAACAGCATTTGAGAGAATGATGTTCGATTTGTGATCTTTCTAGCGTCATAATAAAACAAAAAGACAATTCTCAAATGACGATAACACAAAGTTGAGATATGGTAAATGTTAGTTAGTAACTAATTTGGGTAGTGAGACTATCAGTTTGAAAAACAGAACATTTTGAAAATAACAATTTTTTTCAAATTTTGTTTGCCAAATTCCCCTTTTTTCAGAAATAAATCAACCAAAATTCCCACTAACTTGAAGTCCAAAATGTCACAGAAAAAAAACAAAAACACTTGGGTAAGATAAAGCCTTCTAAAGTTGTAACCGAATAAAGTGACAAAGGCTAGTTTTCAAAAATAGGCCTCGGTCATCAGGGCGCAAATGAGCTTGGTCACTAAGGGTTTAATATATTTAAAATATTAAATGCCACATATGAGCTTTATTTATATATTCTAGAGTATGCATTGTGTCTAGAAAGTTTTGGTAATCCTTCTCTATGAGTTGGAATTTGAATTTCTTATACATTACTACAAATGCAACTCATACCCTCATCAAAGGGTCATATCCAGTCATGTCATTGAAAAAACTCAACTCCGTCACATGCTTTGCACTTGAACTAGACTGACACGTCACCTGATGTGTGTTTCCTTTGTGGAGATATAATTGGACTGGGTGACTCAGTTTCTTAACCCATTGTTTTGTTAAGATGCTTAAGTTTCCATTCCATGTAAGTTGCTGCTGTCTGAAGGTTCTGGCCAGGAATGAAGTGTTGCTCAGCCTGCTCTAAACACATTCTTTCACTTATCTGCATGTCTTATTTTAGTAAAGATGAATATACCTTTTACATAACATTTCAATACTGTTAACACCTGACAATAAATTATATATACAGTAGTAACTAAATCCACATACAGACCACAAAGCAAGTCAATTTAAGGGGATTTATCACAATTGTGTGTTTTTGAACCCAGAAACTTGCATGTCAGTAGTTGCACTGTTATTGCCACTTATTCTGTGATTGCACCATCTTAGTACCAAAAAATGGCGCAATTATGAACATGTGACTTTTCAGTTGCAAACTCATGTCTCAGAGTTGTCCTAACCCCCCCCCCCCCAATGTCTCGGCCCTCCACATCTAAATCCATTGGGTTGGATTTGTCAGGGCTTGTTGACCAGTTATCCAGCATTCAAGGCCTTATATAGAGGGGCCTGCATGGGATGTTCCTGTCCACGCCTGCACACTACTCTTAGGCTACATTCAGATGACCGTTGGGGGTCCTGGGAATTAAAACTATATATAAAACTGTGTATAATGGACACTATAACAACAGAAGAAAAATGATAGCCCCCACCAATAACCTCAACACTGCGTATTACCTTGATAAGTAATTAATACCTATAATAAAGGTTATTTATAATATATTAAACTCAAGTTTTTACTTTCTCTTGCAGAATACATCAACTTTAAAAAAATGCCGGATATGCCAGTGACGCTGCAATATACTCCCCCAGATGGAGGATGGGGATGGGTTGTTGTCTTTGCCTCTTTCATTTCAATTGGATTTTCCTATGCATTTCCTAAAGCCATAACAGTATATTTCAAGGAAATTCAGGAGATATTCAACACATCATACAGTGAGATTGCATGGATATCATCTATCATGCTGGCTGTTATGTATGCTGGGGGTAAGTTGAAAATGTTGTATTTTTATTTTCACTGACAACTGAAGCAATTATTGGTTTGTTAACTACTAATTCAAATTAATATTAATATATATTATATTTATAATATGATGCCTCTATACCATTTAATGGGTTTTGTCGACTAAAATTGACCTAAGAATAAGTGTCCAATATTGAACACAGCAACACATAAGACCCCATTGATAAGTTTAAACAGAGAATGGAACAGGAAGCAGAACACTTTCTATGAAGCGGCTGAACTAAATCACTGCTACCATTATAATGCATCTGCAGTTACCTAGTCTGACCACTACTGTGAACCGTTGATTTGGGAGGAGTGGGGGGGTTAACTTTTGGGTATTCAGCAATCTCATAGTAAGGACCTATTCTATGGATATGTTTTCAATATTTTTAGATGGGAACGTCCTTTTAAGTTTAGCCCAAGCCTCTACCTCTAAGCTCTGTAATTTATGGAAATGACCAAGATGATTAGATTTATTTGTATAATTAGAACGTAAACCAGGCACACACGTTTTATGAAATGCATACCGAAAAAATGTTTATTGTGGCAATGTGCAAATTTGTGACCTTTCAGTCATACATACATAGTATGTGAATCATGATAAAAGATAAAAATACATCACAATCATCTCTAAATGGGCTGGGTACAACGCTGGCCCTTTACGTGCATCATATATGAGAATTATACTTAGAACATTGCTCTAGACCAGGAGTAGGGAACCTATGGCTCGGGAGTCAGATATGGCTCTTTTTTTGGCTGCATCTGGCTCTCAGACAGATCTTTAATAAATAGTGATGGCTGCTGTGTGTCTCTTAGACTGATCACTGGACACAGGCAGCGATGTTACCATTTCAATAAGGATAAAGATAATAAAGTACAGAGTTGTATAGTGTACGATTGGCCTAGGACTGGAGGATCTCCTCTTCCTCCTGAAAAACGCAGTATTGAATAGTGTCCTATTAATTGACCAGCAAAAAACTTTTTTAGCGTTTTCAAAACTTTTTTACTTTGCTTAAATATTCACATATATACATAAACTTTCTTGTGCATTTTCATACAAGTCAACGTATCTTCACTTGTCGTATGTATAGTTATCGGCTAGCAAACATTCTTAGACTCCTTGTGAGTGGTAACGCTATATGCATAGTTTTATTAAGTCGCCTATTAGGTAATCATGGCGATGTTACCATTGCCTATGTCCTTTGTCCGACCCAGGCGCCATCGTCTAAGCCTGGGTCAAAGAAAAGAGCATGGGAGCGATGAGAAGCTGGCTGCAGGGAGCGCTAGTAAGTGAATATTCTTTTTTTTTTGCTGTGATTACCTATCTACTTGGGGGCATGTGCTGTGGCTACCTATCTACATGGAGTATGTGCTGGGGCTACCTATCTACATGGAGTATGTGCTGGGGCTACCTATCTAATGGAAGTATGTGCTGTGGCTAACTATACACTGGGGGATTGTGCTGTGGCTACCTATCTACTTGGGGGTATGTGCTGTGGCTACTTATATACTGGGGGACATGTGCTATGACTACCTATCTGATAGCTGCTGGTCTTTATAGGAACCTTTAAATCCACGAGTGTCGCGCACGCATGCTGCGCGGCACTCATTCTCATAGCAGATTACAAGAGCAATGGTAATACCACAAACCCTTGCTCTCACTGCGGTTAAAAGGTGCTGGTGGGGTCCTTTTGGCACTTTCTCCTCCTTGTGCTGGCACTGAGCTCTCAATGTCAGATGGAACTCCACCAGTATTGCCTCTACCAAAGGACACATATACTTTATCATTTTTCTCTAATGCTCTTCAGTGGAATAAAGAATGCTATGCTATCCTTGTAACATGGATCCAGCAGGGTGGCCAACCAGTATTCAGCACTTTTGACTATCTGGGCAACTCAGTAGTCATTTTGTAGACACTGTGGCCCATAAGCACATTTATAGTTGAATTCCACTGAGTTGGTACATTACATATGAGTCAATTGATGGGATAGCCAAACCTTCTTTGCAGTACAGATAGGCAAGCAGAAGCAGGGTGTGAACAATGAAAATGCACACACATACCACTTTCACATGTCTATATAATTGCTCAGTAATCTTTGCACCACCAAATTGATCACATGCACAAGGCAATGGGTGTTCATCAACTAGGCTATTCCCAAGGCTGCTTCAAGGATCCAGCTATTGTCACACAGCACCTTGCTGGGCTTGAGGTTCAGCGGCTGTATCCACTCATCTATTGGCTCCTGAATTGGCTCCAACTGGAGGCAAGGACTTCTGTCTGGCAAAACTAGGTGGTGGCAGAATGTGAGCCAAAGTGCTTCCTGCCTCGGGTCCAGCCACCATTACATTAACCCAGTGGGCATTAAAGGAGATGTAACTTCCCTGCCCATGTTTACTTTTCCATGTCAGCTGTGGGGTGCACCTTGGGACTAATGGCATTGTGCAGTCACATCCTCCCTTTCCAGCAAGACAGGTGGCCTTGTCACTCAGGGGGCGAAGGTAAAGGCTGAGCCAACCAAAGCAACAGAGGGAGTACCAGGTGTTTCCAGGCTTTTTTTGGAGTCTCATCCACTGCAACTAATGTTTACTTTGCAGGTGCCTGGTCATATACAACATGCTCAGATTGTTTAGGCTTTGGGTGTGCTTTACAGACTGGTTATACAGTGTGCAAATGACATGTGTTCTGTCTTCTGAACTCTGCATGAAAAAATATCACACTGCTGATACACTGTTGGCTCTGTGTGCTCAGTCCCTTGGCATGCTGGTAAGTTGCAGGCAATGTCATGGCTATGGGCTGACTGCTGACCCATGCCACCATATTACATCTTTTGCTGGCCGACTAGGGCTTCCTTTATCTGAAGTATCACTGCCTTCGATCTATGTTGGGTCTAGGACCTTGTCATCACCTCTGGCATCATATACCACTGAGCATTCAGGCTTCCCTCCTTCTCTATCTGAACATTACATAAAACCCCAGCAGTTGGTAGTCGGGTTTCATCATCATTGTGGATCTCTTGTGATGGTTTACTATCCAAACTCTCATCCTTCAACTGAAGTTCTTGGGAATCTTGCATCTCTATGTCTGCAACTAGGGAAGGAGCAGGTGGATGGGCCACAGAATCTCAGCTATGAGAGTCATCATATAGCATGAGTGACTGCTCCATGAATTTTTTCTAAGACAGGGGGCATGGTTTGGAGTTCTTTGCACTTTTAACAGAGGTTGAACGTGGTGAGGATAATCCCATCAAAGTTGAGTTACTGTCTGCTATGTAATTGACCAATGCTTCAACTTCATGTGGCCTATCAAGGCCTACAAGTATACACTGCACACCCTGGCACTTGTTCGTACCAGAGGAAGTTCTAGCATGCTAAGAAGGACCACTTCCTCCTTAATTAGTGCTTTCATTTTACAGCACATGCAGTACTGTATGAGGATATAGGTAAAATTAGTAATAACAATGGGAGTACAATGCATTACTGTATGAAGATATAAATTAATTAGTACTATGGCTAACATTGTTCTACTGTGTGATGCAAACACAACAAAGACTGGTACTGTAAGGAAGTACTGTATGCAAATAGTACTAAAACTAGTACTGTAATGAAACACTGTGCAAGTGCAACACCCTCGCCGATGCAAGGCAGAGCTGTGTTTGCGAATACGTCCCACCATGTAGCTTGCAGCCTGTGTAGGGTCTAGTCAGCCCCACAGCATGTCACTACATCACACTACATAGTCCTTATAGGACACAGGGGAACATTGCAGTGGTAGATCCTGCCTGGTAAAGCAGGAGTTAATTGTTTTATGTGATGTCATATGTGTCAGCCAATCACATGTATTGCATCCTGTCTCTGTGAGCTGAGAGGTAATTGGAGGAGCAGCCACCACCTGACCAAGGGGAGATAATAAAACCCCTGGCCAGGAATGTTCTAGAGAAGACTCTTAGAGGAGTTCCAGTCAGACCAGAGAGTCTGAACAAGTTAGACAGAGAGAGAGAGGAAAGGGGTATCATCCTACCTTCAAGGGTGATACCTGAAGCAATCCAGGACAAGCTGAAGCATCCTTCCAGGACACAGCTACCTCCCAGCCTGCCATTGCATCCAGGCTGGTGATCTACATCCTGTGGCTCCCTCCAAATACCGCTCCAGTACTCCACCATCTTGTTAAAGGCACGTTGCTGATGTTCCTGTCGGTTCCAATAAAGAACTGTAAGTGTTTCTGTTCAACCTCTGCCTCTGTCTGGTCCCTGCTACTCCGGCTGTCACCATCACGGGCACCCTGTCCACCACACAGAGACTCATACTCTAGACACCAAAGGGTTGCCCCAGGGAGATCCGCTATAGCAGCCTCTCCCTCATCATTTCTTGCCAACACCACCCTGCTGGAGACCTGCCAGGCTGTAGGACAGCCCTCCGGTTCCCCATACCAAGCACCGTGACACAAGCGTGCTTAGGCCGCAACCGCCAGCCACTCAGGTACTGCGGGCCCAGGCTGTCTCCAGGCCCCAAGAAAAGGCTAGGCCCGGTGGGGGATGTTGCACAAGGAAACACTGTATGATGTTTTAAATGCAAATAGTACTAAGACTGGTCCAGTAGGCATTACTGTATGATTCTGTGAATACAGTATACTACTGTATGATGTTTACAGTACAGAAAGTGGTACTGTAAGGTAGTTCTGTATGTGAACACTTTATCATGCAAATAGTACTAAGACTGGTAGTGTAATATAACACTGTATGATGCTGTACATGGAAATAGTACTAAGATTGTCCGTGCACTATAGCAGACTATGAGTTATAGAACATGAAGTTCTTCAGAGTAACCTAAAAAACACTATCATTTCAGATTTCTACCAGCCCCTTTTCCTTTCCTAACTAAATTGAAAGTCCTTAAATTGAAAGACCTCCCCTTAACTTTGTTTCCTCTCTGTAATAGGGACATGTGACCCTGCCTCTTATACATGCTGCCTGTTTTCTAAGGAACTGAGAACTAGTTGATTGGCTGCTTAACAGTCAATCAAGCAGCTTGCTGCGATTCATTCAGCCTTGGGGTTGGGGGTCAGCATGGATCCCAACTTTGAAGTTCAGGTCCACCCAAAACTAGTTATAACCAAGAGTTTACAGTTTTTCATTCAAACAGTTCTACTAACCAATATCCCATGGTTACAAATGCAATACAGAGAAAATAATCATCAGCAATCAGTTCAGGGTCAGAGAACTGCTCCAGACTGTGCAGCCAGATCTTATATATCCAAAATATTAACCTCACAATACATTTCTATTCACATAAAGGCGGTGTGGTGTTGATCCATGGGCAGCCTTTTAACATATCGCATATCTCTGACCTGACTCTCAAGGACAAGTTCAGAGTACATTAAGCAGGGCACAGAAGCTTTTATGCAGAGGAGAATGTTACGAAGCTTCTGATAATGTTTCACATTTACATTATTGGCCCAGAAACTAGGTATCTCAGAAGGAGAGAACATCTGTAAGGCATACATTTTATTCTCAGCTTCACAGAAAGGAAATGAGCTCTTCTAAGAACTGGTAAAATTAGCATTGCACTTTGTCCCATAGTTTGACTTTTCTGTATTTAGTAAGGTAATACCATGCAGTGGTTTACAATCAAATATAAAATTATGATTATGAATAAAAAAAATTTAAGAAAAATAACTAAGTAGACCATTGCTTTATGAAGATAATATTGCCAGTAATATAAATGTTTGAACATGAAATGCAACACGGTGTATTTAATCTGATCCCTTTCCACAAACACGAGGAGCACAATAGAAATGCTAATATCAGTGCTTGAAGTTTTTTGGCTTGTTCTTTACATTACAACTGGTTATGTGGGTGGATGTCTGATAAAAATACCCAAGGACTACCACCACTAGCACTGTAGAATGGGTGTGACTGTGTGCTTAAAGGTATCCATATAGGCAAATATAGGAGGGGCGCAGGAGAGTTCTTGGATAAGGATTAACATAACCTCCCTCAGAGACAAAAACTAATCATGGATGTACGTAATATACTTACTGTTATTATTTGTCAATTTTTAACTTGTCTGCTAACTTGTCTGTCTTATATAGTAATATTTTAGTCTTGGAGAGTGGAGTAGGGAATCTGTTTAAAGTATTATATGGTTTTCTGTTAATGTATTTATGAAATATAATTTTTCAATATGCAATCCATGTCAACAACCAATTCTGCAATTAATTTTAATAAATTATATAATGAATAATACTATGCTGCAGGGGTGTAACTACAGCCATAGCATCCGCTATGGGGCCTGCAGTGTCAGGGGGCCCCATCATCCGACCTGACACAATAAAGAATGGAGGATGCGCACCATTATATCTATATTGTACAGCACATTGTCCAGCATAACATGTATATAACATATACTGTGATATATAAATGCAGTATTTGTGATGTGTATATGGTGTCTGTATACACTGTATGTGAGTATGTTGCATATGGCACTGTATGTGTGTGTATATGCACATGAGTGTATTTATATGTGATTGTAACTCGCATGTGTAAGTATAATAATATGTACTAATAAGTGGGAAGGGGGGCACCATGCAGTAGCCTGCTAGGGGGCCCTGTTTCTCCTAGTTACGCCACTGCAATGCTGATTTCTCTTCTTACATGACCTCCATTATATAAGGCATTCAAGAGCCGCTGAATTATGGAAGTGTGCAGAATCACATTGTCCAAACACATAACTACATTTTTCGAACAGTTCTGCAACTTATATTAATCAATAAAGGCATACATGAGGCTTCAATTTCCAGAAACATATTTGATAAAAGACAGGAAATAGAGAGCAACAGGACCACCACCTGGATACTAAAATTAAGTAGATACAGTTAAAAACAAAGATATACCATAATATCACCAATAAATGTAATGTTATATGGATATTATGCTCTTTCTTTATTTATTCGGTGGATATGAGTCTAAGTGCAAAGTATCAATACCAATAGCATTCCATTTTGGCATGCAGGGCTTCTGTAAATTAACCTTGGTTACTACACTGCACATGCCCAAAGTACTCTGGTTTGTACCAGAAATATTGGCACCTTCACAAAGGTGCAGCGTACACTGTGTGCAGCTCTCACTAGCTTGCCCTTCCCCAGCCTGTTTGGATGGTGAATTATTCATGCTCCCAGGTTCACTTCTTGCTTTACAAGATCTTTTATATTTTTACCGTATTGGTTTCTTTGATTTCAGTATGCACTACAGGATTTATGGCACTTACTGTGTGCTATCTTTTGTCATAAGGCTTTGTCATAACTCGAAACTTGTAGGTTTACCCTACACTGTCCACATCTTTGTTGAATTATTTTTATACTAGATTATTTTTGGAGTTCTTAAAGAACAGGAAATATACTTTAAATAGCTATCAATTGAATGAATGCTGGCTCAGCCAATATCCTGTTCAACTCACTGCCCGATTCCCACACACGCTTAACTCAGATGTCAATTTCTTCTTACAGCAATGTATCTCTCAGAAAAGTGCAGAAGCAGACAGTTAAAATTCTAATCTCCTAATCTTTTCTATCCCAACACTTGTTGCCAAGAGATAAACAGGAGAACATCATATATGGCTTGTGGCATCCATTGAAATCTTTGGTTTTTACCACTAGCATTAGAGGGTTTCCCTGACAATAAATTGATCATAAATTTTCCCCTGATCTTGATCTTCAACTATCAGCTGTTATCTATAAGGACACTTTGCAGTATATATCTATTTATACTGTAATGATATCACATCTGACCTCCCCTATTAGAATGATGACCTAAAATGGGACATGAATACAGAGTTTCTAACTGTAAAGTTTCCCGCTTGAAAGAAGTTCATTACCCCACTGTATGAATATGAATATTGGAGATCAAACTCAGCCCAAAATACTACTTTTTTAATAGGCACAAATTCATATAAGACTTCACACTCTCTATTGTAGTTCTGAGTATCTACTCTATAATCATAATGGCTTCTGATAACATTGCCTAAAGATTTTATAGAAATCCTCTAAGTCTATATGAATTGAATTATTTAGCATAAAGGAATGAATGCTACTAACAAAACACATGTACAGTATTACTCATCTTGATATCTATTGTAGTAAAATGTTTTTCCCTTTTTTGTTTAATCGAGCTGTTCACAGCTCAAATGATCACCATAAAAATTGACACTAAGCACAAATTGAATTTAAGAGACGTCTGCCTTTACTAATGTTGTATTGTAGCATAAGGGCAAAGTAAATGAGCCTGAGTTGTTTTTCCTTTGTGCTTTAGCATAACCACTTTACAAAGTCAGTTGTGAGAATTTCTCCTTGGGCATTTCGACTGAGATATTCACAATGTAGCAAAAGCTCTATTAGTTATCTGTGTCCTTACTCTTTGTAAATACTGTATGTAGCCTTGCCTTTTTCTTTCTCATGATTTTAACATTTCCTCTCCCTTTGTACTTGCTTTAAATAGTTTATTTTTCTTAACTTGTAAGACAAATAAAGATTAGAGAGCCACGTAAGAATTACGTACTGAGGATCTTCTACAAGAGAATATTAGTGATAATGCACAATTTTTTTTATCAATGGTTATCAAAGTTTTTCTGTCCTTTTTCCTATTTTCATGACAACAAATGCTCTCTTAGGTATCATTGTATAATTTACATTTTTTAGATTATTTTCATTATTATTAATAAGCTAGACAATTAATTCTAGAATCTTTATGTACTAGCTAGATTGAAGAGTAGCTACTAAAACATCTTTTAACCTTAAAAGGGGTTTTCTACATTGAAGATACTGATGACCTATTTATTGATATGTTCGACACAAAACCTTGAGGAAGGATTTATATCAAAATTAAAAGCTTCAACTCTTTTTGCTACTATTGCAGTACAATTTTCCTTTGCATGCATAACATTTTTAAGGGATTCAGATTTAATTCAGAGTCTGACTCTCAGACTCTTGCTGATGCTGACACACAGAGGATGCAGCTCTCTCTGTGTAGTGGCCAGAACTGGGAACTTTAGCTAAGCTTCTATTGAAAAATATCTTAATTATTTTAACTATGTAACGGTTAATTTCCAATGCGGCATTGCAGGAAATCTATCATTTCAGGGCACTTGGGACTCCTAGTAGCACAACATCTTTTCACCATCTTATTTTTGAGGACTTTTTCAAACAAATACAGAATATCCATAGCAAAGGCATCAGTACTATGGCTAAAATTATCAGAATAATGTTAATTTTTGAATGAATAATCTATTAATGTGTGGATGCTCTGTATGTCACTTTTATATGAAATTCCATCACAATCCATCTTCCACGTTATGTGAGGCAGTCCACAGCTGGATATAATCTATGTTATGAATAGCTGGCCTTCGAAACTACCTCTGGCTCCTGTAGTGTTCCTTTGACTCCCAGGCATGTGATACATCACCTTCCATGAGCATCATACATTATGCCAACTGGGATACGTTATTTCAAAATATAAAGGTTCTGGATCATGACTCCTGCCCTGAAGTTAATGAAAATGTATACCTATAATAATGTCTCTGAACAGACTTATGAATAAAGCTTTAGGCAAACTGTCCATATAAACAGAAGTTTGACATATTCTGTAATCCACTATGCCGCTATAAATGTACAGTGTATACTAAACAACAGACTGTTAGGATGATTAATATCAAATATTAGCAAAATGGCTTTAAAAATCTTGACAGACAATTTCATTATAAACATAATCCTTTATATCACTCTAAATTTAATTTCATTTACTTGCCATTTCATGGGGCAATTAAGTTCTTATTTTCTCAAGCCGTGCTCCAGCTGGCCATGTAAGCTAGGACGTCCCTCTTGTATGTGCTGTCTATGATAGATAACAAGTGTTTCACTGCTTGTGCCAAGAATTAAATGCAGACGAATCATCTTAATTTCTCAATGAAAACTTCTTGATAAGGCAGAAGAAGATTTGCTTTCACTGTATGTACAAAGGACTAGAACAACAAAAATGTTTTAATCTCTTCTTGTGTTGATCATAGCATCTTGTTGGTTACATATATAAACTGAGCCGAGAGAGGTTTTAAAATTTTTAAAAATAATTTTCCTGGTTGGGGAGGAAGAGGGAGTTATGGACATGGTCTTGGGTGTAACTACAGGGGTAGCAGCCACAGCAGCTGCTATGGGGTCTGCAGTCTGAGGGGACCCAAACATGTGACACACAAAATAAGGGAGAATATGCACTGTTACATACATATTATGCTGCACTTAGTTCGTTAAACACAACAGAGCCAATCCACATGAAAGACAAAATGAGGGAACTAAAAGTTGACACTACATTAACCCCTTGGAACCCATGCCGGTTCAGCTCTATATCAGGAATCACGAGATGTCAGCGGCAATCTACCGCTGACATCCCCGTGTAACACCCGCGGTTGGAGGGACGAGGCATTTAAATGGCTGCAGGGATATTCCCTGCTCAATCGGTGCCCCCTACAGCATTTTAGGGGCTGAGCATAGAGCAAAGACCCAAGGGCTGTCCATAGTAAATGCCTGTAAAGTCCTAAGACAGATGGGACCTTACAGGCAGTGTGTTAGCCTGCACATTCACATAGGTTGATGGTGCTAATACCCTGCAATACAATATTACTGCTTGCTATTATCATAGTGTAATAAAAAGGGTGTTTCTCAGAAAAAACATATTAATAACTTATCCTTGGGAAAAAAAAGGATAACATCTTTAAAGTAAATGGGTCACATGTATCATTTCCTTTTTTGTGACTTTTCCAGGTGCAGTGGTGAATTTGCTCATTTTTGGCACCTAAGACAACCCCCCTTCAAAGTTCACCATGTTCACTTTTTCTGCAGTGTTCTGCAGAGTTATCACCTGATTCAGAATGTTTTTTCAGAAACGCTCTAGTCCCCACCAGATAGATTAAAGTTCATAGAGATTTAAAAAGAAATTGTTACAAATTCACTAAAACTGCATAATTCCTCAATAAGCTGATTTATAGAACACTACCTTTTGCTACCTAGAATGGCAGTCCCCTTACCATCAAGCATGACTTTCTGGGAAGCCTTATGACCTGATGTGGGATTAAATCCAAACAATTACATTTCTTCCAGAAGAAACAGACTGCCAACTGTAGACAGCACTGTTTTGACATGGTTATGTCTCAGTACAGTGTAGGGAACTGATTTAGTTGAGCGAGAGGCTATTGACAAGGGTCAGGGAGTAAGAGTTCTCCTTACGGAGAGTTTGCCAATTAAGACCACCTTGCAGGTGTGTGGAGACTTATAGCCATTGATGCTCCAATAGAGAATTCTGGAAAATATACAAATAAGTTTTTCTAAATGGGACAAGACCACACCTCTTTTTCTACCTTGAATGCATTTTTTTTACATGTGAATGGGATTGAACATATAAAGGAATGCTTAAAGGGGTTTGACCATGAAAGAAAATTCTCAAATTTAAATCCCCTTTCAATTATGTTAACACAATAAAGATCATTTTTACCCCCTTTACAATTTTACTCAGTTTTATTGCTGTTCGGCTCCTATCACTCAGTGATGGTCAGTGTAAGATTTCCGGAGTGTGGGCGGGGACTAAGCAGACACAGTGGGGGTCATTTACTAAGGGCCCGAATCGCGTCTTTACGTCGGGTTGCCCAAATTTTACCATTTTGCGCAGATTTTCCATGCATTTCCGCAGGTTTTTGGATTGTGATGCATCAGCGCTAGTATGCACGCAACGGAAATCAGGGGGCGTGGCCATCGGAAAACCCGTCGGATTCAGAGAAAACGCTGTATTTTAAAAAAAAATGTGTCGCATGACACGCACTTACCTGCACCCGGCCTAGTTTGGTGAACTTCAGTGCACTCCGACGGACTTCAGCACAGCAGCGACACCTGGTGGACATCGGGGGAACTACCTTAGTGAATCGCCAGAAGACATGAATCATCGGAGAACCCGCTGCTGGATCGCGAATGGACCGGGTAAGTAAATCTGCCACAGTATGATCCATCTAGTTCTTTGAGCTGAATTTGTGGTTAGATTATCAGGGTACAGGGTTTATATACACTTTTATTTACCTTCTGAACATTGTACTAGTATCTGACACATAGAAAGAGATATGAGACAGATCAGAGATGAGATGATGAGATCCATGACTTACATATTACACACAATGACACTCTCCAGCCCTGCTACATCTCTACTTTCACACTATCAGATCTGATGTGCCTCCCTCCCCCTTCCCAGATAAATAACTTCTCTGCCTGTAGCTTTAAGGTCTCCTCTTGCTCCTGCTTTTGTTTGCTGGCAGGAAGTCAGTGTGTGTCAGTGTAAGCTCCTGGAATGAGGGAGGAGGCGGCTAGAGACAGAGAGCAGAGAATATCTCAGCTCCACAGCGTTAGAAAAGCAAGATGGCTGCTGACCCTAAAGTCGAAAGATACATTGTTGGAAACCAGGGCAACTAAAATTGTGTACACCAAGACTGATAAAGACAGTTTGGACTTATATCTGTGAAATGCTTTTTGTTGATAACAGTGAATTAGAGAATGTGTTATTTTGTTATCCTGATTACATTTAAGAAACTTGTCTTTGTAAGAATACCCCTTTAAAAGGACATTTATTAAACTACCTGTGGATGAGGTGGGTTTAATGCTGTAAATACTGGTGTCTATAACTCAGATGCATGTTAGGATCTAATTACTCTCTGCACGTGAACCCTTTAGGAGTGGCCTTAGGCTTAACTAGTTAATCTGCTAGTGAGAAACAGTTATCGGTTGACTTTTCTATTTGGGTGTTTACTACTGAAACAGCTAGGGTAGTGAAGATTTCATAGAGTCTAATGTATGCTTAAAGGACCCCAGAGCCCCCACATGCTGCAGATTCACAGGCAGTTAAAATGTGGAGGAGCACTTCCTCTCTCCCACTATGTCTCTGTTGCAGTAAGATTATGTCAGGCAAAGGGAAAGGGAAGCAGAGGGAAAAAGCAGAGCAGGAGGGAGAGATATATTAACAGCCAGTGAATCTGCAGCACCGAAGGGCTCTCGATGCTGCCAGAGTAGCTTTTCAGTTTAATTAGCATAGTTCTAAATGTTGTTTTTAGAAGGAAGGTCCTGGATCTATGAGTAAGAGTCTCTGGCTTATCATGCTTAATTTTGATATTAAAATTCTTTTTAGAGGTAGGTTCGATGCACACAACTGTATGGGGGCCAGTGATAAGATCACACAATTTGCTGCCATATCACTGTAGAGGTTTTTGGTGCTCACTCCCCCTCCCTTCTTTACCTGGTCGTGAACACACAGTCATGTACATGAGGCCCTAGCCTGTTTAACTATAAGATTTAACTATATACTATTGGCTGGCAAATACCTATATTGAGATAAGGATATCTAAAACTTAATGTAGCCAACAACAGTACTATCAACATGTACATAATAGATGCTGTTATTGATTCATAAAGAATTGACAGTTAGTCAACCATCCAGAGAAAATAACTGTGTTTACAGGATGTCCAAAATATCCCTGAGGGTTAATTTGCAGTATGGGATTGAAGTGATAGGGGTATTTTTATACCTATCTATAGATTCTAAGGACCTGTTGCCTTCTTCAGGCCAGGCTAAGGTAAAGGTCCTGTATAACTATTACTGTCTAAGAAACCTAAACTAAAAAGTTCAAAGCTGTAGAATGTTACATGTATAACGATTCCTTATGGTTTTTTAGATATCTGATTGTGTCCTCCTGAAGAAAGCTTCTATGTTTATGTGACATCACATGACCATGGGCAGATTTCTGTCCACTGGGAGTAAACCTAAAAGCTTTCTATGGTGGGACAACAACCAGAGATCTAGAAAACCATGAGGGATTGTTACAGAAAGTAGATTGGGAAATTGTATAACTTTTCCTTGGACAAACCATATTGAATATTTGCTTAAAGTGGATAACCCCTTTAAATGGAAATGGAGCCTGTCCCTAGTTAATTTTTAAGTGAATTTCTGTAGGCTTAGGTTACATTATTAGGGGAACCAGGAGAAATTAGTGTAACCATAGTAAGAGTTTACTATAGCTTTGATGGTTGCTGATTTGTTTTGGTTCCTCTGATAATGTAGTTTTCATCTGCAAAACGCTTATGAAAATAACTTATGGATAGGCACCTATTTTGTTTAACCTTTTTAAAGGCCTTATATGCAGTATCCAACATAGGAGTACTTAGGATGCCTACCTCCCTTTTTGACCTGTAAAGTCATCCATATCCTTGTATCTTCAGATATACCCTTGTGAAGCAAATTCAAATCCCATAAAATTCCAAAAGATTATTAGAACTGTAAAAAGTAAAAAAAAAAAAATCACACATGGAATAGAGCCTTCCTATCTACTGGTTTTGAATGACATAATCCTTACTATTGATTTCTAGCCATGAGTAAGGATCTTTCTATCCAAAACATGTAGATGGTGAGTCTAAAAGCATTCAAAAGAATCATGCATGGAACAGTAAAGTTCTAATACACTTTTGAAATTTAAATTCCAAAGTTGCTGGTGTTACATAATAATTCCTTTATTTATATAGTGCACACAGATTACACAGTACTACACATAACTTGCCAAATCAGTCCCTGTCCCCAATGGGGCTTACTCTTTACCAGTATGTTTTGGAGTGTGGGAGGAAACCCATGCAAACACGGAGAGAACATACCAACTCTTTGCAGATATTTGATGTGGATGGGACTTGAACGCAGGACCCCAGCGCTGCAAGGCTGTAGTGCTAACCACTGAGCCACCATGCTGACACATCCATTGTTTTATACTTCCATTCTTACCTAATTGTCAGAGCAGCATCCTAACTGCAATAGGGTTTCCTGCCTCCACTCCTAACTCACCTTATGATTGTTTTTCAGTCCTTCAAATTGCATTTTTTTCTGTATTGAATGCAATCTTTTTTTCCTGAATAATTAATTGACCATACCCCTTATGCTGTTCATTCATTAGGGACTGGAAATAGAGCTAGATCCTTTATTTATACTTGCTATAAATAGCTATTATCAGCATAAAAGTTAACTTTTAGAATATTTTATTTGAATCTTTTAATAAAGGTTTCATTGTATAATATCATGAAGTCTGAAGAATAATAATACAAATAGGAAAAACCAGGGAACCATATGGCAATGGAAAATATTTGAAGACAAACAAATAATTTTCATTCTCTTTGTTTACACGGATAGAATTACTGACGTGTGTTGAACTTTATAACCTAAATGAATTGGGGAATACATTTTGACAGTGTTCTCTTTACTTAGTTTTTTTTTATAAATCTTTTGGGCTTTTCATAATGTACAATGTGCCAAATGTCTTGAAAGATGATTCGATAAAGTTGTTATATGCACATAAGATTAAAGAAACACTAAAACTAGAAATCAATTGATGAAAAAATATGAAAGGGTATTGGTTGCCCTCTTTGTTTATCAGTCTGCAGCTATAGAACCTATAAAAATCTGCTATAGAATGTGGTGGCGAACAATGAGACACTGTTAGGGTTCAATGCATTCCCCTATACTAAAAGAATGGATTGACAAAGTAATTGAACTGCTAGCTTGTCCACAATCATAACTACGCAATGATGATGCCATTACTAAGTATGTTTTGAAACCGCCTCTAGAACAGTTCTATCTCCCCATTCCCATCTTACATACTCCTCAACGTACCAGGTTTATCACTTTGTCTGATGCTGGGTAATATATCTGGTAAGGCTGTCTAGTCGTACTTTGCAACTCCTATTGTTTGGATTAGTTTAAGCCATAAAGCTGCACCAGAATTCTGTCCGGATAGCATAATTTTTTTGGTGCATGGACTTTTTGGTTCAAAACCAAACCCTCTTTTCAATTACTCAAATTTTTAGCAAAAAGTGCCTCAAAACTTTCTAAAACCCTTTATAAATTTGGCACAGACAGCTTTGTGGTGATAATAACGACAGAATTCTGTCGTAAACACATAAATCTGTTCCATAATGAGTAAAAAGAGATCAAAACTGCTTTTAAGACAATTAGACATAGATGGTTGCCTATTAGTGGAGCCCAAAAATAGGTTGGACATTACTAAATATATTTTGTATTTAAATTACATATTTGTCATGAATTTTACAAACTGTATTATGGTATTTTTCATTATTTATGTCTTACGGAAAGTCTTAGCATAACCCACTGTTTTTCATGTTTTTGTTCACTTAAAATCAATTAATCTAGCAGGTTTTTCACATATCTTTCCATGCATTCCAAGGACAGCTACAATCCACTTAATTTCCCTATTACCTAGAATAACATTTAGATGCAGCTACTTCTGCGGTTTAATACATTCATGGTCATCTTGTTTGTGTTCATAGTTGGTTGGCATTTATTAATATTTTATTCTTTTGCTAAAGATATATTCTAGGATGAGCCAGAACACCATATGGACAAGCAGATGGTTTACTGTAATTTTATATAATGAATTCTCAATATGAGATAAGCGATAAATATAATTATCATTCGTTTACATGTTTACAGAGGGCTTTTGTTTGTCTATTTATTTCTATGGGGAGAGAAATGAAGGCAGCAAGTATGTAAAGGTCACCAAAGTCAAATCATTAGTGCAATTTATAGCAAAATACATAAGCACAGTTTTCAAAGTGGTCTCAATATTATTTTTTTATATCCATAAAGGTGTTGAACTACAAACACTGGGGTGTAGACAGGAAGCAATCATTTCTGCTATTAGGTTTGTAATAACACTGATAATCTGTGTATGCAGCAACTTTCAAGGATACAAAAACGAACAATAAACTTTAAGGTATCATTACACTATTCTGCTGATGTAAGGTGGATAGAAATGAGTGCCTTGGGGATATTATTGGTGTGCTGCAGCTAATGGCTAATGGGTACTTAGTAAGCTTGTTATTATTTCCTAGCATTCAGTGCCAGAAGATGCACAGTGTATTAATATAATGGAATACGCCTATAATTAAACAGTTAAATGTCTACATTTTAAGGTTGGATTAATATCGCAAGTGGAGTCATTAATAAACTTTATAAAGGATTCATTTAAAAATATTTTTTATTAATTCCAAACCAAAGCTTTAACATATCTAAACCTTTAAGTACAGTTAATGCTACACAATTATTGCTGTAATATTACTACAACATATATCAACACATGTTATGTATCAGCACATTACAGCTGTGAAATGATCCAAATATTTAAAACGGAAAATCCAACCAATTGCACTGCTCATAAATGACCCAGTGTAACACTGAAGTTGTCACCGGTGTGATGTACACCCAGCCTGAAGGGCATCCAAAACGTGCTATGATATGTATTTGAAATTAAAAGTTCTAGTACAATGCCTCGCTGTGGTATAACCAGGGGCGCACCTGCCATGAGGCGAGTTGAGATTCTCGCCTCAGGCGGCGCGCCTCCTGCTAGACAAGGGGGCGGCGTCGGGCTCCCGCCCGCCGGCATGTGCTCCGGCCAGCTCGTCCCCCGCGCCTCCGTCGGCCAGCACATGGACCTGCCCTTTACATCAACCCGCCCGCTGGCGGGCAGACTCGCCCATAACCCGCCAATCACACCCACCAGCCTGCTGTCACTTCCCTACGCGGCCAGCCCATCACAAGAACACGCCCGCTGGCTGGCACACTCCCCCACGGCACGCCTATCACAACCACCCGACGGCACTTCCCATCGCTGCCCGCCCTTATTATCCACGATCCCGCCAGCCTGCACTTCCCCACGTGGTCCGCTCATCACAACCACCGGCCGCCCGGCACTTCCTCTCGCGGCCCGCCGGCCGGCACATCCACCCGCCCGGCAAAGGTACTTGCAGCAGTCCAAAGTGCACACCATTTCCCCCCCCCCCGCACTGACCCCCCCCGGCTCCGATTCCCCCCTTTCCCCCGGGACTGATTCCCACCTCCCCGGCAAAGCCCACCCCCCCACACCGTCGGACAAGCCCGACGATGGAAGAAGAAAAAAGGTAAGGTAACTTCTATGTATGTGTATTATATGTGTGTGTATGAATGTATGTATAGATGTGTGTGTGTTTATATAAATTTGTATATTCTGTATGTGGTATATGTATGTGTGTGAATATTTGGTGTATTTACTGTTTATAAATGTGTATTTGCTGTATGTATACTCAGTATGTGTGTGTGTACATTCAGCATGCCACCATGTAAAATAAACTATATAGCGGCACGCTGTATGTATTTTATGGTATATGGCGGCACGCTGTATGTATTATATGGTATATGGCGGCACGCTGTATGTATTATATGGTATATTGCGCAGCTGATGTATTAAATGGTATATGGCGGCACGCTGTAATAATTTATATTATATGGCGGTTGTTGTATGTATTTTGTTCTTTTTGTTACTTATGTGTGTTTATTATATAGTACACGGCAGCGCACTCTTATGTATTTTGCATTGCTTTATTTTCACATTAAACCAATATGATTCGGTCTTGTCCTGACACTCCTAGATATATTACATATATGGAGTGGGGGGGGTGGGGCGTCTTTTTATAGCTCGCCTCAGGCAGCAGAAAGGCTAGGTTCACCCCTGGGTATAAACTGCTCTATTACCCAATATGCAATATGTCTTACTATAGGGGCACTGCACAAAATGGGGCACATTTAAGCACAGTGCAATCTGCACTAAAAGTGCAGGGTACGCCAGTTCAGGATTCTGACACACGGTTTTCATGGATCTGGCGCCCCTGCCACCGCCTCGACAAAGTGCACCACTGCGACACAATTGTGGTACAGTCACTTCTTAAATCATGTGCAAGCAGTTTGCACTAAAGAAAGTGCAAAGTCCGACAGAAAACTGGCACAGGGCCTAGTAAATGTGCCCCAATATGTCACCCATTTGTGTGAATGTAGCAAAATTTGAATGATCTATGGTGTTGTTTGGCAGTAATAGTCCTCAGATTTATGAATGGTGGACTTTTTTCATGCCTGACATGCCTAAGTTGCTAGTTGATTTAGAGAGGGCTTTTGTTTCGCTACAGTGTCTGGTGACTAAGTGAAATTTCTGGCTTTCTAAAATATAAAAGGGGTTATTTGTAAGAGGTGCACCTATAGTTTTATCTTGGAGAAGAAAAATTTTTGTTGTGTCTGTGTATATTGTGATAATAGGGATTTTATTTTGGAGCGCTATCCTCTTTGGGGGTTCTGGGCTTGCTCTTAATTTGCTAATATAAGGGGCTCAATCTCCAACCACTATTAATGTGAACTTTGTGGTAGGTTTTTGTAGTAATTGTGAGCGTTCCATTAGGCCTACTTCTACTTGTGTTCTATTTAATGCTTCTGAAAAATAGTGGACTCTCCCATTTACCCACATAGAGGTTGGCGTACCTGCGCAAATCTGGTCCCATTGGGTATACCATATCTGCAATAAAAGCCATTTTCATATTGAAAATAATTATGAGTTAAAATAATAAATCCCAAATGTACTGTTCCTGTGACTTTACATGCAAGGATAAGTTCTAGTGGATTTTTTGTTAAAGATTTTTACCGCATCACACCTTTTTGATGTTCAATTACTGTATTAGAAGGAGGTGACATCAAGTGTTACTAGAAAAATTCTGGATTCACTTTATTGTTCTAAAATCTGTATATTGTCAGAAGTGCCCACATGAGGCTGGAAGTGTCTGAGCTAGGGTGAGGAAAAGGTCAAAGACATACAATTTGATGTGCGGCAATTGAAGCTTGGGGGTAGGTCGCCCGGTGGGTGGGTGGGGGCTTTGGGTGTCATTCCTCAAACATTGTCGATCTTAGGATTTTGATTATGTGCTCCGATCTAAATGCTTAAGCCCCTCAACCTTATATGGTATATGGCGGCACGCTGTATGTATTATATGGTATATGGCGGCACGCTGTATGTATTAAATGGTATATGGCGGCACGCTGTATTAATTTTATATTATATGGCGGATTGTTGTATGTATTTTGTTCTTTTTGTTAGCTTATTGTGTTTATTATATATGTACAGGGCAGCGCACTCTTATGTATTTTGCATTGCTTTATTTTCACATTAAACCAATATGATTCGGTCTTGTCCTGACACTCCTAGATATATTACATATATGGAGTGGGGGGGGTGGGCGTCTTTTTATAGCTCGCCTCAGGCAGCAGAAAGGCTAGGTTCACCCCTGGGTATAACTTGCTCTATTACCCAATATGCAATATGTCTTACTATAGGGGCACTGCACAAAATGGGGCACATTTACTAAGCACAGTGCAATCTGCACTAAAAGTGCAGGGTACGCCAGATTCAGGATTTCTGACACACGGTTTTCATGTATCTGGCGCCCTCTGCACCGCCTCGACAAAGTGCACCACTGCGACACAATTGTGGTACAGTCACTTCTTAAATACCTGTGCAAGCAGTTTGCACCTAAAAGAAAGTGCAAAGTCCGACAGAAAACTGGCACAAGGGCCTTAGTAAATGTGCCCCAATATGTCACCCATTTGTGTGACATGTAAGCAAAGTTTGAATGATCTATGGTGTTGTTTGGCAGTAATAGTCCTCAGATTTATGAATGGTGGACTTTTTTCATGCCTGACATGCCTAAGTTGCTAGTTGATTTAGAGAGGGCTTTTTGTTTCGCTACAGTGTCTGGTGACATAAGTGTATAAATTTCTGGCTTTCTAAAATATAAACGGAGGTTATTTTGTAAGAGGTGCACCTATAGTTTTATCTTGGAGAAGAAAATTTTCATGTTGTTGTCTGTGTATATTGTGTGATAATAGGGATTTTTATTTTTGGAGCGCTATCCTCTTTGGGGTTCTGGGCTTGCTCTTAATTTGCTAATATAAAGGGGCTCAATCTCCAACCACTATTAATGTGAACTTTGTTGGTAGGTTTTTGTAGTAATTGTGAGCGTTCCATTAGGCCTACTTCTACTTGTGTTCTATTTAATGCTTGCTGAAAAATAGTGGACTCTTCCCATTTACCCACATAGAGGTTGGCGTAACCTGGCGCAAATCTGGTCCCCATTGGGTATACCATATCTGCAACTAAAAGCCATTTTCATATTGAAAATAATTATGAGTTAAAATAAAAATCCCAAATGTACTGTTCCTGTGTACTTTACATGCAAGGATAAGTTCTAGTGGAGTTTTTTGTTATAAAGTATTTTACCGCATCACACCTTTTTTGATGTTCAATTACTGTATTAGAAGGAGGTGACATCAAGTGTTACTAGAAAATATTCTGGATTCAACTTTATTGTGTCTAAAATCTGTATATTGTCAGAAGTGCCCTACATGAAGGCTGGAAGTGTCTGAGCATAGGGCTGTAGGAAAAGGTCAAGACATACCAACAAGTTGATGTGAGGCAATTGAAGCTTGAGGAGTAGGTCTGCCCGGTGGGTGTGTGGGGGACTTTGGGATGTCATAAAACATTGCTATATTAGGATTTTGATTATTGATCTAAAATGCTTAAAAGACCCTAAACCTTTTCCTTCATTTATCAGATTGGATAGTTCTTTTTTTTAAAAAAAACTATGGTGGGGTCTTTCTGGAGTTTAGCAGCTGTTTTCGTGGCATTTAGCATACATAGTAATTCTGAATGGTAATCATCTTTTATCTATTATCACTATACTGCCCTCTTATCCATGGTGTGTATAATAATGTTCCTGTTGGTTGGCAATTTCTTTATTGCTGCACATTATTGTTCTGTGAGGCTGCTACAATATATTTTTTTGTTTATATTATTGTGGTTTTTTGTTTGCCTAACACCTCATGGGACTAGGTGCTGAAATGCACAAAGAATTTCTGATTATTCAATGGTTGAATTATAATGAGGACAGTTGAATAATGGTGTGTATAAATGTGGTATCTATGATTTCTTTGCATTTGTCGTTGTCTGTGGTCTTTTTATAAAGTATTGTTGAGAGCCAGATAAACTTTTAAATACCTATGATTTCCTCGTTATCTGTTAAAACCTTCAGCTGATGCCAATTTTACAACTTTTTATATTTGTTTATAAGTTTCTCATGATCAGAGAAAACGGACAGGAATCTCAGATTATATTTTTTTACCTGTATTTGCATGGGATGGTGGTAAAACTATCTTTATTGTGGTGAGTTTCCCCCCTCGGCAGCCTCTTTTGTTTTTGATTTTCCCCTTTTTTGAAAAAAAAATTAGGGTTAGTGGAAATTTTCTTAGGGTGTTAAGTAGTGGATCTATTTGAAGGATGAGTGGATCGACACGAACTGTTGTTGGTTCCACCACCTGTTTAGTATCTAGTAATATTCAGAGTTTGAGGACTCCCAGGTTTATGCTGTTGGGATCTCTGTGGTTTTCCTTTGTAATTTTGTAATGCCCCGCCCCCTTTGTCTCTTTGTAAGGCTTCAAATCTATTACTGGTTATCAAGGGGAGGGGTGTTGAGTTGTGCTTTTCAATGTTCTCTGTGGTGAAGAGACGTATGTTTTTGAATATTCTGAAGGTGGGTGGATTCATATATCCTTAAGAACATGGCATTTAACGTCTGGAAGTGACTATCTGTCCCAAAATATTTCCTTTTAGATTCCTCTTGTATCGTCTCCTGTTGTCTCATGTATTCTATATTTGGTATGGAATCTGTGTGAAATGTATGTCTTTTCTTTAATATAACCTTTCCTCTTCCTCCTGTATTCTTTTTCCAATATTATATGTCAGGTTGGTGATTTCTCAATGGTCTTTATAGGGTTTTATCTTTTCAAATAATTTTGCAATGATATGACTCTTGTGTCTTTCTTGCAATGTCTTTCTTGAGAAAATGTGGAACATGTTGTAAATATCACATTTCTGCTAGTACTAGTTAATCAAGAACTCTGAGATCCTGTTTGACCATAACGGTGTGTTCTCCCCAATTGTTCATATACAAAAAGGTGGAGTCCTGCACCACAAGTCATGTTATATTTAGGCCATAGACACTATAATAATACATATAGCGAAAAAGAAAGAGAGTGTCATAGCAGCCCAGCAATTGTCAATAATAATAGCAATCTTTATTAGAACAAATATAACGACACAAGACCTCAAAAACATAAAAACACTTAAAAGGTGCAATGAAGCACACTGTACACGACTTGGTGAGGTGAGTACAATATAGTCAACCTCACAAATCCCCTCTGGCTGTTAGAGATTGACATGGTGTTTATGTAAACAAATGTTGTAAACAAAAAAGTTAACATGCAGTACAAGAGTTTGATAAACAAGTGAGGCAACCCTCACTACATAACCTGTCAAAAGCCTATGTCAAATTCCTATGCAAACAAACCCCGTAACCAAAAAAGTTAACATGCAATGCAGGAGTATAATAACCAAGTGAAGCAACCCTCACTATATAACCTGTCAGAAGCCTATGTCACAGGGTAAGTAAGTCCAAGCACAGGCAGGGTGTAACAGGAGGGTAAGATACACCAAGTACAGCCAGGGGGCCTAGGTAATCACCCCACTCGTTACGTCACCAGATGTGACTTCAATTCTCCCCAATTGTTCCTCATCATGGATTTGGGTTTTTGTAGGAGAATAAAGAAAGTCTGGATATTTATAATTCTGGCTTACGGTCATGCTATTGGCCTGCCATTATGGATCAGGGAGAGGGGATCCAACCAAATGCAGTGAAAGATGCTAACATGAACATGAATGTTCCACAGAACAAATAAAAAAAAAAAAAAACAAATGCTAATGTTATTACTGTGTTGAATAGAAAGCAAATGTCTTGGTGATCCAATGTTTGTAGTATAAATGCTGTGCATGTAGTGTAGAGGAACCGCAGCCAGAAGTGACATCACTAAGGCCCCTTCCACACTAGCGTTGCATTTCACGTCAGGGTGCAATGCGTGAAAAACTGACGTTTTTGCCTGCGCTTTTGTTCCATTTTTCCTTGGAGTAATTAGCGTTTTTGCGTTTTTCACGCGCGTGTTGTTAGCGTTTTTTTGCGTTTTCGGCGCATTTTTCACGCGCGATTCAATGGGAGACTCGAGCATTTTTCAAAGGGACCATGGTTTGGGATTAAAATGTGTTATTTAATTGAAAAATAATGTCTTCTGATAAGTTGCAAACATCTGCGATCTATTCTTCACTGTTCCGCGCGTATATTATCTCCCGACAAGTTAGCAGATGTGAAGAACAGTGAAGAATAGAATAAAAACATTGAACACAGTGAGCACAGTGAACACAGGATCATTTAAGAGAAAAACACAGTGCAGATAGATTACCGATGTTCGGCACATCTGCTTACTTGTCGGGAGATACGCGCGAACGGTGCGAAACAATAGCATGTGAAGAACAATATATATGTGGTGAAACAAATTGCAGATGTTTAAATACATCTGCATGTGTTTCACACATATATATTTGTTCTTCACAGCTATTTTGGGCGCACCGTTCCGCGCGTACTCCCGACAAGTAAAGCAGATGTGCCGAAACATCTGTAATCTATTCTGCACTGTGTTCTGCAACTGTGTTTTTCTCTTAAATGATCCTGTGTTCACTGTTGCTCACTGTGTTCAATGTTTTTATCTCTTCTTCCTGTTCTTCATTGTGCTTTTTTAATTAAATGCTCGATCGCGAGCAGGGAAATCTGTTATTCTGGTCACCTAGCACCCTTACGTTTAAACGCATTGCACTTGCATTGCACTTGCAATGATTGCGAGTGCAATGCGTTCTTGATGCATCTCCATTACTTGAATGGGGCGTGAAAAACGCGCGTGACACGCAAAAGTAGCATGCTGGCGATTTTGACGCGCGTGAAACGAACGCAAACACGCGCGTGAAACCAACGCTAATGAAGAAAGACCCATTGAATACAATGGACAGAGTGCAATGCAAGTTCTGCGCGTCAAATGCACGCGCAGAACTCGCGCGTGAAAAACGCCAGTGTGGAAGGGGCTTTAGGCTACAAAAAGTGCACAGCAATGTCCAACATGTTTTGAGAGTTTGGTTTTCAGGAATTCGGAAGTACTTCTTCCTTCCAAAATAGCAGATCCAATTTATATTAATTAAAATAATAACCTGTGTCATGTGAATAAATGTTGCTGGAATGAATATTAAGGTTAACATACCCAAAGCCAAAGTGTCATTAGGTAACTAGTTTGCTATAAGGGGAACATATGGGTGGACCTAATTTATTCTCCCCAACAAGCCCCATGTATATAATTTAAACTGTGATTACATGTCACACTAAGGGACGTATAACAAAATTCTCAAAAGTGTTTTTTCATACGTTGAGGTATGTAGCTTCTATAATCAAAAGCTGAGCAGGTCATTATAAATATATGTTTTGGAGCTTTTCATAAAAATGGGAAAAATCGCAACCAAAATTTTTAACCTCATAACATCCCTAGAAAAATAAGAGAATAGGTAGCCAGCAGAAGATGCAAAATAGTACAAAGGCAGCATTTGTTCTAGAAGGACTAGAGTAATAATCTAGAGTAACAAAGTCCTTGTTACTGCTTTGTTGAAACCAGTCATGGAATATGCATTCATCATAGGTAAAAGCTCATTTGTTCACCTGATTTTTATTGGGAATTGTCATCCAAAGATGCTTCTTTTCAAAACTCCAGCTCCAAAGTTTTTGATTGCTTCAACAGATGAAAGTTGAGAGAATCTGATTGCTTCAAGTTACTAAACACTGTATCAGAGGGTTTTATTGCCGCAATATATAATTTTACATGTCAGAACAAGTGTCATGGGTCACATTGTTTGATATATTTTTAGAAAGATTTGACAGTTTATCCTTCGAAGTAAAGAAGCAATTGAACATGTTTTAAAAATAAACACATTTTCTCAATACCAAACTGTATAATACATTTGAGATGGCTAATGCTTTATGACTGGAAAAAACATCTGTGTTCTGAAAAATTGAACTATACAGATACGCACATGGGGTCCCATTGTTGTAATTACTGGTGGTCATAGCATTCAAACGCCCAACAATAAGAGCAGAGAACCTTTAGCCAGAGTCCTCCATTAAAGATGTGGCATTTAGTTTCCTATCAGTGTATCAGAGGTATTTAAGATGTCATAACTCTTAGGCCCCTTCCACACTTGCGTTGCAGATCAAGTCAGAGTTTGATCAGGGTGCGATCAGGGTTTGGTCAGTGAAAAACACCCATTTTGCATCAGAGTGCAATCAGTTTTCAGTCAGAGTTTGTTCAGTGTCTCAGTTTTTCACGTGCGTTTTCAATGCAATTTCAATGCAATTTCAATGCGTTTTTCACGCGCAGGTAATGCACGTGAAATGGACTCAGGGCTGAGCTCTATCTTTTCTATGGCAATTGATGCGTGAAAAACGCATTGCACTTGCATTGCACTTGCAAGTGTCTCAGAGTGCAATGTGTTTTTGATGCATCTCCATAGACTTGTATGGTGCGTTTTTCACGCGCGTGACTTGCAAAAGTAGAGCATGTCGAGATTTAAACGCGCGTTTAAAAAAACGCGTGTGTGTGCGTGAAAAAAAATGCAAGTCTGAAAAGACCCATTGATTACAATGGGTCAGAGTGCAATGCAAGTTCTGCGCGTCAAAAGCACGCGCAGAAAACGCGCGTGAAAAACGCAAGTGTCAAATGGGCCTTAGGTTCCCAAATGTAGTTTTAAGGGGGATTAATCCCAGTGGGGCAGATTTATCAAGCTGCCTGAAAGTCTAAATATTCCTAGTTGTTCATGGCAACCAATTACAGCTCAGCTTTCATTTTACCAGTGCTCATGAATATTCTAAAGGGGAGCTGTGATTGGTTGCCATGGGAAACTGAAAATATTCAGACTTTAAGGCAGCTTGATAAATCTGCCCCTATTTTTGTGCATGGTTTGTTCCTTTTTGTTGCATGTACTTTATGTTAGTTGATGTTATCCCTTATTAAATGCATTTTGAGTTGTCGCATGGCTGATTAATTTGGGCCTAATTTTGCGCTTAATTTGTCTCAAATCCCCTATCCTCAAAATAGTGATAGATGCCATGCAAACATCTGCAGAACAGCCATTCACTATGTCAGATAAGGTGCAGACACTTAAAACCACTAAGTGCCGGACTTTTGAGTGCACCCAAAAAAATGTTGCAAATTAGAGACAAATTTAATAACTGCGCAAAAAATTGTTCCTCTTAGTGTATTTGTTTCCCTCTAACATTCTTTAGTAAAGAGATCCATTTTTTTAAACTCTTTTTAAAGTCAGAGGATCGACTTTGACGTGTGAATCACTTCATTACTATGTTGACAGGCAATTTTTTATTTAGAGGTTAAAAAATGTTTTGTTACAGATGCAGAGAGCTCTTTTTTAAGTGATAAATAATAATTTGTCAGATGTCATTTTCAGTTGGACACTTGATCTGTAGTGATCATTTAGAAAAGGGACGCCTTGATGGGACAAACACTTATGTACTTATGTATTTTTGTTCATTTTTAATAACATGAAATGCAATATGACAATGGGTACTAAAACAACTTCTTATCTGCATTATAGGTCCAATAAGCAGTATCCTGGTAAACAAATATGGCAGTCGTCCAGTTGTATTAGCAGGAGGTTTACTTTGCTCCTCTGGGATGATAGCAGCATCATTCTGTAACAACGTGCTGGGACTGTACATTTGTATTGGTGTCATTGGTGGTAAGTATCATTAACAATATTTAATTTCTTATTTCTAGTACTGAGCAAGAGTTACAAATAGCAGGGTACTTTCATATACAAAAGGATGCACATTTCCTACCAACCATGTACAGTCTAAGGCTTCATTCACACGGCCGTATGGGGGACGTATATACGGCCCCAAAAGATGGCAATGGGCTCATGGCACCGTATGGTATCATTCTGAGCCAAGAGAAAGATAGGACATTTCCTATCTCAGTGGGTGAGCGCTGATCCTCCTCTCTCGGGCACCGACATGTATCCGCCGTTGTCATGAGCCACACAAACAGCTCCTTTTTATTGGGCATGTCCTTGGTGCATTCACTGTGAAAAATCATGCATCACTGCACCGTGAAAGTGCCGAATACCTGCAGGTCCTATCCCATTCATGTTTGTGGCTCCAGCAGTCCTTTCCCATGGACTTCAACAGGGTGAAAGGTGATTACGTCAGATGTCAGATGTGCTGCAAACAACACCGCACGGTCTGTTGCTTGAGGCTAACAAAATGCACACTGTTATATTCTCCTCAGACAATGAGAACCTCATTAATTATTATTGTTACATCTTTTGTTAATTATTGTTTTCTCACTTGTTTAGGTTTTGGATTGGCATTTAATCTTCAACCTTCTTTGACTATTATTGGCAAGTACTTCTTCAAAAAGCGTCCTATTGCAAATGGACTGGCTATGGCAGGCAGCCCAGTGTTTTTAAGTGCATTAGCTCCTCTCAATCAGTTTCTTTTCAATCAATTTGGATGGAGAGGAAGTTTTTTAATTTTAGGAGGTCTCCTATTAAACTGCTGTGTGGCTGGATCCCTCATGAGACCAATTGGACCTAAACCCATAAAGAAAGATGAGGAAAAAGTGGACCAGAAACCTCTTGAGAAAAAAGAAAAGTTAACAGCATGCCAGAATATAAACAAGTATTTAGACCTGTCACTCTTCAAGCATCGGGGGTTTCTCATTTACTTATCTGGGAATGTCATTATGTTCGTAGGGTTCTTTGCTCCAATTGTTTTTCTGGCTCCATATGCTAAGCATATGGGAATTGACCAATATTCTTCAGCGCTTTTGTTGTCTATCCTAGCTTTTGTAGACATGGTTGCAAGACCTACCATGGGGATGGTTGCAAACACCAAATACGTACGCCCAAGAATACAATATTTTTTCAGTTTTGCTATTCTATATAATGGCATTTGCCATGTTTGTTGCCCTTTAGCTAATGATTACACCGGACTAGTTATCTACTCAGTATTTTTTGGTTTTGCTTTTGGCATGGTAAGCAGTGTACTGTTTGAAACTTTAATGGACCTTGTTGGAGCAGCAAGATTCTCCAGCGCGGTTGGACTTGTTACCATCGTGGAATGCTGCCCAGTTCTAATTGGGCCTCCTTTGGGAGGTAAGAATGACTGTTTGTCTATTCACAACATTAGCAAATTAGATATACTGTATATATATTTGTGGCAGAACAGAAACAAGGCTAAATCATAATATTAAAATAAACCAAATCGTTATATATATAATAAATTTCTTAATATGTTACTATGTCAATTTTATAACATCAAAACTAATGAAGTTAATATTTCATTTAAACACAGGGCCAACAATTTAATTAAATGAGAAAACAACAAGCTGCAGCATTAATAAGAGATTAGGACCTATGCTTAATGAGTGACCAGTGGGCCATAGTGCTCTTCACTGATGAAACTCTATTCATGCTGAGCAGAAATAATGGCCATCAATGATGTTGGTGATGTCAGGGAGAACACTATGCTTCAACCACTGTTGTCACCCGGTAGTGCTAAAGTGTGGGCAGATGTGTCCAGTCAAAACCGAACTGCCCTGCACTTTATGAACGTTACAGTGACAAACCCATACTACTTGAATAACATTATCAATCCAATCATTGTGCCTCTGTATGAAAAATAGAGACCTAACTTCAGGGGTGTAACTGGGAGAGGCTGGGCCACATAGCAGCCCCCTCTTTGCCCGGCAGTCTTCATATCCCATGGGGGATGAGGGCACATATCTGTCCCAGTAACTACAGATCACATGGGGGAAGTAGACAGCTGGAAACTAGAGGCTCATAGTCCTCCTTTCCCCTCCCCCGACATTGCTTCTCTGGGTTCCTAACTTATGTGTGTACTGTAGAAGATTTCACTGGGGGTCCCCAAATGAAGTGGTCTGCAATTTTTCCAGACCTGAATCCTACTGAAAACCTATGTAATCAAGTGTGCAGAGGTTTGTAACTCAGAACCTATGGCCTGAGGTCATTAGATGCCATGCCCCAACAAACAAATTCTCAACAACTTGTGAACAGCATGAGTCATTTCAAGCTGTAACAGATGCATTTTTTTTTTACCTTATACATCCTTTCTTTGCAAACAAGCCAGAATGGCACTTCCCGGTTTTATTATTTTTTAAGTTTTTTAATTTTTGGATATTTGGATTATAGGTGCACTTAAATAATATAAAATATATTTTAGACAATCCCTTTAATGGTATCTCCCACTGTGGTAATTGTGGCAGATCCACATTGCTGCTTACTGAATTCCTTTTGGTAAGATTCTGCAGAGTGTCTTAGAGAAAAGCGGATTTCAAAAATAGAAAAATACATATCAGCCCTTTAAATGGATTAAGGCAAAAAAAGTTTGAGAAATGGTATACATACATAAATTTACGTACATAAATTTATATCATAAAAACATAAAGCTCATAGTACATAATGGGGGTCATATACTAAGGGCCTGTGCCACGTTTTTCTGGCGGGTTACCTGAATTTGTGCCGATTTTCCCTGAATTGCACACACGATCGGATTGTGGCGCATCGGCACCGGCGCACACGCAACGGAAATCAGGGGCGTGGCCGTACGAAAACCCGACGGATTCGGGAAAACCGCCGCGTTTAAAAAAAAAAGGATCGCTTGACAAGCACTTACCTGCACCCGGCCTGGCTTGGTAAACTTCAGTGCACTCTGATGGAATTCAGCGCAGCAGCGACACCTGGTGGACATCGGGCGCACTACCTTAGTGAATCGGCGGAAGACCCGAATCCACCACACAGAACGTGCCGCTGGATCGCGATAATATTTGCAATAGCAATCATTCAAAATATTGCAGATTCAATGTGAACTGTTTTTGAGGTGGAGATATTATTCCATTATTTGCATTGGATGGATTGTTTACATTGGACGTTTTCATGATACACGAATGTGAAGAAATAAGTACACTACGAAGGGCACAAAATTAGATTTTAATAATAGGATATTATTTACTATGAGCTTTTAATTTTTTATTTTTATGAGGGTTTCTCAAATGTTTTTTTGCCTTAATCCATTTGAAGTGTTGAATATGTATTTATCTATTATTACCATTTTATACCAGGGATACCCTGGTAATTTATTCATTGCACACTTGGTATATGCCCATCTGACTTGAGCCTACCCTACACATTTTGTTTACATTTGATTTCAAAAATTACTTTATTATTTCTGTCCATTATGCACATTTTAATCTGTATGCTAACTCGAGTTCACTAAAAGTGCATTGTCTGTCTATAATGCTGAATGCAAATTCACTAAGATTGTGCGCCAGAAATGAATCTGGCGCTTCCCCACAATGGTCCAACAGAGTTCACCATCTTTTTTGTGGTGCACCTTTAACATAGTGCATGCCCCTTAATTTGTGTTGCACGGAAGCCAGCACAGCTGCGCCGCAAAAGGGTCACGTGCACAATCGCAGCGCAGACACTTAAATACCTGTGCAAGCCGTTTTAGCCATGAAGAACATGCACCGTTCGACAAAAGTGCACCACGTGACCCTTAGTAAATGTGCCCCAATGTGGTAACGCTTGGCAGAATGGTTATGAAATAGTAATATATCCACGGATTACCAATAATTGAGGCTTTGATGCTTGGAACATCAATTAAATATATCCTTTTTTATCATAATCTGTGTGCGCTATATAAAGAGAGGAATTAGTATTATTGATCATCATAATGAGGGAGGGAGAAAAAAAGTCCCATAAACCGTCAGTCTTTCACAGACAAACCACCAATAGAGAGCTCCCTCTACTGACACATAACAGCACCCACACTTTTTTCTCTACTTTTTTTTGGTCACAGTGACTAATAAAAGACAGTGCCTATGGTGAAGAAACATAATACGTAATTGTATTATGTAGTCTATAAAACGTTCTCAATAAATATATAATAAATAGCTTTTGTTATTAATGGGTCATGTTATAAAGCTCTTTGTGTAAACTCTCCATCAATCTTAGGTAATACTGAAATAACAATTTAGAACTATAAATGACAGGGCATGAAGCAATTATTACATTTAATAAAAAGCTGAATGAAACAAGAATATAAATGTGTTATTTAGGACTATTATCACAACTGTTCTTAATTGTACTTTACTACATACATTTATGTGTATAACTACTGTACAGATAAAAATCTACATTACATTCTTTGAAGGAGCTCAACAGTCTTGGGTCATTATATACTAATATTCTGAAGAATGACATTCAGAAGTGTGAAGTATATACTTGAATCTGTAAATAGCACTTTTCACAGGATAATACTAGCTTTTGCTTGTAGACTGCTGTTCTGTTAATAGGATCCGAGCCAAAAATGGCACCTTAAACATGACTATTGTTAAAATAACTAATAGGCTGGTTTCGATACATATCAAAGCAATAAAGTTAGAATATTTTGGACCCACTCCCTGTTTCCACTGCTTTACAGTATGATGTAAAAGCTATATAAAGTGCTCTAGGCCAATTAATTGCCTTATTCGCATTGTATCTTAGTAGCACAAGTTACAATTAGAGATGAGCGAGCACTAAAATGCCGGGTCGAACTTTTACCAATGCTCGAGTGCTCTTTTTGAATAACAAACCCCATTGAAGTCAGCCCCATGCCCGCTCCTTCCCCCGCTCCGCTCCTCCATGCCCGCTCCGTCCCCGCTCTGCTCCACTTCAGCCACTGCTCCTGCATGCCTGATCCAGCTTTGCCGCTCGTGTCTTCGGCTAAGTGAGCAGATCTTCGGAACATCTGCAATGTGTTCTTCACAGTATTCTTTAACTGTGTTCTTCACTTAAATGATCCCGTGTTCACTGTGTTCACTGTTTTAGTTGTATTTAGTTAGCATTTCCTAATACTCGAACAAGCATCAAGCTCGGACGAGTATACTCGTTCATCTCTAGTTACAATACATTTGCAATATTGATATTACATTACAGATTTTATTTACCATTATGTGTAGTGTACTTATTTATATCCTCTTTATCTTTTAGGATGGCTGGTGGACATAACTGGAAACTACAAATACATGTATTTTGTATGTGGAATAATTGTGATTGTAGCAAGTATTTGGTTATTTATTGGAAATGCCATTAACTACAGACTACTAGCAAAGGAGAAACTGGCAAATAAAGAAATAAATGCAGAAAAAGAGGCAGAACCTTTGAATAACACACAACCTCTTGATGAGACCAAAAAATCTAATCCACAGGTGAATTCACCGGACAGAGAAAGTAGTATATAAAATGGACTCTTATTAAATCATGTAAAGTATTATTTCAAACTCTAGGCTGATTCTTGGTTATTGTGGAGGTGGACAGGTAACATTTTATCATTGAACTTATGCAATGAAAAATAAGGGTTACAAAGTTTAGGGACACTTGCACTTGTAAAAAGCAACTCAACGCAAGTTAAATATTGTAAAGATATTAAAGATACTTTACTTGATCTCATGTTGACATCAAGTATGTAATCAACTGAAACATAAAAAAGCCTTTTATGTCAATTTTAATATTTGTAAGAATTATTTTCTAATGATTTATATTGTTAAAGTACAAATGTAATAATAAAAAAAAGAACACAATATATATATTCATTATTTTATAATATTATGGTTTTATATATTTTGCTTTGTAATATTTTAGTGAATAAATAATGGCCAAAAAGGAATTTTTTGAACACAATACATATATAAATTTATACAAATGTTCTTTGGTAGAAACACAGGTCATTTTGGTATTTTCTTGGAACTTTGTTTAATAAAATACTTAGGTACCATGGACATGGAGGACTTTGTTGGGCAAAGTTGGAGTTCATGCTGAACTTTTGTGGTTTGAGTCCAGACCCCAGACGTAATGAGAAGTACAGATCCGGGTTTGGGTCCAAAACCTCAAAACCTCCCCCAGTAAAGAATGTCTTAACGAGAACCTGTCATCAGAAATTGGCCTAATAAACCACTACCAGTATGTTGTCAAGCAGTTGAAAACCTTCCAGATTGTGTTTCTTTAATGGCTTAGCTTGGTGGCATTATCCCAAAAAATCAACTTTGAAGTGAGATGTAAGTTAGATCTATAAAGTCAGGGAGGCGGATAGTTTAAAATAGAAGTCAAGCCATACCTGCCTCTGAACAACTCCTCCAATGTAATTGACATGCGCTGGACGCAGGACCATGAATTAATCAGTAAAAGTGAGGAAAAGCTTGACTTCAGTGTTAAACTCTCTGCCTCCTTGACTTCATAACACCAATTTACATCTCACTTCAAAGTTGATTTTCTGGATAATGCCACCACACCAGGCACGCCAGGTCAGACATGGTGTAGTTTTCCCCAGAAGATGCATCACCTACCAGATACGTCAAGAGCCCTAAGCTCCCTAAGCTTTATTTGGCAAAATAAGGGGCATGGCCACTATCATACACTGGCGCATGAGGGCTGAGGTATGATAAATCTCCCCCAATCATTCTATTACTATATTTATTAAGTTTAGCATTTTTTTTATTGTATATACATTATAAGGCCTCACTTCCATGCATGGGACACATCATTCCTTTAACATCTTAGTAATTTCCACTTCTAATAATGTGTGGGGCATTAAGTACTTGTTAAATGTTCAGAGAGTTTCTTCTCAATAATAAGTTATTTAATCAACCAAATGAACATGTATTCTCCCCTGCAGCTATAAACTTGGCTGGTTACATCTTTCAATAATGTGTTTCTGTTATATAATCACTGAATCTAGCTAAAGCAATTATTCTTAGCCTTTGTCTGCAGGCCTTATTCTTATTGCATGTTTTGTGTGATCACTTCCAAGGACAGCAGTGGATCTATTACACTAAAGACTTGTTCAGATGAGTGGTTTCTCCTCTGTTGAATTGGCGTCCAAAAAACGTCATCCCAAATTTCAGGCACATCCTTACCATTGCATGTGTTTTTTTCTCATTATTTTGCAATTTAGAAATGTATTCATTTGTTTTCTGTTTGGGGTCCTGTAATTTTGTGCTCTAATGATAAACAATTGTGCTTTGATTTCTTTACATTAACTAAGCTGTATTTTTATAGTAGATAGTCAGAACGGTGTTCTCCGCAATAGTATTTGAAGAACAATATGTGTGAAGAACAACTTGCAGATGTTGCCAAACATCCCGAACATCTGCAATCTGTTCTGCACTGTGTTATTTCACTGTGCTCGTTCAGTTTGTAATTTTACTGAAAAATGCTCGGGTCTCCCATTGATTTCAATGGGGCTCGTTACTCGAAACGAGCACTCGAGCATCTGGAAATGTTCGGCTCAAGTAACGAGCACCCGAGCATTTTAGTGCTCGCTCATCTCTACACCCTACAGATAGAAGTACATCTGAAAGTCTTCACTTGTTGTGAGGGTCAAAAGAGCAGTTTGTCAGATTGTCTCCAAAAAAAAAAGAAAATGAGGTCTGCTTAAAGTGTAACCATCATTTAAGATAATTGTTATATTGTGTGTGGAGGAGTGTTGAAAGTATTTTTCTAATTTTCATTTTATTATGAAAATTGCTCAGTTTGTAAAATGTAAGGCTACGAAGCTCCCTCCTGTAGAGTGCCATATTTCAGCCTGTAAAGTGTGTTTCTATGGAGAGAAAAGAGTGAAGAGAAGATGAAGAGGAGACGCGGGGAGCAATGGAAGTGAGAATGGAAGTGCTTGCCAGGATCAAGTTGGTCTTATGTTTAAAATTTTTGAGCTTCTCCTAATAATAATGCCACTAGGTGGCACTGTGTAAGTGTTTTGGTCCAATCTTCAGTTCTTAATGAATGATTTTAACAAATAAAATCAATTTATATTTATTTGAAGGAGCATCCAAGCATACCTGGAGAACATTAAATGAAGACAGTATTGTTTGTTATACTGGAAATGCCATGTATTAGACAAGTGCCAGGTTAGAGTGCATTTACCATTTTACCCTTATAAACAGCAATGCACAAAGACATATTAGCTTAAAAGTAAAGCCTTATTAATAATATCTTGGAGGGCAGAAGCTATAATGTGGTTTAGAAGTAGCCTAAATCACAATCAGCTCTGCTACAACTCATTCACCTGCTATAAAGATCTTTCTGTAGCTTCTACATTTAGTCTCCTCACGATGCTGCTTGCCTGCAAGAAGTGCTCATGTAAGCATCTGTGTGTGAACTTGTCTTGTAATGCAGGGGGGAGAGCCGATGCAGAGACACTGCAGCGTGCAGACAGAAGAATCTATTCATGAGAAGAACCTGCCCTGCCCGACCCTAAGTTACAACTAAAATTGTGTAGACCAGGACTTATAGAGACAGGTTAGAAATATATCTGTGAAATGCTGTATTTTTGTTAATAACAGTGAATTAGAGAATGTGTTATTTTGTTATCCAGAGTATATTTAAGAAACTTGTCTTCATGAAAATACAAGAGGAACTATCTTCACTGTGCCTTAATTTTTTTTTCTCCAATGTTAGCTATACTTGCATATACTATGTGTCTCTGAAACTACCAACCTTATAAAATCAGATGTCTTTTAAATGTATTTCTAAGACTCATTCTTTCTTATTGCTGCTGATCTCCAAGATGGCAGATGCGTTATGTGACTAAACTACATATCCCAGCATCAGGGGCGTCGCTAGGTCAAAAGATCCGGGGCCCGAGCCCCGGATCTTTTGGCCCGTGCCCCGAATGTCCCGATGTCCAGGCGCATTTCCTCAGCACTGTAGTGGAGAACGGAGCCGCTGGCTCCGTTCTCCACTACAGGGAGCAGGAGACGCGATCTCACAGCATCTCCTGCTTCAAGCAGCTCACTACAGCTGCCGGGAGCAGGAGACGCCGGCTGATGACGTCACCGCCCCTCAGTGCTGCGAGAAGACAGATGGAAGAGAGAGAGAGAAGACTTGGGTGAGTATGTTTTTTTTTTTTTAATGATACAGTGGAGGGGGAGGTCACATTGAGGAGACTGTGGCGACCATTACAGGAGGCTAAGAGGACCTGAGAAGGGGGGGCTGTGGGGACATTACTTGCAGCCGGAGGAATTACTGGAGCCTATGAGGACATGGGGGCTGCAGATGTAATTACAGGGATTTTTTTTTTGGGGGGGGGGCTGTGGGGTAAATTACTTGAAGCAGGGGGCATTACAGGGGGCTATGAGGACATAGGGAGGAAGCTGTGGAGGACATTACTTGTGGCTGGGGACATTAAAGGAGGGCTATGAGGACATGGGGGACTTAGGAGGACATTACTTATGGCTGGGGGGAACTTTTTAGAGGGGGCTGTGGGGGACATTGCAGGGGGCTGTGGGGGACAGTGTAGGGGGCTGAGGGGAACATAACAAGGGGCTGCGGGGAACATTACAAGGGGCTGCAGGGGATCTTACAGTAGTCTGCAGAGAACCTTACAGGGGGCTGTGGGGGTTATTATAGGGGGCTTTAGGGACGTTTCAGGGGGCTATTAGGGCATGGGAGCTGTGGGGCACCTTATTTGGGGCTGGGGGCTTTACTTGTGGCTGAGGGGAACTGTTTAGTTGGGGCTGTGGAGGACACTGGGGGTCTGTGGGGGACCTTATAGGGGCTGAGGGGGACATTACTGGTGGCAATAGCATTGTCCAGCATGGTGAGGACACTTTTGTGTCATCATGCCGCCGCTGGAAAACAAATCTTTCCAGTAACAAAGGCCTGTCTCCACCTCTTCTTATGGACAGGGAAGGAGTGAGGAGCACTCGTCCCCCACCAGCAGTCCTGGCCCAGGCAAATCATACATGTGTGTGCGAAAGGGGAGAGAAAGTTAAGGAGAGTTATAGTGAAGGAGAGAAAGTGTTAGGGGTAGCAGCAGGATAACACTGTTTGGGGACCAAGATGTAAGGACAGTAAAGAACATAAGATGTCTGTGTGGTGAACTTCACAGGGAGGACACGTGGCTGAAGAGGAGACCTGGTGATGCCGGGCGTAATGGAGAAGATAGAGAGAAACTTCATGCCACAGGACACGTCACCTTGTGGTAGATGTAAAAGGTAAGGATTTCTTCTGTGTTTTCTGTAGCTGTATATGTTAGGTACAGTTGTTATTGGCACAACCACATGTGAAGTAGGTTATGTACATGAGTGAATACTACTGAAAATTTGGTACATATGCATTGGGGCCCGTGCCCCGGATCTTCTGCGACCCTAGCAACACCCCTGCCCAGCATACTTTTCCTCTGCCTTGCTGCCAGTGGTTGTTCACAATGTGCACTGTGTGGCATTTGGCTGTGTGTCGCATCCCGCATGTGTGGTCCCTCCTATGATTAGAGGGAACATCCTCTCCTTGCTACTGCGAGCAGTCAAGAGAAGAATCATGAATTAGTGGCAGGCTTATTAATAACTAGCACAGATACGAGTGGGTGTGAAGGCTGGCAGAGATCATCACGCATGTGCAACAGAATATGGGACTTCAGACAGTGAACTTTTCCTTAGGAATGTAAACTTATACAAAGAAAGGTCTTTTTCCAACACATATTTTATATCTGTAGAATGTTTGATTATTTTAAATGACATATAATTAGGCATTTGTTATGTGTACAATAATGCAGTAGTGTGCCAGCAATGTGTACCATGGAAAAATCCCTTTAAGCTTTGATGGACACATGTTACGTCTATGTGATGTGACAGCTGGACTGAAGCAGAAGAGTAAGGTAAGTATCAGTTATTTACATTTTTACACCATTTGCTTATCTGCAATGTATCAGGCTATGTGCAGGCTATGTTATAGACTTACATTTACTGTATACTGTAGGAAAAATACTGTATACTGTAATACTGTATACTGTAAAAATGCATACCAAAAGTTATCTTTTCACCCAACAGTGGGTTCTGTTCTTCTCACAATGAATGGTGAGTCTCCTTTCACTCCAGTCAGGGGGTTGTATGTTAGTTTAATTTCTTTTTTATGTGTTTAGAAAATCCCAGTAGACTTTTCCATCCATTATAGTGGGATACCAAATATAGTACCGTATATATTTTTTGTTATAATTAGAGACCAAAGGTCACACATACTATTCTATACCTATACACAATGCTAAAGTATTCCTAAAGAGAGTGACTGAAATGCACTGTGCATAGAATCTAACTTACATTTTTTGCATAAGTTTTGTTCAAAATAAAATAATAATCTTTTATTCAACCTCCTATGTCTATATTTGAAATTGTACTGTATCTGAGTATAAAAGCAGAACATTTCCTGTTATCTTGAAACTTAAGAAAATTTTAGGAAATATGTACATATTTTTGCATTAGTTCTTGGTTTCATTTAGACTATTTCTAAATTAGAAGAAAAAGGTGCTTGACTATTTCAAGCTTCTTTCCAGTTTTATTCACCATTGTGACTATCCCATATCCATCTTTGCAACATGGCTCAAATACAAATTTCCAATTGTTTAGTTTCAACAGCTGCTATGCAGCTTAAGCCTCTCAATAGAAACAGATAGCAAACACATTGGGGGAGATTTATCATAAGTTTCCAATGTAAAACTGTGTTAGTTGCCCAATCAGAGCTCAGCTTTTATTTTATAAACAACTGAGGGCAAAAGAAATCTGAGCTCTGATTGGTTGCCATAGGCAACTGGAACAGTTCTGCTCTAAGAGACTTCTGATAAATCCCCCTAATTTGTGTATTGTAACCCTTTGACTTCCACAACGCGCTAAAATATAGTTATTGTTACCATGGAGATGCATAGTCTTCATCGGAGCTGTAGAAACAAATTGGTATTAAATGTTTACTAAAGACACAGTTCAAAGTTGCCTTAATTTTACATCTAGAGAAATTAAGGTAAAAAAGTTAGCCTTTTACTCTTGTATAAGTACCATAACTATTTATCTCACATATAAGTTGACCTGAGTATAGGCCGAGGTACCTAATTTTCACACAAATAACTAGATAAACCTACTGACTCAAGTATAAGTCTAGGGTGGAAAATACATTGGTCACAGCCAACACCCAGTATATAGACAGCCTGCCTTTGCCACCCATATATAGCCACCCAGCCCATGCCCTCTAGTATATAGCTACCCAGCCCCCTGACCCACAATATATACACAGCCAGCCCATGCCCCCTAGTATATAGCCAGCCCATACCTCCCCATATATAGACAGTCATCTTATGCCTCCAGTATACAGCCAGTCAGCCAGACAATGACTCAGAATACAGCCAGCCAGTGGCCCCTACTATATAGCCTGCCAGCCCATGCCTCTTTGTATATGTCCAGCAGCCCCTTGCCCCCAGTATACAGATAGCCAGCTCATGCCCTCATTATATGTCCAGCAGCCAATGCCCCCAGTATACAGACAGCCAATGCCCCCTAGTATATAGCCTTCCAGCCCACACTCCCTAGTTCATAGCCTGCAGCCCCTACCCCCAGTATACAGCCAGCCAATGAGCAAACCATTTTGTAAATAAATGTCCTGTCATTAAAATGTATCTTTAACATGCCGTCTAGTCTTGCATCAACTTTGAGTAAAACAGGATACCAGCTCACCATCCTTCACAGCACGAGGGTGCGGCACGGACCACCCTTCTGCTAGGGCATGGACAGCCTTAGACGTAAATGATGGTCCAGCCAAGCTCCAAGCACTTGCATTTTTTAATCCTTTATTGTTGCATTAAATTACAATACAAAACATCCGATTGTGGAGTCCCCACAATTACTGATGGTAGCGGCTGTCCCATGGTATAAGGTTCCAAGCCTCCATTATGTTTCTGAGGAGGCCGTCCCTGCCTCACACCAACAGGTTGTGGAAAAAATAAGATGTGCACTGTGCAATGCTATTAGTCCCTATGTTTTCTGGCAGGTTGGGAATCAAATTGTCCTTCTCCTCCGGGTACCATCCCGAATCCAGTGACAGACTGAAAGGAAAAATCAGAATGTTGAGCAGTTTCTTCGTTCCAATCAGGATCATTCTGAAGATTTCTTACCTTTGGCTGAATTTTCTCTCAACAACCATGAAACCTCGGCGGCAGGCTGTTCTCCTTTCTTCTGTTGTGATGGTAAACACCCTGTTTTTGGACCCTTTTCTGGAGCAAAGTCTTTGTTGCAAGAAGAGGAGTTCTACTCTAATAAATTGGAGGATGTTTTGGTCAGGGTAAGGAAGAATCTGGTGGCCTGTTGACGGAAAACTAAAATGGTGGCTGTCAGGAAAAGAAGAAAAATTGACTTACATATGTGTCTCCTGACAATTAATTTCAAGTTGAAGATTTCTTCTCAAAAGTTGGGTCCTAAATTTGTGGGTCCTTTTTTGGTGACCTAACTTATTAATGACATTTAGGTCAGATGGGAAATTCCCCCTCTCGTGGAAACCTCAGTGTTTTATGTGTCCCTTTTAAAGAAGGTGAGTTTAGCTGGCGCTGCGCCTTCCCAGGATTCTGATGCAGAGTACAAATTCTCCCGGATTATAGACTTACAATATTTGGGGGACCCTTCAGTATTTGGTGGCCTGGAAGGGCTATGGCATGGAGTATAATACTTGGCTAAGGGCCTCTGAGGTGTCTGCACCCAGATTGGTGGTCGCCTTCCGCTGAAGGTATCCTGATTGGGCTCATGTTGCAACCGCAACAGTGCCGGATGTGTGTGTAGCTAGCTCTGACTGTAATGCCAATGCATGTGATTGCTAGGGTGATTGCTAATAACTTACTGTATGTTCTCATATGCCCCGATGTGCCACTGATGATGCATCGGTCCTGAAGATCGATGCAGAAACGCGTTCGGAAGGGGTCATTATTGAGACAGCTATAATAAATATAGTCAGTGACTCTGGGTGTCACAACGAGGAGCTAACCATTGCTGCAATGACTATAACTATTTGTTTTTTGGTGTAGGCTATCTGTATCCAACTAGCACACATGTGCTCTAAGGCAAGTAACCCCTTAGTATATAGTCAGCAGCCCTCTGCCCCAGTATATAGACAGCAGCCCCCTTAGATATAGCCAGTGCCTGCCCCCTCATATATAGCCAGTGCTATAACTTTTTACTCACCTTTCCAATTCCCCCCGCAGGGCCTCTTCTGTCTTTAGCTTTGGCTCCGGCTCCGTCTTCGGCTCCCTGCATGTACCCGTCGCACACACCATGACGTCAGCCACTTGCTGATATCATAGTGTGTGCTGATGGCGGTGCACACACTAAGATGTCGGCAAGTGGTTGACCTCATGGCGTGTGCATCGGGACCATGCAGGAAGCCGAAGACGGAGCAGGAGCAGAAGACAGAAGTGAATGTGTGGGGGACATTGGAAAGGTGAGTACAAAGGGTTTTTTTTTTCATAGAATCGGGTACATGCCAAGTTAGGGTTTTTCAACAGATTTTTTGTGCTGAAAAACTCGACTTATACTTGAGTATATATGGTATTCATTACCTAGGAGGAATAGAGGAACAGCACAAGGTAAACCTACTAGAAAAGCACTTAGAATTGTCATGGAATCAGAGTAGCTTAGGTTGAATAAAGACCCGGTTCGAAGAAGGCAACCTACTGCATAACCCCACAGTGCAACAAGTCGAAATGCTATGGAACGCCTATCGATAAAGCAATTGACCTTTATTAAATTACCATTAAATCTGCATATACAACATGTGCATGAAGATGTTATTTTCTATGTAGCCCATAGTGGGAAAAGAAATGCCTCCCCAAAACCAATATGGCAGTCAGAATAAATCCCTGGTACAACATCCCATCAGATTAGTTCCTATAACTGAACAATTTTCCTTTCAAGAAAGATATCCACAGTGGATATCTTCTTGTTATTGTTCATTTCATATTAACATAAAATAATAATAAGAAAAATTGAGTGATACTCAAGTACAATGTTAATCTAAAATGTAACTTAATACACATAAAACGAACAACCTGTTTGGTATGGGCAAGTAAACAAATGACCAGTGGGTACATAATGCAATACCAAAAAAAGTTTGAAAGACACAAAATAATACTATTTACAAATTGCACTTTATTTCGAAATACATATATTAAAAAAATCACATAATTATACAGCAAGCTAGTAGACGGACTACAACAGATTAAAACTGTGTGTATGGCAAATGAGGGTTGTAATCAGCCTGTGGCACAACAGTACACTATATGCAAAGTGAGATAATATAGTCTAAAATAGACACAAATGTAATATGTAATATGTAGAGATGAAGCTTTATAAATAAATCCTAAAGCATAAAAACACAGGCTGTAATACCATACCAAAAGAAGGATATACAGACACACAGTTTTAATCTGTAGTAGTCCATCCTAGCTTGCTGTATAATTATGTGATTTTTTAATATGTGTATTTCGAAATAAAGTGTAATTTGTAAATAGTATTATTTTGTGTCTTTCAAACTTTTTTTGGTTATGTAACTTAATAGTGTAAGGCACCATGTAGAATAAGTTAAACTTCATGAGTAGAGATGAGTAGTATAGGAGCAGCCAATGGGTAACAAGATTTACTCACAACAATCAATATAAATAAGCCTAGGAGAAAAGTGAGTGTACTAAATAATAAAATATAGCTTTTAATCAAAAAATATTAAAATTTAAGGTATAGCACAATTATGACAGTGTGTCACAGAACATACCTGCTTGCAGAAATGCTACATATAGAGTGTCAACAGATAAGGTATCATGTATTCAATACTCTTACCGTGGTTCAGACGTAAGCCCTGCCTAGGGGTGGAAAATCGGGGGTACCAGGAGAGGAAACTGGTCTGACCCTAGACAACCCCTTTAAGACTCCCGCCCTTACAAGGGCAGTCCACAGCTGTCCCTGTTGGACTTCAGCATGCCCCCCTATCAAACGCCATCATCCCTGACGCGTTTCGTAGGTACCTCAGAGGAATGTATATGCAAAGGAATTGCTTCAGTCTGCTATCGTCCTAGCAGACCGAGCCGAACACGGGCATGCATAGAAAAGAAAATGGTGGACTGCTGTTAGCAGATTGACCCACTTACAGGAAAAAAGCTGCAAGTCTCCGATCCTAGTGGTGGATCAGGAGACTGACATGTTGCAGGCTGGCTTGTGATCGCGCCGGCCTGAGAGCACTTCCGGTCTTTTAAACCTAAAACCCCGCCCAGCTCCTTATTGGGCGCGCTGCCAGCGCTAACTCCTATGGTGCATACTCCTGGGCCGCGACACACTAGGTGAGGTGGACCAGAGTGAAAACGCCGACAGATGCTGTCATCTGACAGCCCGTGTTTCTGTCCGGAGGCGACATATATTGGCGCGCATGCGCCGAAAACGTGCGGGGAGGTTTAAGTAAAAATACATTGCCTTAGCAACGTTCAGTCCGCCCGTCTCCAAAGGGGGGGGGGAAACCACTGGAACATAGCGATTCTTTGTAACAGAGAGGAAAGACAAACAAACTAGGATTTAAAAAGCATAAGGGTATAGAGACAATAAGCACAGGGAGGGCAGAAGAACAAATACCTGTCATTTCTATCATCAACCCCGCCTCGCAAGTACATCGTCCTTAGGTATAATGCACTGATTATATGTGACCTAGTAAGGTGGGGGATGCGTTGAGGGGGATTTTTACACACTGATAGGGAAGTGATCCGTATTTAAAGAAAGGGTGTAAGATTAATTTTTCATTTAGACCCCCTGGGTAAACAGTATCGAGTGTGTAGATCCACCTCGCCTCTTTCTCAGTGTGTCTTGTCCCAGTTACCTCCTCCACCGGGGGGGATCCGTTCAATGCCCATAAAGTGCAACACTGAGGCGTCACCATTGTGGTACCTTACCACTTGATTGACAGTGGCTTTGTCCCTCTTGTGCAGGATGTCGCCTAGGTGTTTCCCCCACTCTTCTACTAGTCCCTAAAGGTTTTGCCCACGTATTCGAGACCGCAGTCACAGTTACTTTGTATGACACCGTACTTTGCAGTTAATGAGTCCCTCAATTTGAACGACCTTCCGGTGACATTACTGTGAAGAGTTTTCCCGTCTGAAGGAAGGGCAGGCTATACAGCCACACACGCAAACTTCCTGTGGCCGTCTGTCAAGCCATGTCCCTTCTGGTTTTTTGGGGCCACATAGTGGCTCTTTACTACTCTGTCCCTAATGGAACGATTTTTACGGAAGGTGATCTAGGGAATGACCCCACTAGGTTCTTGTGTCCTGGTCCATCATTAGTATGGGCCTTGTTTTGCCAGGATGGCCCGGGCTTCCTTAGAAACCGTTATCAAATGAGGCTATCATAACTATGTTCTCATCTTATCCATTTTAGCTTTGGGTGATCCCCGTAAGGTCATGCGATTGGCACCCGACTATTATTATAGGCCTCCCTCAGAAACTCATCTGGGTAGCCTCGACACGAAACCTAGCCCTGAGGTCGTTGGCCTGTCTCTGAAATTCTTTCTAGCGATACAATTTCTGCGTGCTCGCAGATATGTCCTTTGGGGTTCCCCTCCGAAGCGGAAGGGATGGTGACTGTCCCATCTGAGCAGCGAATTCGTCACTGTAGGTTTGCGATAAATGGAAGAATGAAGTCCCCATCCTGCTCTCTTGTGATGAGGACATCCGAAAGGGGAGGCTGATAGGTGACTCCTGTGATGGAGCCCTATATGTTATGGTTCAAGGTCTCAACAAAACTGTTTGAATTCGGAGGCCTCTCCCCTCCATAGGAACGAATATATTGTCAATAGACCGTAAAAACATATCGATCTGCTCAACTCTACGGGTGGGTTGTCCCAAACACATGGGTGGCCCCCACCAGCCCCGGAGTAGGTTTGCTGTATGAGGGAGCACAAGGGCTCCCCATAGCCGTACCCCTGAGCTGGTGAAGATTAGGCCATCAACAGGAACACACTTTCTAGTGATAAATTGTAGTAAATCACGGACCAATGTATGTGGCCCGAATTGGTACCTCTAGTTGAGAGGAAATGCTCCACTGCCTCCAGCCCCTTGTCATGGGGATGGAGGAGTAAGCCCTCCACATCTATGCTGCAGAGCAAGGTGTTAGGTTTCCGTTAATACCCCCGATATGCGTTAAAAGGTCAGAGGTCCCTTAGATAAGGTAGCGAGGAAACGAAAGGACGGAGCACGGTCAATATAAACCTCACACATTTTGCATAGCGAGTTTACGCCTGACACTATGTTCTCCCCTTTACGGGCTTATCCCTTTATGAACCTTGGGAGACATAAAAGGTCGGCATTACTGGTTTACCTTGCTAACATGAACTCAAGTTCATCGTCATTGATGAGTCTCTGAGAGCTCGTTCTCTAGAATACCCTCAGTTCCCGTGGGTAACTGTTGGTAGTGTAGATTTCAAGAGTTCATAGCTTGATGATCGTAAGTAGGTAGCCACCATTCTGCCATCGTCAGGTAGTGTCCCATTAGCACATTCTACGCAAGTATACGCTCGACCCAAGGCGTTTACCGAACAAACCGCTAGGCCCATTACGCTGGAACCGAATGCAGGAGACAAGTGATAAGGAGGACATAGTCGATTTACTCAGTATTAGAGAAAAAGGGGCCGAGTGCAGGCGTCTACCGTGGGGTCCCCTCCCTTTACCCAGTTGTGACACTTGTTCAATTCCTAATCATTTCTTATCAAGATCATATTGTTGGGTAGAGTCCTCTTAAGGTCCGAACAAACTACTCACGAAAAACATTATCAAAATATCACCTTGGGGGCTTTTGGTACTTTTGTTCTTAGTGGGGAAAGGGCCAGTGTCCCCTAACCCGGTCCGAATGTGGCACTCACTCCGCCAATAACCTACGTCGTCTACCATATCCGTAGGGATGCCAGCTCTCTCTTATTTTTTTTCAGGTGTTAGTTATAAACAATTTTGCCACTTGAGTTTGCGGCAATAATTGATCCTTTGTCCCAGTACGCGCATCAGTCCGAGGTAGGACAAAGGAGAGGCCCTTTCGAAAGAATCGCCATTTTCGGATTCGTTTAAAAGGTCCCTCTTCTTGAAAGATAGATTATTTGGGGGAGACGGTGGGGCTTGCTCGTATTTCGGTTCCTTATGATAAAAGGGTTCTCTAAAAAAAACGGGCCGGTGTACCTCTGCTGATCCTCTGCTCCCTCTGGAGCCCTCTTTTCGTGTCTCGTCCCTTCCTTTCCTTATACTGAACCCGCTGGATCAGATATTCATTCGCCTCTGTTGGATTGACCGTACTCTGTGACCCGAGGGTGGGGGAGCTGTACTTAAATACACTATATACTTTAATTTCCTCTTTAAAGTCTTCTTGAAATCCTACAACTGTCGATTGTTCCTTTCCTTCCGAAGTATGTGGTACTATCTTCGTCTTCGTATTTTTAGGTTGATTTCTTTGTTAAGGAACTCCGGCTCGCTCTCAACTTTCTTACATGTCAATGTGTCCGACAGGGATTTTATCCAGTCTCTCAGGAGTTTATTTTTTCCCTCCCAGAGTCTATTCATTAACCGAGAAGCTTGCGCGCTTCTTTTTTTCCCACTTTTGTTTTTTTCGTGGGGGAATGGCTTTTAAAAGCGGTTACCTGGTCAGTGTGATACAAGCCCCTAAACAATATATTTTTAGATATATTTTAGACTCTGGACCTCCCACCAGGAGTACAGTGTCTTTGATATACGGGTGAGGCCTTAAATGCTGTTTGGAAAGAGGTATATTTTTTGTTGATCCAAGTCTTTTTTTTTCGGAAAGACGTCTTTCGCCTCAGAAACGCCATTGCTGTCTGTCTATTCCTTGCCGCTAGAAGCCCCGCCATGGTCGGTGGTGAAACTATTCATAGTAATAGGAGCAGCCAATGGGTACAAGATTACTCACACAATCAAATAAATAAGCCTAGAGAGAAGTGAGTGTACTAATAATAAAATAGAGCTTTATAAAAATCAAAAATATGAAAATTAAGGTTTACACAATTATGACAGTGTGTTCACAGAACATACCTGCTTGCAGAAATGAAATAGAGTGTCAACAGATAAGTTATCATGTATTCAATACTCATCCGTGGTTCAGACGAAGCCCGGCCTAGGGTGGAAAATCGGGGGAAGGAGGGGGGTACGCAGAGAACTGGTCTGACCCTAGACAACCCCCTTTAAGACTCCCGCCCCTTACAAGGGCAGTCCACAGCTGTCCCTGTTGACTCAGCATGCCCCCTATCAAACGCCATAATCCCTGACGCGTTTCGTAGGTACTCTTCAAGGGAATGTATATGCAAAGGATGCTTCAGTTCTGCTATCGTCCTAGCAGACCGAGCGCAAGCGGCATGCATGAGAAAAGAAAATGGTGGGACTGCTGTTGCGAATTGACCACTAGCAGGAAAAAGCTGCAAGTCTCCGATCTAGTGTGTGGATCAGGAGACTGACATGTTGCAGGCTGGCTTGGATTCGCGCCGGCCTGAGAGCACTTCCGGTCTTTTAAACCTAAAACCCCGCCCAAGTCCCTTGTAATGGGCGCGCTGCCATGCTGCCCTCCTATGGGTTGATACTCCGTTGCCGCGACACCTAGTAGGCGACCAAGTGAGAACCCCGACGATGGCTGTCATCTGACAGCCCCGTGTTTCTGTCCGAGTTGCCGATCATATTTTGGCGCGCATGCGCCAAAAACTGCGGGGAGGTTTAAGTAAACATACATTGCCTTCCAACGTTCACGCCCGTCCCTCCACAAAGGCAGGGAAACCACTGGGAGACAGTAGCGATTCTTTTGTAACAGTAGAGGAAACCAAACAAACTAGATTTAAAAGCTAAGGGTAGAGAGACATAAGCCAGGAGGGCAAAGAAACAAATACCTGTGTCATTTCTATCATCAACCCCACCTCTGCAATACAATCATCTTAAGGTAAAGTGCACTGAGTTATATTGACCTATAAGGTGGGGGATGCGTGAGGGGGAATTTACTGTACACACGGATAGGGAAGTGATCCGTATTAAAGAAAGGGTGTAAAGAGTTAATTTTCGTGTTAGACCCCCCTGGTAAACGTATCGAGTGTGTAATCCACCTCGCCCTTCTTCGCAAGGGTCTTGATTAAAGCTTATTTTATTATTATACACTCACCTGTTCCTTGTAGAGATGAATAACCCGAGGTTCAGGTTTCAGCTGCCTGACCCAGACAAGCAAGGCCTTAACCACCTGGCCAATTATAAGCCAGGCTAGTGCCTACGGGCGCCGAACAATGAACCTGGAAACAGACCATAGGACCACGCATCCTAGTCCTGAGCCCAATATAGATGTTTACATTTATTGAAGAAAGACTGTTGGCCCTTAAATCATAGCATTATACTGGTAAAATTTTAACTTTTAAACCATCTATGAATCAACTGTCTAAAATGCTAAAATAATGTTGGAGGAATATTGTATTAAAGTACTATGCTATCATGGGAGAAGTGGTTAAAATAGATAAATATTCTTCTAGGAGTTAAGATCAAAAGAACGCTATCATACCTATTAGAAATTATTGGACTGATGAGAACATAGGAACATTCTTTGGATGAATGTTCTTTAAAGATGATTAAAATATTGATTAAATATAGGGAAAGGAAATTGGATTAAACATCAAGAGAAATGTAAATTTCAGTAATAAAATAAAGAAGAAATCTATAGGGAGTATTAGGTTTGTAATTCATTTAAGATTCCCTGTTTTCAATAAAGGCACTTTCAACAGGACAGGAAATAAGTAACAGTGATATTGTGTACTTAAAGGAGACCTAATTCGGTGCGCGAACATGCTGTCCGAGCTTGATGCTCGTTCGCGTATTAAGGTCCGTGACGGATCGTTGCCGGACGAGTATTCCCCGTCGAGATCGAGCATTAATTAAAAAACACCAGTGAAGAAACAATGCAGAATAGAATAAAACAGTGAACACGTGAAACATGTCATTTACGTGGAAAAACACGTGAAAGAAACACAGTGAAGAATAGATCCAGATGTTCGGCACATCTGCTTACTTGTCGAAGATACGCGGGAAACGGCGAACAAAAGTAGTATGGAATAAACATATAATGTGTGAGAACAATTGAAGAACACGGTGGCAAGGACAGAGACAACGGGGAGCAGCACAGAGACACGGGGAGGCAGCACAGAGGACCCGGGGAGCAGCACGGAGACATCGGCAGCGGCCGCACACAGAGACATGGGGCAGCGGCAGAACAGAGGACATAGGGGCACTGCAGCACGGAACAGGGGCAGCGGCAGCACGGGAGACATGGGGGCACGAGGGACATGGGACGGAGACATGGGCCCGGAGAGCACGGGACGGAACATGGGCACGGAGCTGGGCAGGAGAGCAGCGGGGCCGGAGAATGGGGCAGGAGAATGGGCACGAGAGCAGCGGGCACGGGGACATGGGGCACGGCAGACATGGGGACGGAGACCATGGCCGGGAGAGCAGCGGGGAACGGGCATGGGGCACGGAGACATGGGCCCGGGAGCAGCGGCACGGAGAAGCCGGGGCACGGAGACAGCGGCACGGCGACATGGGCCGGCGAATGGGCACGGAGAGCAGCGGGGCACCGAGACATGGTGCCCGGAAGACAGGGCACGGAGAGCAGCGGGGACGGAGAGCAGCGGGGCACGGAGAGCAGGGGGCACGGAGAGCAGCGGGGCACGGAGAATGGGCACGGAGACATGGGCAAGGGCCCTGGGGCACGGCGACATGGGCACGGAGAGCAGCGGGGCACCGGAGAGCAGAGGGGCACGGCGGCAGCGGGCACGGAGGCAGCGGGCACGGGGACAGCGTATTTCCGAAAAGTAAGCAGATGTGCCGAACATCTGTGATTATATCCTGGTTCTCACTGTGTTTTTCACTTAAATGGACTTGATGTCTCACATGTGTCTTTTTTTCTATTTACTTCTTAAAATCTGATAAACTTGTCGGGCGGATATATACGCGCGGAACAGTGAAGAAATAGATCGCCAGATGTTGCATACTCTCTCATAAGAAGAATTTTGTCAATTAATAACACATTTTATTCGAAACCATGGTCCCTTGAAAACTGCTCGAGTCTCCATTGACTAATGGGCTAGTATCGAGACGGAGCCCTGAGCATGGAAAAGTTCGTCTCGAAAACGAGCACTAGAGCTTTTAGTGTAGTCTCTCTGACCTAATATATAGTAGAGGTGATCAGACCGTGATCATGGACAGAAGGCAGAATCTTGTGTGACAGACTGACCACATTGCAGGAACACAATTCCTTGCATCATAAAGATCTACACAACTGATCATTTTAGGAAGACATTCAAATGGACCAAATAACCTAGTAAGAACATGTCCTTTTGTGAATATCTCTCCTAGGCAAAGTGCACATCTCTGTTAGGTCTTTAGTTATTTTAATAAGTTATTTGGACCCAAAACCAGGTGTGACTGAACACACACCGAACAGCTGCACGCCTTTCCATTAAACCTTACATCTGTATAGTCGCTGGAAAACTTGCAGCTGTTGTAAATGTGCAGCCACTCCTGGTTTTAGTTCACAATAACTGAAGGAAACAATTGAAGACCTAATGGGGATGTGAACTGGGCTTGAGAACCATATTTAATTAAGTTTTTTATTAGCGCAAACTGACATCTGTAACACATTTGACACACATTTGACAATCAAATTAAAGAATACATTCTGCTTAGCAGAAAAAGGCTTATTATCCTCCTGTATCTACTATACTCGAGTGACCTGCCTTAATTCTTTTTTTTATTTCCATGCCATTTCAGGCATTTTGCTACTATATGTTTACATTTTCTCTTCTGTTTTTGTAATGATTATTTTCTTTTACTTTCAAATGTTAATATGAAAAAAACATTCAATATAATTGAATGTTTTTATTGGAAAAAAATAGTTACATTGATCATCCAACCCAACATAAATTTAAGTTTATGTAAAAAGAATACTTTAAACCCTTTCTGCAAATCGAAATAGTATGTCAGCACACAGCAGGTACAAACTGGATGTTTGTTTCATATTGTAGCAAACACCCATCGTTGACAGCGATTGGCGCTTGCACTCATAGAGTGTGTTAACCCTTTACATGCCATCAGCAATGTAACAGCCTCTTGGTTATGATCATTGCTCGCTGTGACATCATCAAGGAGAAAAGATCCATCACCATGACAGCCTCAGGTTGTGTAATGTATGCAGATCTGTAGGAATGGCATTGTATGGCACTGTAGTAAGGCAGTATTTGTAAGTATTGGTCAGACTACCTAAAGATAAATTACCCTATGGAGTCTATAAAACAGATAAAAAAATTTAAAAAAATAAATAAAACTTAAAATCACACTCTATCCCTAGGGATGATATAAAAATAAACAGTAAAAATAAACTTGTAAGGTATTTATGCATCTGCCCCAATTTATCAATACAGAAAAACGGTTATTCCCTATGGTGGACTTTGTAATAGAAAATAGCACCCAAATGTCTGAAATGTAATTTTTTGCCACTTTGTAGCACTTTAATAATTTAATAAAAAGTGATCAAAAGGTTGTACAGTCCCAAAAATGGTATCAATGTAAACACATACAACTCCATATGCCAAAGTATGAAGAATCATTTTTTGTACAAAAGGTAAGAGGTAGGTGGAAGGTCCTTAAAAATGATTTCAGGGATTTAGGCCATAAATCTGCCATGCAAGTACCCGTCAAAAGGTAGTTTTCTCCAAAATACTGCCTGTACCACGTGCCACACCAGAGAGGCAGCGGGAGATCAGGGAGGTAAATAAGTGGCTCAAAAGTTGGTGTAGGAAGGAGGGTTTTGGGTTCATGGAGAACTGGGCTGACTTTTCTGTCGGCTACAGGCTCTACAGTAGGGATGGGCTGCACCTCAATGGGGAGGGTGCAGCTGTTTTGGGGGAAAAAATGGCTAGAAGGTTGGAGGAGTGTTTAAACTAGAGACCTGGGGGGAGGGCAACTACACTTGTGCAGGGCAAATAGACAGTGTAGATAGAGAGCTGGGAAGAGTCATAGTCCATGGGGGAAGAAGGGGGGCTGGAATGAGATTGGGGAATAAGAACAAAAGGAATACGGACAGGGAAAACCATATAAAGTGTATGTACACAAATGCCAGAAGCCTCACAAAATGGAGGAACTGGAACTTTTGATGTTGGAACAGAAATATGATATAGTGGGTATCAGCGAGACATGGCTGGACAGTAGCTATGACTGGGCTGTTACTATAGATGGTTATAGTCTTTTTAGAAAGGATCGTATAAATAAAAAAGGGGGAGGGGTTTGTTTATATGTGAATTCTTGCCTCAAGCCTGTCTTGCGAGATGACATCAGTAACGCAAATGTGGAGTCCCTATGGGTGGAGATAAGGGGAGGGAAAAAGAATATTAAAATATTACTAGGGGTTTGTTATAAGGCTCCAAATATAATGGAGGCAGCAGAGGAAATGCTGATAAGTGAAATGAATGCGGCTTCAAATCATGGGGAAGTACTTATCATGGGGGACTTCAATTACCCAGATATTGACTGGGGGGCAGAAACCTGCAGGTCCTTCAAAGGTAGCAGGTTCTTGTCAACAACAAAAGATAATTACATGTCGCAACTAGTCCTGGAGCCAACTAGAGGGGGGACACTGCTGGACCTTATCCTTACCAACAGACCTGATAGGGTATCAAAACTACAGGTTGGGGGGAACCTGGGGAATAGTGATCATAATATGATTGATTTTGTATTACGCTTTACTAAGAGCGTTAGTGAAGGGGCAACCAGCACTCTAAACTTCAGGAGGGCAAATTTTCAGCAACTAAGGGAAGACCTTAAAGGCATAGACTGGGATAATGTTCTCAAAGACAAACCGTGCCTGCCGCAGCCCGATGTCTCCGTGCATGCCGCTGCCCGATGTCTCCGTGCCTGCCGCTGCCCCAGTGTCTCCGTGCCTGCTGCTGCCCGGTGTCTCCGTGCCTGCCGCTGCCCGAAGTCTCCGTGCCTGCCGCTGCCCAGGTGTCTCTGTGCTGCTCCCCGGTGTCTCTGTGCTGCTCCCTGGTGTCTCTGTGCTGCTCCCCGGTGTCTCTGTGCTGCTCCCTGGTGTCTCTGTCCTGCTCACCGTGTTCTTCAATGTGTTCTTCACATGCTATTTTGTTCGCACCGTTCCGCGCGTATCTCCCGACAAGTAAGCAGATGTGCCGAACATCTGTAATCTATTCTTCACTGTGTTTTTCACTGTGTTTTTCACTTAAATGATCCTGTGTTCACTGTGTTCACTGTTTTTATTCTATTCTTCATTGTTCTTCACTGTGTTTTTTAAATTAAATGCTCGATCTCGAGCAGGGGAAATACTCGTCCGAGCAACGAGCCGTTTCGAGTACCTTAATACTCGAACGAGCATCAAGCTCGGACGAGTATACTCGCTCATCTCTAATGCCGACGGATTGATACCAACTTTTATATCAGATTTCATTGTAGAGACACAAAACCCACAGTAAATAAGTAGCATAATACAAAAATAAGTCAACTCTTTATTACATCATCACTAAAGTACATAAGTAAATCTGCACAAATATCCCACATCATGGGGCACATTTACTAAGGGCCCGAACGCTGCATTTTCGCCAGGTTTCGTGTTTTTTTCCATTTTGCCCTGAATTGCCCCGGGTTTTTGGCGCACGCGATCGGAATGTGGTGCATCGGCGCTGGCTTCATGCGACACAAATCGGGGGGGGGGGGGGGCGTGAACTTCGGACAACCTAACTGATTCGGACAAACCGTGGAATTTAAAAAGCAAATTGTTTCGCAAGATCAGCACTCACATGCATCGGGAAGAAGAAGGTGAACTCCGGCGGACCTCAGCGGGGAAGCGACACATGCAGGAAATTGGATGCACGATCTTAGTGAATCGCGGCAGAGCCGAATCCTTGTCGGACAACGCATGGCGCGGATCGCAACGGGACGGGTAAGTAAATGTGCCCCCATGTTGTTAGACTTCTTGTAGGTCATACTTGGTGGCCTTTCAAGGTAGCAAAAGGAGGCATTGTTTTCCATTTCCAACCTTGGAAAAACATATTTGCATATTAGTTCCCAGAATTACCTAATGGAGCATCAATGATAAGGAAAATGTAAGGAATGTAATGTAAGGAAAACTCCTACTTCCTGACCCTAAAGTCCACAAGTAAGTACATTGCTCAAAAAGTGGAATCTGGGGAGGGCAGTCACCACAGGATCATCGTGTAGTTTCTTCAGACACCTTCCTTTAATAGTACAAAGTTAATACATATCAGGGGCGAGGGGGTGATGCTGTCAGTGCTAACAAATATTGATGGCCATTTCACGGTCCGACACAAGCCGGAAGAAGTGCTCAGAGCAGAAAAAATGGCCGTCGCTTGTATTTATAGAATTGATTCCCGAAATCCCTTCCTCATCCAATCCCTTCCCTTCCTTGGTTGAACTTGATGGACCAGTGTCTTGTTTCAACCGTATAAACTATGATACTATGAATTCCCCCAACCTTTCACTTTTCACATACGTTCAGGATGTTTTACTGTGGGGATTGAGGACCCCTACCCTCGTATTTGAGGAACATCACACATTTGTTGTTGTCCCACGAGGGGCAGCCCCGGTCAAGTAACTATTGGATAAACCGTCATTAGTATCAGAGGGGAGTAGGGGCCATCAGTTCTCTGCAAGGACTATGTTTAAATACATAATACAATACCCTATAAGAAATAAGGAAACAGACAGATAGAAAGACTGATGGAAAAAGCTACAAGAGATACAGAATTATCACTTGACCTGTAGCCACCTAATATATCGCAAAATATATATTCCTTATACAGTAAGATAAGTGATAGGTGATATCTATACAGTATACAGTGGTATGCACTTCTGTATTCTGTTGGGTAATACCAGTTATAACGTATCCATCAGGATAATGGGCCACACTGAATGTGTATCTATTGCATATATACAAGTAACACACACAAAGTAAACAGAATACGGGTGGAATATATCTTCTATCTGTAATCCAATGTTTGTTTGGATCATATAGAGCAGGGGTCAGGAACCTTTTTGGCTGAAAGAGCCATGAACGCCACATTTTTTAAAATGTTATTCTGTAAGATCTGTACCATATGCACATTCCCCCCAATAGATAGGTAGTCCCAGTGTCACGGATGCCCCTGCGATCTAGGTCTCGGATCGCAGGCACACCCGTGCCCCTCACCACTTTCTGGCTCCTGTCCCGGCTGGCCAGCACGCGCTGACACTCGCCTATTTAAAGGGCCAGTGCCCTGCTGATTGGCGCTGCCCACTTCCTGTGTTCCTATAAAGACCGGCGGCTACCAGATAGGTAGCCACAGCACATGCCCCCAAGTAGATAGGTAGCCACAGCTGCCTGAGAGCCAGATGCAGCTAACAAAAGAGCCATATCTGGCTCCCGAGCCATAGGTTCCCTACCCCTGATATAGAGTATAATCAGTGTATATCACATATCTATGGTCCTACAAACTCTCACCTATCCGTGTCTTCCGGAAGCAGATAGAGTTGGGTACTGTAGTGTGGCAGGGTGCTGCGAGCTCCATGCTCCACCACATAGAGCACAGGACATGGTGAGATGTGTCCCCTACCCCAAGCAACTCAATACGGGGATCAGGAGGCGGCATAATGATGTCACTGCACCCGTCCTGCACAGGGGGAAGAAGAGGAGGTGAGAGAGGAAGAATGGTGAGGGGGAAGCACATTAGGGGGGCTTTGGGGGACATTACTGTGGATTGTAGGGGATATTACTGGGGGGCTGTGAGGGATATTACTGGGGAGCTGTGAAGACATTAATATGGGGGGTGTGGGGACATTATGGGAACTTTGGAGACATTACTGGGGAGGCTGTGAGAGACTTTACTTATTGGGGCTCTGGACAACATTTTTTAGTTAGGACTTAGTGGGGGCTATTGGGGGGCATTATATAATGGGGCTATAAAGAACATTACCTACTAAGCTGTGGGGGACATTATTGGGGGCTGTGGGGGTCAGTGGCTGTGGGGACATTATTTAGTGAGGACTTTGTGGATATTACTTAGTGGGGGCTGTGGGGGAGATTATATGCTGTGGGCTATGAAAAACATTACCTACTGGAGGCTGTGGGGGACATTATAGGGGGCTGTGCGGACATTACTGGGGGCTTTGAGAAGTTTTATGTACTGGGGGTTGTGGGGGGCATTATTGTGGGATGTGGGGGCCATTACTAACTGGGGTTGTGGAAGCATTACTTACTGGGGGCTGTGGGGGGCATTGTATACTGGGGACTGTGAGGGACATCACTTATTTAGTGTAGGGACTCTATTCAGTAGCTTTGGGTATTATTCGGTGGGGGCTACTTTCAATGCAGGGGACACAGTGGAGGGATATTAAGTGTAGGGGTAAAGGGGGCATGATTTAGTGCAGGTCACTTTTAGGGGGATTAAGTAGAGGCTGCAGGTATCACTTGTTATTACATTATTACATGTTAGGCCACATTTGGGAAATATTATTTTGTTTTCCATAGCTGAAATGATAAGTAACATTGTTTTTGGAGCGAGCACATGCGAGAGTTTGTGTAGAGGGTGGACACTAAAGAAAATTTGGTGCATATGCCCTGGTGCCCAAGAACCGGATCTTTTACGATCCTAACAACACCTCTGCATATATATTTTTATATATAATATTATGTAGTTACACCCTGGTAGAAAAAAAATAATTCAATAAATAAAACACCAACATTAGAAGAAAAACTATGAAAAATAGAATTTAAAAAAGCGCTTGTCCAACAATAAATAAGTAGTGACAAAGAAGAGAAAAGAATTTGCTGAGGCTGTAAAGGGTTAATCTATGTAATAACAGAGTGAAATTTTTCTGTAAGTCACGGCCTTGTTTCCTCTTGTGTTTCCTGAAGTTTATTGTGGGGTGGAGCAGGTTCTCCAGAAGTTAAGTATTAACATGTAGGATAATCACATGGGCTCTATATTTCCCAGGAGTTTAAGAGCCGAGGATTCACCGAGTGAGGACAGGAGATCCGAGGCCGCCCCGCTGCACTGCGTAAGACAGACAAGATCTTGAACTTTTTTAGTTATGAAACTTGACTTTGATTAACTCCATGATGCAGGGGATATATCATGTAGTATGTACATAGAGCTCTGCGTGTGTAGCTGTTAGGTTAGATTGTTGTAGTTGTTAGGTTACGTTTTTGTAGTTGTTAGGTTAGGTTGTTAGGTTAGGTTGTTGTAGTTGTTAGGTTAGTTGTTAGGTTAGGTTGTTGTAGTTGTTAGGCTAGGTTAGTAGTTAGGTTCATTTAGGCCTACCATCATGGAAGGGGATTGGTGTGTAGTTGTTAAACTAGGTTGTTGTAGTTGTTATGTTAGCTATTAGGTTAGGTTGTTGTAGTTGTTAGGTTAGATTAGTTGTTTGGTTAGGTTGTTGTAGTATTTAGGGTAGGTTAGTTGTTAGGTTAGGTTGTTGTAGCTGTTAGGTTAGGTAAGTAGTTAGGTTTGTTTATGTTAGGGGCCCAGTACCACCATGGAAGGGGATTGGTGTGTAGTTGTTAGGTCAGATTGTTGTAGTTGTTAGGCTAGGTTAGTAGTTAGGTTCGTTTAGGTTAGGGGCCCACTACCACCATGGAAGGGGTTTGGTGTGTAATTGTTAGATTAGGTTGTCGTAGTTGTTAGGCTAGGTTAGTAGTTAGGTTAGGTTGTTGTAGTTGATAGGTTAGTAGTTAGGTTCGTTTAGGTTAGGGGCCCACTACCACCATTGAAGGAGATTGGTGTATAGTTGTTAGATTAGGTTGTCGTAGTTGTTAGGCTAGGTTAGTATTTAGGTTAGGTTGTTGTAGTTGATAGGTTAATAGTTAGGTTCGGTTATGTAAGGGGCCCACTACCACCATGGGAAGGGGATTGGTGTGTAGGGTATTCTGCTAATGATTTACATCCAGTGTCTCATGATAGGTTTATGTTTATTTGCATTCTTAGACTTGTCTGGCTACACAATGATGATCTTGGATGTTCCCTTGAAGGGTTTATGCATAGGGGGTCCAATCTGCCTCTGACATAATGGGGCAGATTTATAAAACATGTCTTAATGTTTGACAGACAGTCTTATATTGCTCCAGAGTAATGGATGTCCAGGGCCAGAGGCCTTTTTGCTACATTAAACGCTAGAAATATACCTTGCACTTGGTAGGTAAGTGCAGAAATTTTCAATGGGGACTAAGAGCTATATACAGTGATATAATATAACAATAACACAACTCGGTTGTTAAGGACCTTTAGAAAAAAGTTTTCTAAACACATTAGATGTAGTGTCGCCACCACTGCTGGTTAGATTGGGTGTTGGGTTTTTAGATTTTTGGATGGGTCATTAAAAGTTTAAACCCATTTAACAGTCCACCTTTAAAATAAATTAAAAATGCAGAATTCCACACAATCCTTGAAACGTAAAATGTAGAAAATAAAATTGAAGCATTGAAGTTTGTTGTATAATATAACATGTCTCCAAATGGATTGTTTTCCTTGAAATAGTTGGGTCATCGTTGTTACCTTACTCTTCTATGTTTCACAGAACTCTTATTCATCATGGACCCGGTCACCGTTCTCCTTTCCGTTGTTGTTGTTTTATTTTTGGCCAGTGTTTTAAAAAACCAAATACATGGAAAATACAAGAATTTCCCACCAGGACCAAAGCCCCTACCGATCATTGGAAATATTCTAACAATGGACATGGCGAAGCCTCATAAAACTTTATTGGAGGTAATGTGCAAATTATGTAATAATATTAAGGTTGTACACAAAAATCAGAGAGCTCCCTAGAAAAACTTGATATGAGCCCCTATATTTCTGATAATTTCCATAGTGAAATGGATGAATTTGTAAGAAGAAAGTCAAATGTCAACTTTATGCCTCCTTCCATCAGAAATACTCTTTTTGAGGTATTCTTGATGGTAGACTCTGTCTTCTCTACTCATTACTGCACAGTTTTTAATTATCTTGTAACCTAATCTAAGTAACTTTATCTTTACCTTTTATTTATGCAAATTACCTTAAGAGGCTACTTGGGTGTGTCCAACCACCAGCAACTGAGGTTACTCCACGCCCCAGTAGCCTCTTGCTTCTCTGTCTCCTGCCGCGTCCCTGCTCTGCCTCCCGCCGCGCTGCTGCTAGTGCCTGTGCATGGGCGGTAAATTCTGTTTCGGTTTTGGCTCCTGGTTCATATCTATGCAGAACGGTGGTGCGACTTTGATGAAGCTGGCAATGCGCATGCACCAAGATATAGTGAAGCTGCAGCCAAAAGCGATTTTACTGCCCATGCACGGACACAAGCAGCAACGTAGTTGGAGGCAGAGCAGGGACGTGGCAGCAAAAGGCTGCTCTGGTGTGGAGTAGCCTCAGCTGCTGACAATCGGACACACCCCAGTAGCCTCTAAAGGTAATTTGCATAAATAAAAGATTTAAGTTACTTAAATTAGGTTACAGGGTAATAAAAAACAGCTTAGGAATGAGTACAGAAAATGGAATCTACCATCAGGAAAACTTCGGACAGTGCATTCCTGGCCGTAGGTTCCCTTTAACTAATTTATCTGCTGCTAGAAAATGTGGCCTTTTACTCCAGAAAACTGCCACACAAGGTTTCTCCAAATTTTTAATGACCCTATAGTTGTGGAGAAACTTTTTTTTTTACATTTTTGGCAAACATTTAAAAAGTTTGCATTGGTCATTAAAGGCTAAGGTGGCCAAATTAAGAATGTGGACATCTGACTATGATTATTTTAGGATAGGAAGGGCTGGTATATAATGATACAATGATAAGTTGATCCATTGTGAGGGCTTTTCATGTATCATATAATTAAACAAGAATTGGAAATTTGTGACTAAATTGACAAGTGAGGAAGCAGTTAAAGTATTTTTGGGGTCACCCCATATCTTGTTTTCACAGCTTTCCAAGACGTATGGTCCAGTTTTGAGTGTCCAGATCGGTCTGTCAAAAGTAGTGGTCCTATGCGACTTTGGAGCAGTCAAGGAGGCCCTCATCAACCAAGCCGAATCCTTCTCCGACCGACCGGTTGCACCTGTGATTGCGAAAATATTAAAGAACAATGGTAACTAGTTAATGGTGATCCCTCTCCCTCCCAGAAAAGTAAAGTAATTGCTCTTCATTGGATGTTGAATAGAGATGAGCGAACACTAAAATGCTCGGGTACTCGTTACTCGAGTCAAACTTTTCCCGATGCTCCAGTGCTCGTCTCAAATAACGAATCCCATTGAAGTCAATGGGAGACTCGAGCATTTTTCAAGGGGACAGAGGCTCTGCAATAAAATGTGTCTGATAAGTTAGCAGATGTATGGAAACATCTGCAATGTGTTCGTCACACATATTGTTCTTCACATACTATTGTGAAGAACACCGTTCGGCACTCGTGTCTTCGGATAAGTTAGCAGATGTTCGGAAACATCTGCAATGTGTTCTTCACTGTGTTCTTCACTTAAATGATCCTGTGTTCATTGTGTTCACTGTGTTCACTGTTTTCACTGTGTTCTTCACTGTTCTTCACTGTGTTTCGTTAAGTGAAAGCTCGTTATCGAGCAGGCGAAATACTCGTTCGAGCAACGAGCAGTTTCGAGTACGCTAATACTCGAACGAGCATCAAGCTCGGACGAGTATACTCGCTCATCTCTAATGTTGAACATTCTTTCTGTTTGATCATCCAAAACATTTCTTAATCTAGAATCTACTGGTCTTAGATAACATGTATTTTACATTAGATCCAATGGAGGTAAAGTTTTAAGAAAATTTCCTTCCCTCCTTTATCAATTGCTTTCTCTCTGTTTAGTAGAATGAGACCCCTTCCACACTTTTCACAGTTCTGCATGTGTTTTTGTATTCAATGGGTTTTGTCCCGCTTGCATATATTTTCACGCACAAATGTGCATTTTTTATGCGCGTGAAAATCTCTGTGTGCTCTACTTTTACAAGTCCTGCAGATGAAAAATGCACTGTACAAGTCAAAACGCAGGTAAGTGTAATGTGTTTTTCACTGATCACTTGCCATAGAAATGATAGACCACAGTCATGAGTCTTCTTCATGTGCGTTGTCTGCTGTTATAAAAACGCATTAAAAAAAACATTGAAAACACCAAAAAAAACCGCTGCAAAAATGCTAATAAAACGGAGGCAAAAACATCAGTTTTTGACGGGTTGCACTCTGACGTGATCAGCAACGCAAGTGTGAAAGAGGTCTTTAGGGCTCCTTCAAAATGTAGCTGTGGACCTGGCTCGTCGTGTAGCATTTCAGTATGTTGATTGCGTTTGGCTCTCCACAAAATGCTGCCAGCATTTTCTCTGTCATCACCACTCCCTTTAATGTCATCAGAGAGCGATGATCCTAGGGAGCTGTGCTAGCAGCAGCATTTAAAGGGTTAATCTCTACAATTGGTGCCAGCACCAATCACGGGTATTTGAGCAACCAAACTCGACCAGTTGTTCAATGTTTGAATGAACGGGTCTGTAAAGGACATTAATATCATCATATTGGTGGAGATCTGACTCTTGGCTCTCTCATCTGTAAGCTGTTGAAAGATGGGGCACTGCCTTACCAAATGTGTAGGCCCTTCATTGTTTATCTTTCTTCATCTATAGGATCGCCGTTTAATTGGTAAAGGAGGTGCAAGCTAATGTAGCTGTGTTGCTTTTAAATTGAACCTGTCACCAGGAATGTCATGTTTAGCTGGTGACAGGCTCCAATAGCCTTTGCTATGCTGCTTCCGTCAGCATTCTGAATCATTTCAGTACTTTATATAAGTTTATTTCATATTATCTGGCTCCCTGCCAGCAAACTATAGTGAGGCTCCGGCAGGGAAGGGTTATCTGTAGCCTGTGTCTTCATTACCCCCCATACACCATCCCGCTGCTACTGGATGAGTGTGGGAGACTGGCACAGGGACACAGGCTGCATTACCCCCTACCCCCCTGACCAGGCCTCACCACACTCTGCTGGCAGGGAGCCAGGTAATATGAATTAAACTACTATAGTGATTCTGAATGCTGACAAAGGCATGTATGTGCCGCTCACCAGTATTGTTGCTAGTCCAGTATGCCGTGCACGGAAGATAGGTGGTTCTGTAACCAACTGTGACAACTTCAGTCTTTTTTGCAAAAACAAAAAATTTCTTTGTGTATCCAGCACAGGCAGAAAAAAATTTCTTAATATAAGAGAAAAGATTAAAACAGTAGCAATTTATTAAAATACTGTTAAAAACAATACAAAAAGTGTCCACACCTGTTACAAATCTAAATGTAGCACCTTAAATAATGATATGAAGACTAAGAAGGCAGCTACAGGCGGTCCCCTACTTAAGGACACCCCGTTACAGACGACCCCTAGTTACAGATGCCCCCTCTGCCCCCTTGTGACCTCTCTGGATGTTACTATAGTCCCAGACTGCAATGATCAGCTGTAAGGTGTCTGTAATGAAGCTTTATTGATCATCCTTGGTCCCATTACAGCAAAAAATTTTGAAACTCCAATTGTCACTGGGGCAAAAACAAAATTTGTCTCTGACTACAATTATAAAATATACAGTTTTGACTTACATACAAATTCAACTTAAGAACAAACCTGTGGAACCTATCTTGTATGTAACCCAGGGACTACCCGTATATGCCCTGAATCACATGACTGAACTTCACCACTAAGTAGATGGAGCTCAGTAGAGATGAGCGAACATACTCGTCCGAGCTTGATGCTCGTTTGAGCATTAGCGTACTCGAAACTCCTCGTTGCTCGGACGAATACTTCGCCCGCTCAAGAAAATGGCATCTCCCGCCGTTTTGCTTTTTGGCGGCCAGAAACAGAGCCAATCACAAGCCAGGAGACTCTGCACTCCACCCAGCATGATGTGGTACCCTTACACGTCGATAGCAGTGGTTGGCTGGCCAGATCAGGTGACCCTGGGATAGACTAGCCGCTGCCCGCGCTGCTCGGATCATTCTGTGTCTGGATGCCGCTAGGGAGAGAGCTGCTGCTGGTCAGGGAAAGCGTTAGGGTGTTCTATTAGAATAGTGTTAGGCAGGAGTGATTCTACAAGAACCCAACAGCCCTTCTTAGGGCTACAATAACGTTATACTTTTTTTTTTTTATTTGCAGCTAGTACCATATTGTGAGGAATTTGCAGGGGGACTTGCTACCGTTGTGTTTAGCTCTTAGTGACGCACATATCCACCTCAAACACCAAAGTGGGAAAATTTATTAGGGGTTGTATTTCAATTAGGCACAGTCTGCCATTTACTTTTTATTTTACGTTTATTTTTTCATAACTCAGCGTCATCTCATCTGGCATAGCAGTGTGCTTTCATACTTGGCTAGAAAATAGCCATAGGAGAATCCAAACGGCTTACTTACGCCTACAATAGCGTTATATATATTTTATTTCTGGTTGATCTGCTGGTGGCTGTACTTGCTGTAGTGCATCTACTACCAAATTGTGAGGAATTTGCAGTGAGACTTGCGACCGTTGTGTTTAGCGCTTAGTGACGCACATATCCATCGCAAAGACCGAAGTGGGAAAATTTATTAGGGGTTTGATTTCAATTAGGCACAGTCTGCCATTTACTTTTTATTTTATGTTTATTTTTTCGTAACTCAGCGTCATCTCATCTGGCATAGCAGTGTGCTTTCACTTCGTCGAAGTCTGTGGGTGATGATGACCTTCTTGACGTAGTGGAAAAAGTGTGTAAAGAAGTGTCCGACGATGAGGAGACACGGTTGTCAGACACTGGTGAAGTTGTTGTCAGGGCAGGAAGTCCGAGGGGGGAGCAGACTGAGGGATTGGAGGATGATGAGGTGACAGACCCAAGCTGGGTTGAGAGGCCGGGTGAACACAGTGCTTCTGAGACGGAGGAGAGTCCTCGACCAGAACAGGTTGGAAGAGGCAGTTGTGGGGCCAGACGGAGAGGCAGGGCCAGAGCAGGTGCATCAGCGCCAAATGTGTCACGTAGTGAAGCTCCCGTGGCGAGGGCTCCCGCGGCGAGGGCTAGATTTTAAGAAGTCTGGAGGTTCTTTAAGGAAACACCGGATGACCGACGGACTGTGGTGTGCAACCTTTGCCAAACCAGGATCAGCAGGGGTTCCACCACTACTAGCTTAACTACCACCAGCATGCGCAGGCATATGAATGCTAAACACCCCACTCAGTGGCACCAAGCCCGTTCACCTCCGACCGTGCACACCACTGCTCCTTCCCCTGTGTCAGCTGATAGTCATCCCCCTGCCCAGGACCCTGGCACAAAAACCCCATCGTCGCCTCCACGATCCTCCACAGCATCCACCAGCGTTCAGCTCTCCATACCCCAGACGCTGGAGCGAAAATGGAAATATAGTGCAACCCACCCGCACGCCCAAGCCCTTAATGTCCACATCTCCAGATTGCTTAGCCTGGAGATGCTGCCCTATAGGCTAGTAGAGAATCTTTCATACCTTCCAGTTTTCTCCATTGGAGAAGACAAACACCTGGTTAAAGTAAAAATCAAAAAATTGGTCCAGATACCTGAGGCTAGAAGGATGAGCAAGCACTAAAATGCTAGGGTATGTTATTCGAGACGAAACTTTGCCGATGCCCTCGGAGTGTCGTCCGAAATAACGAGCCCCTTGAAGTCAATGGAGAGACGAGCATTTTTCAAGGGGACCAAGGCTCTGCACAGGGAGCTTGGCCAAACACTGGGAAACCTCAGAAAGGATGGAAACACCATGGAATTGGACAGGAAACAGCAGGGAGCATGCATGGATGCCTCTGAGGAGTGCTTAATCGTACATTATGCAAAAATATGGGACAACAGCATGGCCATGACAGAGTGCCGAATGAGGCTAGATAGCATCCAAACATCCAATAATTGACCCTGGCACTATAGGGGACGCATGCAGAGGCAGCGGCAGCAGGGGGCTAGAGAGGTTCATGGCGAATACCCTAAATGGCGCACTCAACCATTCGCAGAACCAAAGGAGGTGAAATGATTCACTATCGCTGCACAAAAGGTGACGTATAATTTAAAGTTGCAGATTGGGATACACAGATGCGGGTGGCGAAAACAAAGTTAACTGTGATGTGAGCCATGAAAACACCCAAAAATATCGCCTGGACACAGCTCTTTTGATAAGAGGACGCACTGTGGAGGCAGTGAACGAGTAGTAGATTAAGGTGCTGAAGTTAAAACTATGTTAGTGGATCTTGGGAGGAGGCTGCGGGGCCCCGCAGCCAGGCGAGGCTTTGCCACTCCAGCCGTCTCGAGGCTAATCACCAAACAGCACTTCTAAGAACTTTGTTATAGATCAAAGTTAAGTAGCGTTTTTATAAGTTAGGATATGGGGGTGAGGGGAATGTAAACGATGCGCAAGAGCGTGAAATAATATGGTAAATGATAAAAGTTTGCCAGCTATTTGTGGATTACACAGCAGGGTGGGACAAAGTAACAGTTGTTGTGGAAGCCCTGAAAACCAACCCAAACTTCTGCTGACACAGATCGTTTGATTAAGGGACATTGTACTACAGTCATGACAGTCGTGCAATGGCTGCAGTCTCCTTCGAATTACAGTTTTTTAAAAATTAATAACCTTCATCCATAACGCTCTGTTATAATGGCTGCACCCCCCTACCTCTCCTTTCTTATCTCGTCATCGCCCAACCCGTGCTCTTAGATCGGCCAGTGATCTTAGATTAACTCTACCCTAGGCGGCACCTCATCCGTCTCCAAGACTTCTCTAGAGCTGCACAATTCTATGAATGTCTGCCCCGGGACTCTCAGACTAATACCTAACTCAAGTTTCAAACGTGCTTTAAAAACCATTCTTTTAAGGCAGAGCCGATAACACTCATTAACGGCATGAAAGTTTTACTTCTATAACCCGTCCTGTGTCGTACCTCCAATCTGTTATCTAGCAACAACAGCCACTAGACTTCTCTGCAGTCCCATTCACCATGGACGGGATAATATAAGATGCCGGATGAAAGTGGTTTCAAGGGACAGCAATTTCCATTTATTATATTTTGTTCGATTCCCTAAGAAGAATGGCTTGACCATTAAATACTGTCTTGTACTCGTGTTTAACCCCATCATCTTCATAAACGTAAGCTCTGGCGAACAGGGACTCACTCCTGCTGTCCATAACACATGTTGTGTCTGTTACATTACATTGTATTTGTTTCCATATTGATTTGTAAAGCGCGACCGGACGATGATGGGCTATATTAAATAAAGATTATATATTATTATATTAGGGGCAGTGAACTAGTAGTCGATTAAAGTACTGCAGTTAAAACTATGTTAGTTGGATCTTGGATGAGCTGGCGCTCCGCTTCCAGGCCGAGCTTTCGCCAATCCAAAGCCCGCTGCTCTAGGCTACTCCCTCAAACAGGCACTTCTAAGAACCTTTTGTTAAGATCAAGTGTAGTAGCGTCTTATAAAGTTTGGGATATGGCGGTGAGGGGAATATAAACAGATGCGCAAGCAAGGTTGAATAATATCGGAAATGATTGATAAAGTTTGCCAGTATATTTTGAGGATTACACAGCAGGGTGGCCGACAAAGTTAACAAGAGTTTGATGTGGAATGCCCTGTAAATAGCTCTGGGGCGGTGTGCCATTTACGCCTAGGAGCAGCCGTTGAAGCACGCTGCTGTCGCTTAGCGACGGCACTGCTGCGGTGGCCTAGAGTACCGACTGATCGGCGCATGCCAAGGATGGTAACTGGAGGAGGAGGAAGGTGGAGAGGGTGGGAGGGAGGAGAGGTATAGTAGGGCCTTTGAGACCGGACGAGGTAGGCCCCGCAATCCTCTGCGTCGGCAGTATATGCAGCCATGTCAGACTCGGTCCCAGACCTCCCACAAGTTAAGTGTGTGTAGCGTCTTATAAGTTTGGGCTATGGCGGGTGAGGGGGAATGAAAACGATGCGCAAGAAGCGCTGAAATAATATCCGTAAATGGTAATAACAAGTTTGCCAGTTATCTTTTTGGATTAAAACAGGGTGGCGACAAGTTAAACAACTTTGTATGTGGATCCATGAAAAACACCCAAATTTCTGCCTGACACACCTCGTTTGATAAGGGACGATGTATGAGGCAGCTATATGACGGACTTTTGGAGCGTAGCAATAAAGATACGGGTGGAGGATGTATGGAGACAATTTACTTTGGATAGGTGCTGTATGTGGCAGTCCCAAAAAAGTTTTCAACAGAGGAGCAGCAGGTAGGGGCCCTCCGAAAAATGAAATAGATTGAGTGCCTGTATGTGCGCCAAAAAAAGTTTTCAAACCAGAGGAGCAGGTATGTGGCACCCTCCAGAAAAATAAATAGATTGAGTGCCTGTATGTGGAAGTCCAAAAAGTTTCAAACCAGAGGAGCAGGTAGGGGCCCTCCAGGAAAATGCAATAGATGAGTGCCTGTCTGTGGCACTCCAAAATGTTTAAAACAGAGGAACGGGTAGGTGGCCCTCCGAAAAATTCAAGCATAAAGTATATAGGTGGAGCAGTGGGCCCTGTCAAAAAAAAACAAGTTTTCTCTGCTTTAGTGTACAAGAGGAGGAGAAGGAGGAAAAATGAAGGAGGAGGAGTGCATAAAATATTACGGTTGAGCTCTTTCCCGGTGGAGATTGGAAATTATGAGAAATCCCAGGATCTATTCATCTTAATTAGCGTCAGCGGTCAGAACGCACGCTGCAGTCGAAGGCGTTGTACGCTTATCGTTGATGATGATGCCACCAGCTGCACTGAAAACCGCTCGGACAAGACGCTAGCGGAAGGGCAGGCAAGAACCTCCAAGGCGTACAGCGCCACAGTTCGTGCCCAATGTCCAGCTTGAAACCCAGTAGGGTAGGGAGCTGAGCTGTGTGATCATTTAGACGATGGTATGGTAAGCTACGGACTCCCCACCATCTTCTGTAAGATCAGCCCTACCTCTGCCGAGACTGGGACAGGTGACAGGGTCTTGCTGGGGGGATTAAAGCTGGCAAAACGCGTAAAAGCGTACCCTTGAGTGCTGGAAAAGTGACTGCTCGCCTACTCTCCTCGCTACTTGTCCCGCCAAAAATACGCCACTCTGCCGCTAGCGCTGTCAGAAGGAATTATGTTTCAGGCTTGTGCACCAGGGCCTGTGGTATCATGCATTCTCACACTCTTTTCCTCTCCAGGGATGAGGGTGGAAAAGATTTGTCCTTGTTCCGTGGGTCCAGGAGAGTGAATACCCAGTAATCGGTTGCTGGAAGTTTTAATTTCTTGAACGCGAGGGTCACGGGATAGGCAGCCAGCATGAAATCTGCCATATGCGCCCAGAGTACCAACGCGCAAGCATCACTCCCCTCACTGGCCGACTGTCCATTCCTCTACTCCACTCCTCTTCTTCTGCCCATAAGCGGAACATGAAGGATCTGAACAATGTCCCCTCTGGTCCTCGCAACATTCTCCTCCCTATTCCTCCTATCCTCCTCACCTCCACCTCATCCCGTAGATGCGCTGGAAACAGAACATAAGGCTGCTTTGGCTATCAACAAGGATCTTCTTACCGGATCTTGGACGAGCGCAAAAGCTTCCGACTTCATGCTGAGCAGAGAGTTTTCAACAGGCCAAGCAGAGCAGCGGGATGGTTGAGGTGATGATGGCGGAATCGCCAAAGCCCTCTTTGTGTGGACTCACGAAAAGTTACTCAGCAACTGACAGATATAGAAATCCACGTCCACTCTATCGTAGACGTGAGGAAGCTGACTGACCTGATACCAGTTCTGGGATGGAAGTTGACATTGGAGTTACAATCGCTCTGCGTGATGGTAAACTCTGGATAACATGGTTAATGTTGAATCCAGCCTCGTGGAACGTCGCACAACCGTCGGTGAGCGGGCAGTTGGCAGGCGGTGCTGCGCTGCCCTCGAGAGTGGCAGCATCTGTGCTGGACTTCTGAAATGCGCAAGATTTGCGGGCGCACCTTCGTGAGCAAAATCAGACCGATTGAGGGTATGTCTTGCGAGGAACGCGGACTACAATTTAACAAATGGGCCAGGCATGTCACATTGGTCAGTCTGCGAGTAGCAGAGCAGCACAAGGTTACGGCGTTTGTCAACACCAACCATGCCTGGTGAATTCAGGTTCAGCCGGTCGACAGCCACAGATCAGTATGCGCGGATCCCTGTAATTGTAATAGTTCTTGGGAGGTGTGCCTTTTTCGCTAGGTCAGCAGTTTGAGCACGCCTGACTGCTGTCGCTTAGCGACGCATGCTGCTGTGCCTTCAGATTTGATGGCTACCGAATGGATGGCGCCATTGCCAACGGATGTAGTGGAGGAGGAGGTGGAGGAGGGGTGGGTGGGAGGAGGAGGAGGCATAGTAGGCTGAAAGACCGGGAACCACGAAGGGGTAGGCCCTGCAATCCTCGAAGTCGGCAAGTATTGACCAGCCGCAGGGTCAGACTCGGTCCCAGCCTCCACCAGTTAAAACATGTGCCTCAGCGATATATAGGCGCCCGACACGCAGCCACTAGGTCCACGTGTCAGTGGTCAGGTGGAAATCGTCAGAAACGGCGTTGGTCAGGGCACGGATGATGTTGTCTGACCCGTGCGGTGAGGGATGGGACGGCCACATCGGGCAGAAAAGTAATCGGCGGTGGGAAAACCGAAAAAATACGACGAAGGTGGGCGGACATGCCGCCAGTGAGGTTGCGAAAAAAAGGCCCCCTCGGGCTATCATTCGGTCACTCTGTCGTGGCCATGCTGTTGCCCATAATTTTGGCATAATGGTGCGATTAAGCAGCCTCAGAGGCATCCATGCATGCTGCCCTTGCTGTTTCCTGTCCATTTCCGTGGTGTTTCCATCCTTTTCTGAGGTACCGATTCCTTTCGCAGACTCTCATGGCGGGCGTCCACCCCTCGGTCTTCTGTCCCCCCCGCCACTACTTTTCCCGATTTGGGTTTCCTTCCCAACCCTGCACCAGCACTGTCAGACAACATCATCCTTGCCCTGACCACTCCGTGTTCTGACAAGGTCCACCTGACCACGGACAACGTGGACGAGTGCTTCCTTGCAGGGTCACTCGAATCAGCAGTGACGGGCAGACGTTGAGTTTAACTGGGGGGGCGGGACCGAGGTCTGGAGGTTCTTTAAAGAAACACCGGATGACCGACGGACTGTGGTCTGCAACCTTTGCCAAACCAGGATCAGCAGGGGTTCCACCACTACTAGCTTAACTACCACCAGTATGCGCAGGCATATGAATGCTAAACACCCCATATTTTGGCATAATGGTGCGATTAAGCAGCCTCAGAGGCATCCATGCATGCTGCCCTTGCTGTTTCCTGTCCATTTCCGTGGTGTTTCCATCCTTTTCTGAGGTTCCCAGGTGTTTGGCCAAGCTTCCCTGTGCAGAGCCTTGGTCCCCTTGAAAAATGCTAGCATCGGGAAAAGTTTGTCTCGAATAACGAGTACCCGAGCATTTTAGTGCTCGCTCATCTCTACCTATCATTCATATAGCCATGAATAAGGCGTTTTTCTCTGCCATCTATGTCCTATTTTTAACTTTGTATATGTGTGGTTTTTTTTCAATAAAGAATTTCTACATTTTATGGAATCCCTGAAGTGGACATTTTCTCTTGAAGCCGGATTAGTTAGTTTTGTGTGTTATACTCCATTGAAGCTGGTGGGATCCGTGCTCGAGCTATCCACCTGATTATCTGCTGCTGCACCGAGGTGAGCTGACAATGCCCTTTGTTGTTTCTAAACCCACCAGAATATGGTGCAAAGCGATTTTTGTCACGTTCACTGCATTTGGATTTTTTTTCCACTTCCCAGAACAAAGCATAGAAAATGAAATACTGCCACTAGGAATTTGTTATTCAAAAAACAGCCTTTATAAAGCTCTGTATACTGAAAAATAAAAAAAAGTTTGGGATTTTTAAAGAAGTGGAGCAAAAAATGAAAACGTAAAAATGTAAAAAGAGCATTGTCGAGAAGGGGTTAAATAGTCTGTATTAATGCTACATGATAATGTTAGCTAAGCTTGTGTATTTTAAAAGCATGTTTTTTATTGCAAAGTAGGATAAAGATATAAAAATAAGCAATAAGAAAAAATACATTATTTCTCTCTCTAGAAATAAAATATGCAACGGTATAACAGATTTCTACATGATATTTGCATAAATAGTTTTGAAACAGCTAAAATGAATGCTAGCTTCCATTATAAAATACTAAGGGATGATTCCCACTTCCTTAAAGTCTAAATAAAGCAATAGCAAGATAAAAGAAATTTGATTTGCAAGCAGTTTCTTTGTAGTTATATAGGGCATTCAATTCATAGCCTTCACTTTAATCATCAAGGTACTTTCACAGTTTATACATTTTGAAAAAATACAGTTAAGAAGTGAGTTTAACTTGATTTGTTCCTGTCCTTGTTTAACCCTATACTAAATGTTTCAAGTTTTATTTTGTGGTTTCCTTTTTACACAATCCTTTTTACAATTAAAATTGAATGTCTCACCATTAGTGTCCCTGCATCTTTCCGTTCCATTACTTATGATGGCAAAGATAGCATTAAACATCACCCATCACACAATCCAAATATGTAACTCTATGGCGGATGGCAGGTGAATGGAAAAGCTTCCGTTCAGCTTCAGAATTAAGTTTCGGTTATGCTCTTCTATAATAGAGGAACATATAACCATTAGCCTTAGATTTACTTCTTCTAGCTATTGGATTTAATGGGGCAAATGTAAAACCACTGAACTAAGGTGAGGATGTCAGTTCAGCATTTGGAATGGTAAAACAGCAGAGACAAAGAGACACTTTATATAGCATGTACTGTATAACATGTTGTGTATTTAACATGTAACTACATGTAACATGTAGTTCATTTTTATTAATTTATTATATCATTTCACTTACTTTACATACTAAATAATATATACAGTTTTTCCTGTATAATGTACAGCAACCCCCATCCATCTACCTCCTAAATTATTTTCAGTGGCTTCTTGTTTATATACTTACTACATTATATTAACTATAATACAGAATAAAGTACCCATTTATGAATGAATGTATGGTATAAAGCATTCCATTATTGATATATACAACATCCCTAATTTATAAATCCAATACCCCCTACTTAATTTAGCCAGCACCCCCTAATTAATGTAGCTGGTGGCCCCTAATATAGCTGGCGCCGCTAAATACAAAGGTGCATGTGATGTCACAATGGAAGATTTTCACAAAAAGGGCATTATGATGTTACAATGGAAAATTATCATATTGGGACACTTAAATGGGGTATTCCCATTTCAGCAAATTCATGTTATTGTATGTATAAAAAGTTATACAACTTTCCAATATACTTTCTGTATCAATTCCTCACAGTTTTCTAGATCTCTGCTTACCGTCATTGTATAGAAAGCTTCTATGTTTACTTTGAGTGGACAGAAATCTGACCATGGTCACACAGGTGCACAGATCGTTAGTATCACAGAGAGTAATCAGAGCTGTGTGATATATAACAAGCCGTGCATCTGTGTTTCCATGGTCAGATTTCTGTCCACTGGTAGTAAACACAGAAGCTTTCTATAGAATGACAGCAAGCAGAGATCTAGAAAACTGTGACAAATTGATACAGAAAGTATATTGGAAAGTTGTACAACTTTTTATAATACATACAATAACATGAATTTGCGGAAATGGGAAATCCCCTTTAACGTCACACTAAAGCATTGTCACAATGAGACATTGTGATGTCACAATGAGGCCGTGTCGCAATTTGGAATTTTTACAATGGAACAATGTGACGTCGATTTAAGGCTTTTGTCTCAGTGGAGTATTGAGTTGTGACAATTGTGAATTGCAATGTCACAATAGGACGTTATGATATCAATATTTGGTGTTAAGATGTGTGTTCAGCCCCTTGTTGTATCGTACTGCGCAAGACCAGCAGGTTGGGCTATCTTATGCAGTTACACGAGCACCGGCGTATGATAAATATGCCCCATTGCGTTGGTATAATTGGGCAATGTGACGTCAGAAAAGAAAAAAAAAAAAAAAGAAAAGTTTGTTGCAATTTCAAAATGGTCACTGAGGCCAATGTGTGGGAAATGGTAGATAGGATGTCTCCTTCCAGATTGCATTTTACAGCTTGAAGCCTCCTAAATGCAGAAAGCCAAAGAGGTCTAAGAAAACTCTATAAAAATGTATTATCTCTGTATATTATTAAGTAAAAAGTATAGCATATATATATGGTTGTATTTTATTCCTTGATCTGCCATTAATAGTTGTGAAATGAACTCAATGGGAATTTTTAAAATGATTGGAGATCTGACATTGCCAAGGGCACAAACAATGAAAAGACAGCAAATAACAACAAAGTTGAGCCTTTGTCCAAAATGAATTTCTATATTTTATCGGCCATGACAGATCTAATTTTCCATTTTATGGCTGAAGACCCATGAATTGTGCCTCTTCCTTTCTGTGTGCTGTGCAGACTAAGTACATTTTGCTACTGTCATGTCTAAAAAAAATTTACTTTGACAAATATTACCTAAGGGAATGTGAAAAATAATGTTTCACTTTTAATTAGATTTGGTAATGGTGATTAATTGAATACATTAAAATGATTAAAAATGCATTTTAATACTAAGAGTTGCTAAAATAAACATAGCCATAATTTTCTTGTAAAATGTAGTAGAATGTTTCATAGAAAAAAAGGTAGAATACAACCATTTTGCGCTAACAGAGATAAAGAATCGACCACTATGTAAAGACCATGTTTGAAAATTAAAATATGTGCAGTACTTCAAAAGTACAGATTATGCATGGAACGTATGGATAAAATAATAGGATGGATTGCTCATTAAGCAGGGACATTCTTCTAGTATGTCAGTGAGTTAGAGATGGTGGTACCACACACTCATAGATGGTGGCTGGTGCACATGTATGATTCTAAATCCAGCTTGATAAGGCACACACACCCAAAGTGCTTCAACTTTTTCTTTTATTTATTCAAATGTGATGTGACATTTGGCTTTGAGACAAAATTCACTGCATATAAATAGTATTTTACAAATCACAAATTGTTGACGTTTCAGTCGTATCGGCCTTTGTCATGTAGATCTGAATATGTAAAGGAAGAGCATCCTTTGTGTGGTGGAGTGACGCCTGTGTCTATCAGTGAGACAGACTGTGAAAAAAGAGGCACAGGAATGACTGAAGGAGTAAGAAACAGGAAGTTGTGTATATATGCAGGGGGCAGCATGCTGAGAACAGGGAAAGGCCAAAGCTCGCAAATGAGGCAAAGACACAGTTGTATATACATGCAGAGACATGTCTAATTGAACAGATTTATCACACAGTGGGAAACCCCTTTAAGACAATGACCATGGCACTTAAATGAAGACCATCTTGACCTCCAATCATTGCCCACGTTATGTCATCACAGGGAACCAATGGCTTGCTCTGACAACTAGGAACCTATGACAAGCTTCCAGGACTGCCCATCTAACACCAGCTCAAGTTGAAATGAAGCAGAATATTAAAAATATAATAGATGGTGACGATCAAAGAGATGGTGACGATCCTCGCTTCCCGTGACATGTTTGTGAAGCAGCGATTGGCTGCCACGACAGCCTTGTCTTCCGAAGACCAGAGGCTGACGAGTTTTTACCCATGCATTACAATCTTCGATTTGCACATTTTAATGAATGAGGTGGAAAATCCCCATATACAGGCAGTCCCCGGGTTACATACAAGATAGGGTCCGGAGGTTTGATCTTAAGTTGAATTTGTATGTAAGTCGAAACTGTATATTTTAGAATTGAAGTTCTAGACACATTTTTTCCTTTTGTCCCAGTGACAATTGGAGTTTCAAAATTTTTGCTGTAATTGGACCAAGGGTTATCAATAAAGCTTCATTGCAGACACCTTGCAGCCGATCATTGCAGACTGGGACTATAGTAACATCCAGAGAGCTTCACCAGAGGTCACAGTGGGCAGAGGGGTCAGTCTGTAACTAGGGGTTGTCTGTAAGTCAGGTGTCCTTAAGTATGGGACCGCCTGTACTGCCAAACTGTAGTATGGCAGTATATGATAGGATCGATCTGACAACCTGGCGTTAAAGTACCCTGGGGGGTCTGAAAAATAGTAAAAATTTAAAAAAATTAAAAAAATATATAATAAAAAAGCCTAAAAATTCCCTAGAACTGATATAAAAATAAATAAACAGGGAAAATCATCTATCAAAAAATAATAACAGTTTTTTACTCCATTTAACCCCGTTACAGAAAATAGTTCCCAAAGTCGAAAATGTCACTCTTTTGCCTTTTGAAAAATATAAAAAATTCAATTAAAAGTGATCACAGGTCTCACTGTCATAAAAATGGTAGTATTGAAAACGTCATCAAAATTTGCACAAAATGACACCACCCACAGCTTCGTACACAGAAGTGTGAAAAGTGAAAAAAGAGTTTTTGGTACAGGAGGTTTTAATTTTTGTAAATTTATGAAAACCTTATAAAACCTATACAATTTTGGTATCCCTGTGATTGCACTGACTCATAGAATAAATTGGACATGTCATTTGGGGCAAAAAGTGAAAGCTGTAAGATCCAAGCCCACAAGAAAACAAAATGCACAAATGCATTTTTTCACCATTTTGACTGCATTTGGAATTTTTTTCCTGCTTCCCAGAACATGGCATGGAACAAGTCATCACAGAGCTACAGATTTTTGAAATTGGGGAGTGAAAAATGGAAATGAAAAAAACAAAAAAAGGCCAGGTCATTAAGGTGTATATAAGCTGTGCATGGCCATATCTTGCAGCAATAATGTATATTATTGCTTGTACACGTAGAAATGAATAAGACTTCACTTGTGGCTAGCTAACAGTTCCCAACCATCTATCTTTAATATTGAAAAAAATTACAATTTGTCTCGGTTTATTACCATTATGAGGAAATAAAAGCAGCAAACATCATAGAAGGACAATTATCATATCTTAATTATCCCCGAGCCATAGCTCTCACTGCAGCTTATTTCGCTCTACTGGTCTTTCTATTCGTGATCATCTTCACCCATAAATGGCTTTTGTTAAGAAAACTGCCCCCCTGGTGTTACAAATGGTAATAATCTGTGATGTGTGATAACAATTTTATTAAGAATATGTCTTAAGAGGTTATAAGGGAGCGATTTGAGAAAATTCATATTTATTTTGTTAAGAAAATGCCCATGGTGAAACTAATAGGAGTAATGTGATTAATTTAGTTACACTATTAGTATTACATTATGTAAAATAAATGTGGATTTGGATTGACTTCCTACCATTCAAAAGCCAGAATCTCAAAACTGTCCAGATTACCTGCCGTAATGTCGACATTAATATGTTAATACATCTTCTTTGATATACCTGCATTGTTCTTATTATTTCACGCCACTGAAGCATTTCATGTGTCACATATTGATATAGGCTATATTGATAAAATCAGATCTAATCTGATGAGTAATTTATTAAAAGTTGTGAAATCCTTCCTTTGATCATTTTCATAAATCACTGTCATTTATATGAGAGATTAATGTTGCATAAAGTGCACATAAATTGTGTTGCATGCATTGAGATTATTACATGTATTAAATTGTTAAAGGGGTTGTCTTACTCCTCTAAATGAGGCTGGGGCCACTCAGGTGTTATTGCTACTGTAAGAAATAAGCTACTGTAAGTTCAGCAACGGCCGAATAGTGAAAATTGCTGGAGGCAGCATAGTGGTCATACAAATGCTGAGTAAAAATGTTGGAGCACTAGGGCCTAAAACCCACAAGCGCATGTGGTGCGACAAACGCACATCAAACTCACATTGTGTGGTTGTTGGAATGTCCGTCCCGAACGCTCAGAGTCCGGAACTCAACTGACTTGCTGAGCTCAGTTCTGTTCTCTGAGCGTGCAGCTTCTATGTGCTGTCCTAGCTACATACGTGCGAAATTGTCTCAATATAAATAGTTCAACTTTTATGGGGCAACCCAATCACTGCCACCCTATAAATCCTGATGTTTTAGGTAACCACTGCAGCAAATCACCAGCCTCAAAAGTGACCTGTAATGCAAAGTACAGTCACATAGTAAAGACATACTGTATATAATCAAGTTTTTCAGCACATCTTTTCTCCATATTTAGGTCTCTAAATTATTTAATGTTATCTAGAGATGAGCGAGCACTAAAATGCTCGGGTACTCGTTATTCGAGACAAACTTTTCCCGATGCTCGAGTGCTCGTCTCGAATAACGAGCCCCATTGAAGTCAATGGGAGACTCGAGCATTTTTCAAGGGGACCAAGGCTCTGCACAGGGAAGCTTGGCCAAACACCTGGAAACCTCAGAAAAGGATGGAAACACCACGGAAATGGACAGGAAACAGCAGGGGCAGCATGCATGGATGCCTCTGAGGCTGCTTAATCGCACCATTATGCCAAAACTATGGGCAACAGCATGGCCATGACAGAGTGACAGAATGAAGCTAGATAGCATCTAAAACATCCAATAATTGACCCTGACACTATAGGTCATCAGCCTCACCATCCCGCTGCTTGGCCTGTTGAAAAACTCTCTGATCAGCATGAAGTCGGAAGCTTTGCGCTCGTCACAAGAGACGGGGGAAGAAGATTCCCTTGTTGATAGCCAAAGCACCCTTAGGTCTGTTTCTCAGCGCATATCGGAGGAGGTGGAGGAGGATGAGGAGGAAGAGGAGGAGAATGTTGGCGAGACACAAGAGGGGACCATTGTTGAGTCCTTCACTGTTCAGCGTGTATGGGCAGAAGAAGAGGAGTTGGAGGAGTTGGAGGAGGAGGAAATGGACAGTCAGGCCAGTGAGGGGAGTGAATTCTTACGCGTTGGTACTCTGGCGCATATGGCAGATTTCATGCTAGGCTGCCTATCCCGTGACCCTCGCGTTCAAAGAATTTATTCCAGCACCGATTACTGGGTGTTCACTCTCCTGGACCCACGGTACAAGCAAAATCTTTCCACTCTCATCCCTGGAGAGGAAAGGAGTGTGAGAATGCATGAATACCAGCAGGCCCTGGTGCACAAGCTGAAACAGTATTTCCCTTCTGACAGCGCTAGCGGCAGAGTGCGTAGTTCTGCGGGACAAGTAGCGAGGGAGAGTAGGCGAGCAGGCAGCTTGTCCAGCACTGGCAAGGGTACGCTTTACAAGGCTTTTGCCAGCTTTATGTCACCCCAGCAAGACACTGTCACCTGTCCCCAGTCTCGGCAGAGTAGGGCTGATCTTTACAGAAAGATGGTGAGGGAGTACGTAGCTGACCATACCATCGTCCTAAATGATCACACAGCTCCCTACAACTACTGGGTTTCAAAGCTGGACATGTGGCACGAACTGGCGCTGTACGCCTTGGAGGTTCTTGCCTGCCCTGCCGCTAGCGTCTTGTCCGAGCGGGTTTTCATTGTAGCTGGTGGCATCATCACCGATAAGCGTACACGCCTGTCGACTGACAGCGCTGACAGGCTGACGCTTATTAAGATGAATAAAGCCTGGATTTCTCATAATTTCCAATCTCCACCAGGTGAAGGAAGCTCTACCTGAATAATTTATGCACTCCTCCTCCTCATTTTCCTCCTTCTCCTCCTCTTTGTACACTAAAGCAGAGGAAACTGGCTATTTTTTGACAGGGCCCACTGGCTCTAGCTATAGTACTCTATGCATTTAATTTTTCTGGAGGGCCACCTACCCGGTCCTCTGTTTTAAACAATTTTTGGGACTGCCACATACAGGCACTCAATCTATTCAATTTTTCTGGAGGGCCACATACCTGCTCCTCTGGTTTGAAAACTTTTTTGGACTGCCACATACAGGCACTCAATCTATGTAATTTTTCTGGAGGACCAGCTACCTGCTCCTCTGGTTTGAAAACTTTTTTGGACTGCCACATACAGGCACTATCCAAATTAAATTGTCTCCATAGCAGCCTCCACACGTTGTCTCCATTGCTACCTCCAAAAGTCGTCCATATAGCTGCCTCCATACATCGTCCCTTTATCAAACGAGGTGTGCCAGGCAGAAATTTGGGTTGTTTTCATGGATTCCACATCAAACTTGTTAACTTTGTCGCCACCCTGCTGTGTTATCCACAAAATATACTGGCAAACTTTTATCATTTACCAATATTATTTCAGCGCTTCTTGCGCATCTGTTTACATTCCCCTCACCCGGCATATCCTAAACTTATAAGAACGCTACTACACTTGATCTTATACAAAAGTGCTGTTTGGGGCGTAGCCTAGAGACAGGGGCTTGGATTGGCGAAAGCTCGCCTGGCAGCGGAGCGCCAGCTCCATGCGCATCATGCGCTTCTTGCGCATCTGTTTACATTCCCCTCACCCGCCATATCCCAAACTTATAAGAACGCTACTACACTTAACTTGGTGCAGGCTGGGACCGAGTCTGACCCTGGGGCTGGTCATATACTGCCGACGCAGAGAATTGCGGGGCCTACCTCGGTCCAGGTCTCAAAGGCCTACTATACCTCCTCCCAACCCTCCTCCACCTCCTCCTCCTCCGAATTACCATCCGTGGGCATGGCGCCATCAGTCGGTAGCTCTAGGCACAGCAGCAGTGCCGTCGCTAAGCGACAGCAGGCGGTGCTCAAACTGCTGAGCCTCGAGGCGATAAAAAGGCCACACGCCCAAGAGCTATTACAGGCATTCTCACATCAAAGTTTGTTAATTTGTCGCCACCAGCGGTTAATCCACAAAAGTACTGGCAAAACTTTATAATTTACCATATTATTTCAGCAGATTCTGAGCCATTCTGTTTCATTCCCCTCACCCCGGCATATCCTAAACTTATAAGAACAGCTATCTACACTTGATCTTATACAAAAGCGTTCTATAGAAGGTGGGTTTGGGAGTAGCCTAGAGAAAGGGATTGGAGGTGCGAAAGCTTCGCCTGGCAGCGGAGCGCCACACAGCTCCATGCCAAGATCCAACTACACATAGTTTCACTGCCGCACTTTAATCTACTACTAGTTCACTGCCTCCATACATGGTCCCCTTATCAAACGGAGCTGTGTGTCAGGCCCAGCATTTTGGCGTTGTCTCATGGCTTTCAATGTTACTTTGTCCACCCTGCTGTGTAATCCACAAACAAAATATATGGCCCAAACTTTATCAGGTACCGATATTATTTGAGCGCTTTCTTGTCACCTCCTTTGGTTCCTCTCTGCCACCCATTGCGTTTGAAGCCGAGTCCATTTGGGTATGTCGCCCATGACATTCTTAGCTGCTGCCGCTGCTCTGCATTTGCACGCCCTATAGGTTCAGGGGTCAATTATTGGATATGGTTTTAGATCGCTATCTTCAGCTCATTCTGTCACTCTTTTCATGGACCTGGCGGGTGCCCATAATTTTTGGCATCTCATTACATGGTCGTTTAAGCGCCTATAGAGGGCATCCATGCTGCTTGCCCCTGCTGTTTCTGTCCATTCCGTGGGTTTCAATCCTTTTGAGGTTCCAGGTGTTGCAAGCTTCACTGGGCAGAGCCTTGGTCCTTGAAAATATGCTCGAGTCTCCATTGACTTCCATGGGGTTGCGCTATCTGACGACGACCACAGCCGCGCGAGAAGCAGCAGGAGGGTGTGCGGGTCTCAGCCAGATAGTACGATGAAACACGGACCGAGGATGTTCAGAGGGGAGTCCCCTCGAGTCGTTCAAGTTCATACCACCTAACTCAACAATTAAGTACATACAATACCACTTTCATCCTTATCCTTAAACCACAAGCTAATAAATGTTAGCCCCCTCAATTTAGTCCCACTATTTTTGGGATCCACATTCATTTATGTTACCTGCATCGCGACCTCAGTGTCACATGAAAAATAGATACACAGTAATACAATATACTATTTTCATTAATTTGGGGGCGATCCTTCTTTTTCATCAGAATCGTCTTAACGTTGAGCTGTAACAACTGTTTTCATAACTTCTTTCGTACTTATTGGCTATCTTACAAACAAAGTATCGGCTATGTATTTACACTTCATTCAACAGCTGTGGAAAATGAAATCTAAGCCCTGACATGGTTTTGTCCCCTATGCAGCAGCCTTTAGTAGACCACGCTTCCTGCTCATGAACATCTTTCCACTACATCTCCCTTTCATACACTGTATAAAATCCCCATATTCTAGACTGGACTAAAAGCACAAGCTCGTCCTGTGTATTTTCTCAGTCAAACGTTCTATGCTTCCCTGTTTTTTTCTAAAGTTAATGACTGTTGCGTGAGGGCAGGCAAAATGTGCTTTACAATATTATACCAAGTACTTGCCCAGCATCACTCCACATCTGGGATACAGACCATAAGAATACATACAAGGGTATATTGTCTTTTTTGTATTCGGAAAAGAGGGAAAATTGTGTCCAAAATTGACCTGCTGTTCCTCCTCTTTTAGCCGACTTGGTAGGAACATGGAGCAGTTGTGGTCTAGGGTAATTAAGTCTGTGTAATATTGTGCGCATTGTTGGCAAACTGTCATAGTCATAAATTATAGGTTGCATTACTTATGGAGCCATCATGTAGGCATTGATAGGCACACTGATAAAGCCCGTTAAGAAATCCAGGAATTCAAAATTATAAGCCTCATAGAAAAATGAAGGATTGTCTGACATGTAACAACATCACATACTTGGGATCTTTAAAAAATAGAAAATGCATGATATTAGTTAGTACTGAGAAAATAGTGAAATATTAGCTATGTTCCATACAATGTAATGGTGTAAACTGAAACGTGGAATGCCCCCAAAGTGGGGTATAGTAGCCAGAAGGACAGTTGAAACGTGAGTTACATGAGCTGGCCAGAAGGTAATCCATGGGAAAGGAAGTAAGGTTATCTGGTTTGTAGTTCTAAATTTAGATTAGACAGATGGTAGCTTTAGGTCCTCATTGCACACTAGCGTTGAGTTTCACGTCAGGGCTGCAATTGCGTGTATAAGACTGACGTTGGGGCTCGGTTTTGTTTCCACTTTCCCTGTGAGTAAATGTTGCCGTCTTTGCGTTTTTCACGCGCGTGTTGTTAGAGTTGTTTTTGAGTTTTCGGCGCATTTTTCACGCCGCGTTCAATGGGAGACCGAGCAGTTTCAAAGCGGACCATTGGTTTGGGATTTAAATGTGTTATTAATTGAAAAATAATGTTTCTGATAATTTGCAAAAATTTGATCATATTCTTCACGTCGCGAGGTATAGGATTCTCCCGACAATTGAGCAGTATGTGAAGAACAGTGAAGAATTCGAATAAACTCATTGTAAACATGACACAGAGACCACAGGATCATGGGAAGGATAAAAAAACAGTGCTAGGAACACAGTGCAGAAAGATTACAGATGTCGGGGAACATCTGCTTATTGCAGGGAGAGTACGGCGTCGGAACGGCGCGAACCAAAATAGCATGGAAGGAAACACTATATATGGGGTGAAGAACACATTGCAGATGTTTAAAATAATCTGCAAATGTGTTCTTCACACATATATATGTTCTTCACTATGCTATTTTGTTCTGGAACATTTATCGTACCAGGTCCAGTCGCGTCCGCGGCGGTGTTCTCCGACGTGATTCGGGTTTTTCTGTTGGAGAATTTCAATAGGTAGGTGCGCTCCTGATGTCCACCAGTGTTGCTCGCCTATTTTGCGGAAAGTCATGCGGATGTCCGCTGGAGGTCACCCATCCGTGGCTGGGTGCAGGAGCGTAAGCGCGTTGGCGTTGTTCCAAGCGCACACATCCAGATCGCGTTTTCTGCTGTCTAAAACCGGGGCAATTTGGCGCAAAAACTGTAATTGATCGGAAAAGGCCGACAAAAAATAGCGAATCGGGACCTGAGTAAGATTAACCCATGCTTTCAACTTCTGTAGTTTGTTTTTCGCTGTCAGCCCTGGTGTAATCTTAAAGTGCGTTTTAAACAATTTTTGGGAGTGCCACATACAGGCACTCAATCTATTCAATTTTTCTGGAGGGCCACCTACCTGCTCCTCTGGTTTGAAAACTTTTTTGGACTGCCACATACAGGCACTCAATCTATTCCATTTTTCTGGAGGGCCACCTACCTGCTCCTCTGGTTTGAAAACTTTTTTGGACTGCCACATACAGGCACTCAATCTATTTCATTTTTCTGGAGGGCCACCTACCTGCTCCTCTGGTTTGAAAACTTTTTTGGACTGCCACATACAGGCACTATCCAAATTAAATTGTCTCCATAGCAGCCTCCACACGTTGTCTCCATTGCTACCTCCAAAAGTCGTCCATATAGCTGCCTCCATACATCGTCCCTTTATCAAACGAGGTGTGTCAGGCAGAAATTTGGGTTGTTTTCATGGATTCCACATCAAAGTTGTTAACTTTGTCGCCACCCAGCTGTGTTATCCACAAAATATACTGGCAAACTTTTATCATTTACCAATATTATTTCAGCGCTTCTTGCGCTTCTGTTTACATTCCCCTCACCCGCCATATCCCAAACTTATAAGAACGCTACTACACTTAACTTGGTGCACGCTGGGACCGAGTCTGACCCTGGGGCTGGTGATATACTGCCGACGCAGAGGATTGCGGGGCCTACCTCGGTCCAGGTCTCAAAGGCCTACTATACCTCCTCCCACCCCTCCTCCACCTCCTCCTCCGAATTACCATCCGTGGCCATGGCGCCATCAGTCGGTAGCTCTAGGCACAGCAGCAGTGCCGTCGCTAAGCGACAGCAGGCGGTGCTCAAACTGCTGAGCCTAGGCGATAAAAGGCACACCGCCCAAGAGCTATTACAGGGCATTCCACATCAAACTTGTTAACTTTGTCGCCACCCTGCTGTGTAATCCACAAAATATACTGGCAAACTTTTATCGGTAAATGATAAAAGTTTGCCAGTATATTTTGTGGATAACACAGCAGGGTGGCGACAAAGTTAACAACTTTGATGTGGAATCCATGAAAACAACCCAAATTTCTGCCTGACACACCTCGTTTGATAAAGGGACGATGTATGGAGGCAGCTATATGGACGACTTTTGGAGGTAGCAATGGAGACAACGTGTGGAGGCTGCTATGGAGACAATTTAATTTGGATAGTGCCTGTATGTGGCAGTCCCAAAAATTTTTCAAACCAGAGGAGCAGGTAGGTGGCCCTCCAGTAAAATGGAATAGATTGAGTGCCTGTATGTGGCAGTCCCAAAAATTCTTCAAACCAGAGGAGCAGGTAGGTGGCCCTCCAGTAAAATGGAATAGATTGAGTGCCTGTATGTGGCAGTCCCAAAAATTCTTCAAACCAGAGGAGCAGGTAGGTGGCCCTCCAGTAAAATGGAATAGATTGAGTGCCTGTATGTGGCAGGGGCAGTTGGAGGCGGCGCTGCGCTGCCCTGAGAGTGGCAGCATCTGTGCTGGACTTCCTGAAATGCGCACAGATGCGGCACACCTTCGTGAGCAAATCAGACAGATTGGGGTATGTCTTGAGGAAACGCTGCACTATCAGATTTAACACATGGGCCAGGCATGGCACATGTGTCAGTCTGCCGAGTTGCAGAGCCGCCACCAGGTTACGGCCGTTGTCACACACAACCATTTCTTTTTGTTTTTTTTGTGTTTTTTTGTGTTTTTTGTTTTTTTTTGTGTTTTTTGTTTTTTTTTGAGTTTTTAAAACCAAACAATCCTATCCTATTGCTATGGCTATTTTCTAGCCAAGTATCAAAGGAAGCACACTACTATGCCAGATGAGATGACACTGAGTTAGTGCCTAATAGAAATCCAACCCCTACTGAATTTTCCCACTTCAGCCTTTGCTATGGATATGTGCGCCACTAAGCGCAGAACACAGCGGTCACTGTACAGGTCTGGGACTAATTAGATATGCAGAGGAGGCTGAAAAAATGTGGATGATTGGGTAGTCTGAGTTGCCAACCTATCAGTCCATTAGTCAGCTTCCCTAAGTCTACAATGAGGAGTGGACGTGGATGTCTGATATCGTCAGGTGCTGAGTAACTTTGAGGAGTCAACACAGATGGTCAGTGGCGATGCCGCACATCATACAGCTCCACCACGTGCTGGCTGTTTGAAAAACCTCTGGTCAGCATGAAGTCGGAAGCTTTGCGTCCTCACAGAGACGGGGGAAGAAGATTTCCCTGTTGATAGCCAAAGCACCCTTAGGTCTTGTTTCTCAGCGCATATCGGAGGAGGTGGAGGTGGAGGAGGATGAGGAGGAAGAGGAGGAGAATGTTGGCGAGACACAAAGAGGGGACCATTGTTGAGTCCTTCACTGTTCAGCGGTATGGGCAGAAGAAGAGGAGTTGGAGGAGTGGAGGAGGAGGAAATGGACAGTCAGGCCAGTGAGGGGAGTGATTCTTACGGTGGTACTCTGGCGCATATGGCAGATTTCATGCTAGGCTGCCTATCCCGTGACCCTCGCGTCAAAGAATTTATTCCAGCAAGATTACTGGGTGTTCACTCTCCTGGACCCACGGTACAAGCAAAATCTTCCACTCTCATCCCTGGAGAGGAAAGAGTGTGAGAATGCATGAATACCAGCAGTGCCCTGGTGCACAAGCTGAAACAGTATTTCCCTTTGACAGCGCTCGGCAGAGTGCGTAGTTCTGGGGACAAGTAGCGAGGGAGAGTAGGCGAGCAGGCAGCTTGTCCAGCACTGGCAAGGGTACGCTTTACAAGGCTTTTGCCAAGCTTTATGTCACCCCAGCAAGACACTGTCACCTGTCCCAGTCTCGGCAGAGTAGGGCTGATCTTTACAGAAGATGGTGAGGGAGTACGTAGCTGACCATACCATCGTCCTAAAGATACACAGATCCCTACAACACTGGGTTTCAAAGCGGACATGTGGCACGAACTGGCGTGTACGCCTTGGAGGTTCTGCCTGCCCTGCCGCTAGCGTGTTGTCCGAGCGGGTTTTCAGTGCAGCTGGTTGGCATCATCACCGATAAGCGTTACACGCGACTGACAGGCTGACGCTTATCAAGTGATAAAGCCTGGATGTCTCCTAATTTCCAATCTCACCAGGTGAAGGAAGCTCAACCTGAATAATTTATCCAATCCTCCTCCTCCTCATTTTCCCCTTCTCCTCCTCTTTGTACATAAAGCAGAGGAAACTTGGACTATTTTTGACAGGGCCCACGGCCTCTAGATCTAGTACTTTAGCATTTAATTTTTATGGAGGGCCACGACCCGGTCCTCTGTTTTAAACAATTTTTGGGAGTGCCACAACAGGCACTCAATCTATTCAATTTTTGGAGGGCCACCACCTGTCCTCTGGTTGAAAACTATTTTGGACTGCCACATACAGGCACTCAATCTATTCCATTTTTCTGGAGGGCCACCTACTGCTCCTCTGGTTTGAAAACTTTTTTGGACTGCCACATACAGGCACTCAATCTATCATTTTATGGAGGGCCACCTACGCCTCCTCTGGTTTGAAAATTTTTTGGACTGCCACATACAGGCACTCAATCTATTCCATTTTTATGAGGGCCACCTACCTGCTCCTCTGGTTTGAAAACTTTTTTGGACTGCCACATACAGGACACTATCCAATTGAATTGTCTCCATAGCAGCCTCCACACAGTTTGTCTCCATTGCTACTCCAAAAGTCTCCATATAGCCTGCCTCCCTACATCGTCCCTTATGAAACGAGGTGTGTCAGGCCGAAATTGGTTGTTTTCATGGATTCCACATCAAAGTTGTTAACTTTGTCGCCACCCACTGCGTGTTATCCACAAAATACACTGGCAACTTTTTTAACCATTTACGGATATTATTGCAGCGCTTCGTGCGCATCTGTTTACATTCCCCTCACCCGCCATATCCTAAAATTATAAGAACGACTACTACACTTGATCTTATACAAAAGGTTCTAGAAGTGCTGTTTGGGGAGTAGCCTAGAGACAGGGGCTTGGATTGGCCAAGCTCGCCTGGCAGCGGAGCGCCAGCTCCATGCCAAGAACCAACTAACATAGTTTTAACTGCAGCACCTTTAATCTACTACTAGTTTCACTGCCTCCATACATGGCCCGCCTTATCAAACGTGCTGGTCAGGCAGAATTTGGGTTGTTTCATGGCTCCACAACAACTGTTAACTTTGTCAGGCACCCTGCTGGGAATCCTCAAAATATACTGGCAAATTTTAACCATTTACGGATATTCATTTCAGCGCTTCTTGCGCATCTGTTTACATTCCCCTCACCCGCCATATTTTCCAAACTTATAAGAACGCTACTCTGACTGACCTGACTACCAGTTCTGGTGGAAGTTGACATCTGGCAGTTGTGGGGATTTGGCCCAGTAGAGACTGTGGTAGCGGGGTGCTGTGATGCAGTTCAAGACAGTGACACCAAGATACAGTCCAAAAACAGGTCTAGCCTGCGTTTATTGCAGCAGGAAAAACAAAACAGCCTTTACATTCAGGCACCAAAACAAAATAATATCCTACCCGTCAGGGTGCTAACTAAACACTGGTTCGCTGACTCACCACTAAGGAAAAAAAACACTTGGCCGCTCCAGGCACAGAGGTCAAGGCTGCATGCTCTCCAGCCTCCTTCCAGAGAGACAACCACTTCAACTCTGCTGAGCGGCCTTATGAGGCTAATTGGGCTGTTCCCACCACCTGTGTCCAAGGTGCTGGACAAACCCACCTCAGCACTAAGGTCTTGCATAGAAGCAAAACCTAGGGGAAACATACCGCCCATCCACAGTTAACCCCTTCAGTGTCTCACATACCCTCCCCCTCTGTTTGACCCTGTGGGGACGAACACTTTTGGCCATCAGACAGTGGGTACGGGATAGGGCATCGGCATTCCCATGCAGCTTTCCTGCTCGATGTTCCACCGTGAATTTAAAATTCTGGAGCATTAGGAACCACCTTGTGACCCTGGCGTTCCTCTCCTTGGCCTGACTCATCCAGGTGAGGGGAGAGTGATCGGTCACCAGTGTAAACTGCCGCCCTACTAGATAATACCTTAGGGATTCCAGAGCCCATTTTATCGCCAAGCACTCCCTCTCAACTATGCTATAGTTCTTTTCAGGAGGTGTGAGCTTGCGGCTCAGGAATGTCACGGGATGTTCCTCACCCTCCACTACTTGGGACAGGACAGCCCCTAAGCCCACGTCAGAAGCGTCAGTCTGCACAATAAAGGTCTTGGTGAAGTTAGGGGTGATCAGTACCGGTCCCTCGCACAAAACCGTCTTAAGTCGCTGAAACGCCCCCTCAGCCTCTTCACTCCACTTTACCATCACCGCCCTGCTACCCTTAGTCAGGTCAGTCAGGGGTGCCGCTATTGTCGCAAAATCGGGGATAAATCGGCGATAATAGCCCACTATGCCCAGAAAAGCCCTCACTTGCTTCTTGCTCAAAGGTCGTGGCCACTGTTGGATCGCCTCTACTTTATTTACTTGGGGTTTGATGACCCCTCGTCCAATACGGTACCCCAGGTAACGGGCTTCTTCCAGACCCAGTGCACACTTTTGGGGGTTCGCTGTCAGCCCTGCTGCCCTCAGGGAGTCTACCACTGCTTGTACTTTGGCTAGATGACTCTCCCAGTCGTTACTATAGACTATGATGTCATCTAAGTAGGCCGAGGCATAACTCCGGTGAGGTTTTAGCACGAGATCCATTAACCTCTGGAATGTGGCGGGAGCCCCATGTAGCCCAAAGGGGAGTACCACGTACTGAAAGAGCCCATCAGGGGTAACAAAAGCGGTCTTCTCTTTAGCCCTGTCAGTCAGGGGTACCTGCCAATACCCTTTCGTCAGGTCAAGGGTGGAGAAGAACCTAGCCTGTCCAAGTCGTTCTATCAACTCGTCAACCCTGGGCATGGGATAGGAATCAAATTTGGACACCTCGTTCAACTTCCTAAAATCATTGCAGAACCGTAGGGAACCATCAGGTTTGGGAATCAACACAATAGGACTCGACCAGTCACTTTTAGATTCCTCGATAACCCCCAGGTCTAACATCTGCCTGACTTCTTCGGATATGGCAAGCCGGCGCGCTTCAGGGACCCGGTAAGGTTTTTGGTGTACCCGGATGTGGGGTTCGGTTATGATGTCATGCTTGATGACTGAAGTACGTCCCGGTAACTTAGAGAACACATCCATATTTCGGAGCACAAACTCCTTCGCTTCCTGAATCTGGGCCCTGGAGAGGGACTCCGAGATCCGTACTTCAGGCACCTTGGCATCGGGTACACCTACCTCCGGTGTCCCCTTCTTGGAGACAGATGCCTTCTCTACTCCCATGGCCATCAGGGACTCGCTTTCCCTCCATGGCTTTAGGAGGTTCACGTGGTATATCTGTTCGGGTTTCCTCCTCCCCGGCTGAGATACCCTGTAGGTTACCTTCCCCACTCTCTCCATGACCTCATATGGTCCTTGCCATTTGGCCAAGAACTTGCTTTCCACGGTCGGCACCAGAACTAGCACTCTGTCGCCTGGGTTAAAGGTCCTGAGTCTGGCTGACCTATTGTAGACCCTAGACTGGGCCTCTTGTGCCCTTGTCATGTGCTCCTTTACAAGGGGCATTACCGCCGCTATGCGGTCCTGCATAAGGGAGACGTGTTCTATCACACTACGGTGGGGGGTCCTCTCCTGTTCCCAGGTCTCCTTGGCTACATCCAAAAGCCCACGTGGGGAACGGCCATATAACAGCTCAAAGGGTGAGAAACCCGTGGAGGACTGGGGAACTTCCCGTATGGCAAACAAACAATCCCAGTCCTTCCCATCTTTGCTGACCACCCTCTTAAGCATCCCCTTCAAGGTCTTATTAAACCTCTCGACCAGGCCATCTGTCTGAGGATGATACACAGAGGTGCGGAGCTGTTTTACCTGTAGTAACTTGCACATCTCCTTCATTACCCTAGACATGAATGGGGTACCCTGGTCAGTCAAGATTTCCTTGGGGAGGCCTGTGCGTGAGAACACCTGGAACAGCTCCCGAGCAATATTTTTGGAGGAGGTGTTCCTTAATGGAATCGCCTCGGGATACCGCGTAGCGTAGTCCAGGATAACTAGGATGTATTGGTGCCCCCTGGAGGATTTGACTATGGGGCCAACCAGATCCATTGCAATCCGTTCAAAGGGCACTTCTATGATTGGTAGCGGGACCAAAGGACTCCTGAAGTGGGAGACCGGGGCAGTAAGTTGACACTCAGGGCAGGAGCTACAATACCGGTTTACCTCCTCCCACACCCCGGGCCAGAAAAATCGCTGCAGGATCCTCTCTCGGGTCTTCTCAGCACCTAAGTGCCCTCCCAGCACATGTTTGTGTGCCAACTCTAGCACCAGCCTACGGTGAGATTGGGGTACTACAAGTTGCTCAACCTCCTCACCCCGTATCTGGTCGACCCTGTACAACAGTTCCCCAATAATCACCATTCGGGGGTATATTTTATCAGCCCCTGGTATTTGGAGTACCCCATTTACCACCTTAACATTCTCCCGTGCTTTAACCAAGGTAGGGTCCTGTAGCTGTGCAGCCCCAAAATTTTCACGGGAAATCTCAAGGTCCAGCATGTCGGCCATCTCCTCGTGGCCCTCGACCTCACCAGCTAGGACCTCTAGGGGACAGAATTCATCACATGGGGTCACCCCTACTGCTGGTGTGGGTACATCGGCCTCAAAGGGTTCAGGGGCCAAGGCCGGACATACCTGATGTCCATTATCTGCAACAGCACCTGAGGTGGGTCTTCGTCTCCAGAGGTCCCAAAACACCGGTAAGTCTCTGCCGATAATAGCCTCATGAAAAAGGGTCCCCACCACCCCCACTTCATGGGTAACAGTACCACAAGGGGTATGTAGGTTGATGACAGCAGTGGGATATTCGCGAGTGTCCCCATGTATACACAACACTCCCACTCTCCGCCCACTGTATAGTCCAGGATCAACCAAAGTTCCCCGCACCAGGGTGACCAGACTCCCTAGCAAGGCCCTGTTGCCCTGATGCCCTGTAATAGTTCTTGGGCGGTGTGCCTTTTATCGCCTAGGAATCCAATAGAGCATCTTTGGGATGTGGTGGAACGGGAGATTCGCATCATAGATGTGCAGCCGAATCTGCGGCAACTGTGTGATGCCATCATGTCAATATGGACCAAAATCTCTGAGGAGCTTCCAGCACCTTGTTGAATCTATGCCACAAAGAATTGAGGCAGTTCTGAAAGCAAAAGGGGGTCCAACCCGTTACTAGCATGGTGTACCTAATAAAGTGGCCAGTGAGTGTAGTTTGGATTATCATTGGAGTTTCCTTTTAGGGTCCTGGGCTGCCTGGGACTGCAAGAAAAGTTGAGTCCTGTCTGGTGAATCCTGCCCTGGGGTGATGGCCTGGGTGCCCATATAGTGGGCTCTGAGTGCCACCTCTGGCACCCGTGCCATAGGTTTGCCACCACTGCCCTAGGGTACTTTAAACTTAACTTGTCACTAGGCGAATCATTATTAAAACACAATAACCATCTTCTTTGGCCGGTTGCATGTGTGCTGGAATTTATAAAATGCCAACACTGCCTGCAGCCAGAAAAATTAACTTAGTATCCACGGTCCGTTTCCAATAAGAGGGGGGAGGTTCCGGTCACAGCCGTCAAGCAGGCGCTGGCCCACACGGCCACATCTTTACATAACCACCTCTCCTTATCTCCCTGTAATCTATGTCTCGTCTCAATTCTATTTACAAAAAAGGCATTCGCCTCACTGAAACTCATTTGTCAATTAAAACTTCACTTTTATTGAATCTTGCTAAAAAAACATACGGTATATATTATCCCAAAAATTGGTGAGAACTATTTCCTGTGCAATATTAAAATTATGCAGGCCGTTGTGGAAACTTTATTGTGTGGTATTGGAGTATTTTGTTGACGGTTTGACTGAGGTATCCTGAGATACACGTGGCGTCCTCAGGGGTGCCGGGCAGTGTTGCAGTCTCAGGTTCATTTAGATCAGTTAAAGGGAACCTACCACCACGATACTACCTATAAAGGTAGATCGGGTGGTAGGTGGATGTAAGGGACGTGAGGAGAGCTCTTTTTAGAGCTAATCCTCACGTCCCCGCTAACTTTTAATAAACTTTATTCCCCTATTCAGCCTATAGAGATAATTGCAGTATATGTTTTTTTTTTTTTTTTTGATAAATGTAGGGACATGGAAAAACGTTTTCAATAAAATCATTCAAAAATTCCTAGAAAAAAAGTTTAAGCCCTTAAAGGGAACCTACCACCACGAATCTACCTATAAAGGTAGATCGGGTGGTAGGTGGATGTAAGGGACGTGAGGAGAGCTCTTTTTAGAGCTAATCCTCACGTCCCCGCTAACTTTTGGGAAACTTTATTGACCGAATATGTAAATTTAGTTATGCGGCTACTGGGGCGTGGAGTAGCCGGCACGAGGCTACACAGCGCGGCTACTCCACGCCCCAGTAGCCACATTACTCCTCCTACCCTGTTGTGTGCGGCGCGCAGCTCCTCGTCCAAAAGTTAGCGGGGACGTGAGGATTAGCTCTAAAAAGAGCTCTCCTCACGTCCCTTACATCCACCTACCACCCGATCTACCTTTATAGGTAGATTCGTGATGGTAGGTTCCCTTGAACTGCAGGACGACTTCTCCCTTTTTTTCTTAACAATAAAGAATTTTCCACCAGATATCTTCATCTGTGTTATAACTAAAGATATCACCGTTACTACAGCATAATGTCACTTGGATAATGTCCCACTCTGTGCTCCTAAATAATATTTACCACTCACAACACAATTGACCACACTGTGCTCCCCACAAATATCAAATATACCCCCATAACAAAAACCATACTGTGCCCTCTCCATAAATCAAATATTACAATGCGCTCTTCAGTATATTACAATACACACCCCTGAGTAAATAATATGATACACCTAATAAATTAAATTGGACATAATTCCCCTTAATTCCATAATATATCATTTCCAATTAATCATTTCATCTATACAGTCTTACAGTGCTCCTACTTATTATGTTTTAAATAATGCTCTCCTTAATTATTCTTCTTCTGTTTAGTGATTTTATATAAAAGTCCTAAAAAATACTCCTATCCTGTATATAGGAGCACAGCACAGTACTACTACTCCTATCCTGTATATACGGGCACAGCACAGAGGTCACAGTGCGATGCGGGCCGGGAAAAAATGGCCGCGTCGCACATTCACAGCAACGGCCGTGTAATATGGTACTCGAGTGGCCGCATGCGGCCGCATCGAGTACCAGAGCTATAACTCACTGGCAGGGGCCTCCATCCCAATCTGAGGGGAGATATCGGGGGTCCACTGTGGGCCAGTGCAACCTTGCTGGCAAGGCCCCCAGATAGGGATTGAGGCCCCTGCCATAGTGGAAGTATCGGGGGCCCACCGGAGGGTTCTCAGGTCCTCCGGTGGGCCAGTCCGACCCTGCCCATTGTAATATCAAAATGCCCATTTAGACATCTCATGTCCCCTTTGTGACCTCACAATGCACCATAACATTTAAATACTAATTATGTCATCACAAAGCCACAATATAAAATCCCACTACACTTTTATGACATCACGATACCCATTCTGACGTTACTTTGCCCTATGTGAATTCACATTGCCCCACAGTGACATCACAAAGTACCTATATGACATCACAAAGCACAAACATGACCCATGACATCACATTTTGCAATTGTGACAACACAAAGTCTCTCAAAAACATCACAGTTCCTTATTATGACATCTCAGTGAACGAGCATCAAGCTCGGACGAGTATGTTCGCTCATCTCTAATGTTATCCAATTAATTTTGTTTTGGGTACATGGGATTTGAACCTACAACCTCCACTCTATGGCAGACAATATAATTACAGTGATCTTAGGCAATGCACTGGTGTGTAGAGATGTATATTCTCAGAGATCTTTCTATCACTACATGATTCTTTTTTTAATTTTATTTTAAATCCTATAATTATTACTTAATTAATAACACATATAATAAACTGAAAGCAAACCTTGCAAAACAATGGTTGTTCATTACCAATCGCATGTGTTTCAATGACAACGCATATGCAATCGTGGTGATCCTTGCCCCCAGGTGTTTGCATTGTGTTTCTAAACACAAGTTAAATGCCTCATGTGACCGCACCCTAAATATTGTGAATTATGATAATGCTGTTTTCTTTTCTTAAAAATATCATATTGTTATTGTGATGTATTTTATTAGTTGAATATTCTTCTATAATCTTGTCAATGGTCTATTCATACTTACCTATTGTTCATGTATGATGTATGTACTTTCTGGTTTTACAAATATTAATGTTCTGATTTTTAAAATTACCATTATCTCCTGCTTTCCAGATTACCAAAAAGGAATACTTTACGCATATGCAATATCACATAAATGGGTTTATGCATTTTATACTCCATAGATAGCTGTGCACAGTGACATCTGCAGGATGTTTTTACCATTGCGCATGTGCGATTTGTATCACCTCATGAGTAAGATCCAGCTATCGTGCAATGTAATTGTGCTATGTCAAATGTTTCGAAAATAGTTATTTAAATGTAATTAGTAATTAAAATAGTTTGTTATTCAGGATGGGGATATTTTTGCAGCTAGGTAACTACATATTATGCTAAACATTTTAATTCACATATGAATGCATTCACTCAATGTTTTGTAACTCTCCTATAGACATGTGATCCAATTGAAAGAGCCCTATGGGTTATATATTTGAGTGTGGTAACTGACCTAGTTAGTCATGAGTAAGGACACAGATGATGTCTGAAACAAGCAGGCCAGCCATTTACCTATATATGTCTGCATTGTCACAATTTGCTTTATTAAAGATTTTGTAATAAAAATTGAATATACCTTTTAACTGCATCTGGTGCAGAACCATTTCTCTATTTCTCACATGTAGAGGGTGTTTCTAAAATCTGGGAACTTGACTACTAGAGTGATGACTCACCAAAGTGGACGATATTATGTCTAGCGCTTCTTGCGATCTGTTTACATTACCCTCACCCCGCCATTATCCCAACTTATCTAGAACGCTACTTACCACTTGATTTATAACAAATATGGGTTCTTAGAAGTGCGGTTGGGGAGTAGCCTAGAGACAGGGCGGATCTGGATTGGCGAAAGCTGCTTTTTGCGCCAGCCGGAGCGCCGCTCCCTCCCAAGATTAATACATCGTTTAATCTGCGCACCTTAATCTACTACAGTTCACTGCCTCATACATGGTCCCTTCTCAAACGAGCTTGTTGTCACGGCAGAATTTCAGGTGTTTCATTCACATTATACATAGTTGGAGTGGGACTAACCGGCGGTACGGTCGTTACGCCAGCCGGACCGAGACCTGCAGTTGCGCAATTCCATAGAAGCGAAATACTGGCATGCCCCATACTGTCGCTCTTAATCATGGACCAGGCTCTACATGGTTGCCCACATGTGTTTCCCTTATCAAACTGAGCTGTTGTTCAGGATCATTGTTTTTAGGCGTGGTTCACAGATACGGTAGGTACTTGGTCACTACCTGTCGCCACCACATGCTGTCGCGTGTTATCGACTAAATTTACAGTCAACTTTTGTTCATCAGAGGAAATAATGAAGTGCTCTCTTGACTCATCTCATTTGCATCTCTGCCAACCATTGAGTTTTGATAACCTGAGTCATTTAGGGTATGTAGCCATGCCACTTCTTTCGAGCATGCCGCTGCTTGCCGCTGCTCTATGCCCGTCCCCTATGAGTGTCAGGGTAATTTGGATGTTTTAGATGCTATCAGCCTCATTCTGTCGTCATACCTGTTGGCACGATAGGTGTTTGCATAGTTTTTGCATCAGGTCGATAGCAGCTCAGAGGCATCCATGTATGCTGCCCAGCTGCTTTCGCTCTCCTGTCCATTTCGCGTGGTGTTCCATCCTTTTACTGTAGGGTTCCAGGGGATTGGCCAGCTTCCCTGTGCGCGGACTTGGTCCCCCTGCAACAAATGAAAAATCTCGGATCCTCTCCAGTGCCTCATGTGGGCTCGTTATTCGAGCCGAGCACTCGGCCATCGGAGGCAAGTTCGTCTCGCATCACCGCGTCCCGACGACCTGTTTGTGCTCGTGCTCTCTCTAGTGCCGCTAGTACCCTGCTGTGAGGAATTGTGCGGCGCGAACCTGCGCCCGTTTGATGTTTAGCTCTTGTGATTTTCCCGCATATCATTCTAAACACAACGTGGGCCCCTTTTCGTCAGGGGTTGGATTTCCTCGCCCAGTTGCCAGTCTCTTTTCTTTTAGAGGTATTTTTTGATTATAAACTCAGGTCCATTCTATCGCCAGATGCGTTGTGCTTTTTCCCTATCCTTGGCTAGAAATATAGCCATAGGAGACTATTCTTCAAATGGCTGATGAGGCCTACTAATAGCTGTTTTTTTATATATTTATTTTCCGGTTGATCTGTGCGTCGGGCTCGGCCTTGCGGTAGTGCATCTATACCATTATTGTGGGAATGCAGGGAAACTTTCGCGACCGTTTCTGTTTTAGCGCTTTAGTGCCGCACATATCATCCGCACAAGACCGATTAGTTGGGACAATTTATTAGTGGGTTTGTTGATCGCAAGTCTTTGCCATTTTTACTTTTGTTTTGTGACGTGATATTTTTTCCTAACTCCGCGTCATTCATTGGCATAGCGTGTGTGTGCTTTCCAGTGGATAGAAAAAAGATCCTAGCGGATCCCAAACGGATACTTCGCTACAATATGAGTTTATATATTTTTATTGGCTGGTTGATCTGATGGTGGTGCATTGCTGTTAGGGCATTTTTACTAACCTATTGTAGGAATTGCAGTGAGACCTTTTGCGGGACTGTGTGTTTTGCGCTTAGTGACGCACATATCTATCGCTAAAAGTTCGAAGTGGGATCAAGTTTTAGGGGTTTGATCTCGAACATTAGGACACGTCGGCATTTTTAATTTGTGATTTGACGTTTTTTTATTTTTTTAAAATGCTAGCCCTAATCGTCTCATTGGTTTTCCATAGCATGGGTTGTTGTGCTTCCTATGTTGGTCCTTAGAAAATGCCATAGTGAGAATCCAAACGGTCCTCTTCTTTTCCTCTTACTTAGGAATCTTTAATCAGCGTCTTTATGTACTTTATTTTATTTCTGGTCTGATATTGATGCGGGCGTTTTTTTGGCCCGTCTCCTGCTTGTAGGGCATTCCTTTTACTACCATATTTGTGAGGATACGGTGCATTGACAGGGAGACTTTGCGACTCTACGGTTGTTTATTTGTGTTTAGCGTTCAGTTGACGAACATCTCCATCGAAAAAAGATTCCCGATCCCTTACCCAGTGCCGACGAGCGACTTTTTTTTTCTCCAAGCTTTTTCTTCGCCTGGGCGACCGACCAAGTTCATTTAGGGTGTGGATGGATCCAATCTAGGCCACCAGTCTGTCCCATTATTTTTTATTGCCTCTAGTTTAATTTGTTCATTAACTCAGCCCCCATCTCATTGGCATTAGCAGTTTGTGCTGTCATAGTGGCGACGAACATAGCCATTAGCAAATAGGATTAGCATAGTTTGGTTTTTTACAAACTAAAAAACACGCATGAATAAAAAAAAGTCGAAAAAAAAAAATTATAATGTTTTTTTACAAATTTATTAAAGTTAGTAATCTTTCATTTTAAAAATGTCTAACCCCTATGGGGTTCCCTAGGGTTAGTTTTGTGCGGGAGCCTTTGGTTCCGTTTAGAGGACGAGGGCTTTTTTGGGGACGTGGCGGTCCAACTAATTCGCACGGGGTCAGAGGCAGCTGTCCTGGGAGGGGTGTGACGGGGTGTTCGATCCTGATCCTTGCAGACACCACTGCTGATGCCCGGCGCAGCATGCTTCCGGGTCGGGGGGGGTCGGCAAAGGCGCAGAGCTTACAATCTCCTGGTTCACTGTCTGAGTTACTGGACTCGTGGTAGAATCTGGCCTAGACGCCACGTTGCCTGGCCGAAACAGTTGGCGAACAGGTGATGTCGTGGATTCCGACATTGTCTCTCGAGCCAATTTGCCACTCCAGTCTTCCAACGACGCAGTCTCACACAGGTCACGGAAATCGGCTCCTCCGCTCCTGCACCTCACCTCCTCCCTCCCCAGTCTGCACTTCCCCCCTCCCAGGAAAATTGGCATTTGAACCGGCGCTCTTATACTGATGGACTGTTTCTTGACCCTTCCTCACAGTCACAACCACTTGTCGCGTTGCTGCTGACACTTTTCCGTATGCCAAGGTTTTCCCCCTCAGATCCAGTACTGTGGGTGATGATGACTCTTCCTTGACGTGGAGACTAGTTGTGAATGTTGATGTGAATGTGTATGTAAAGTAGGAGTGTCCGACGATGAGGAGACATACGGCTTGTCAGACATGTGTGAAGCTTGTTTGTTATAGCCGGCGGGCAGGAAGTCCGATGTGGGGTCGAGCAGGATGAGTTCGACCTCGGCAGAGCGATCTTGATGATCTCTCGGTGACAGGACACATAGCGGTTTGCAGAGGGTCAGGGACCGGGTGAACCCCTGGGGTGTATATGAACACAAGTTGCGTCTGAGACGGAGAGACAGGAGTAGGAGGAGTCCTTGACCAGAAAGCGTTGGAAAGAGGGCAGTCCAGTCATACGTGGGGGGCGCCAGACGGAGAGGGCAGGGCCCCAGAGCTGTGCTATCAGCGAACAAAGGTTTGTAACGTAGTTAGTGTGAAGCCCCGCCCGCGAGGGCTATAGCTTTTTTTTTCAGAAAGTCTGGACGGGGTTTCTTTAAGGCAAAACTGGCTAGTAGCATGACTTTTCGAGGACTGTGGGTGGGCCTTTCTTCCCACCTTGCCAAACCAGTTGACTCAGCAGGGGTTCCACCACTACAGCTTATTAATTTTCTATCCACCAGTCATGCGCAGGCTGATAAGCGTACACGCCTGTCGACTGACAGCGCTGACAGGCTGACGCTTATTAAGATGAATAAAGCCTGGATTTCTCATAATTTCCAATCTCCACCAGGTGAAGGAAGCTCAACCTGAATAATTTATGCACTCCTCCTCCTCATTTTCCTCCTTCTCCTCCTCTTTGTACACTAAAGCAGAGGAAACTGGCTATTTTTTGACAGGGCCCACTGGCTCTAGCTATAGTACTTTATGCATTTAATTTTTCTGGAGGGCCACCTACCCGGTCCTCTGTTTTAAACAATTTTTGGGAGTGCCACATACAGGCACTCAATCTATTCAATTTTTCTGGAGGGCCACCTACCTGCTCCTCTGGTTTGAAAACTTTTTTGGACTGCCACATACAGGCACTCAATCTATTTCATTTTTCTGGAGGGCCACCTACCTGCTCCTCTGGTTTGAAAACTTTTTTGGACTGCCACATACAGGCACTATCCAAATTAAATTGTCTCCATAGCAGCCTCCACACGTTGTCTCCATTGCTACCTCCAAAAGTCGTCCATATAGCTGCCTCCATACATCGTCCCTTTATCAAACGAGGTGTGTCAGGCAGAAATTTGGGTTGTTTTCATGGATTCCACATCAAAGTTGTTAACTTTGTCGCCACCCTGCTGTGTTATCCACAAAATATACTGGCAAACTTTTACCATTTAGGGATATTATTTCAGCGCTTCTTGCGCATCTGTTTACATTCCCCTCACCCGGCATATCCTAAACTTATAAGAACGCTACTACACTTGATCTTATACAAAAGGTTCTTTATCACTACATGATTCTTTTTTTAATTTTATTTTAAATCCTATAATTATTACTTAATTAATAACACATATAATAAACTGAAAGCAAACCTTGCAAAACAATGGTTGTTCATTACCAATCGCATGTGTTTCAATGAAAACGCATATGTAATCGTGGTGATCCTTGCCCCCAGGTGTTTGCATTGTGTTTCTAAACACAAGGTAAATGCCTCATGTGACCGCACTCTAAATATTGTGAATTATGATAATGCTGTTTTCTTTTCTTAAAAATATCATATTGTTATTGTGATGTATTTTATTACTTGAATATTCTTCTATAATCTTGTCAATGGTCTATTCATACTTACCTATTGTTCATGTATGATGTATGTACTTTCTGGTTTTACAAATTTTAATGTTCTGATTTTTAAAATTACCATTATCTCCTGCTTTCCAGATTACCAAAAAGGAATACTTTACGCATATGCAATATCACATAAATGGGTTTATGCATTTTATACTCCATAGATAGCTGTGCATAGTGACATCTGCAGGATGTTTTTACCATTGCGCATGTGTGATTTGTATCACCTCATGAGTAAGATCCAGCTATCGTGCAATGTAATTGTGCTATGTCAAATGTTTCGAAAATAGTTATTTAAATGTAATTAATTGTGCTATGTCAAATGTTTCGAAAATAGTTATTTAAATGTAATTAGTAATTAAAATAGTTTGTTATTCAGGATGGGGATATTTTTGCAGCTAGGTAACTACATATTATGCTAAACATTTTAATTCACATATGAATGCACTCACTCAATGTTTTGTAACTCTCCTATAGACATGTGATCCAATTGAAAGAGCCCTATGGGTTATATATTTGAGTGTGATAACTGACCTACGGTAGTTAGTCATGAGTAAGGACACAGATGATGTCTGAAACAAGCAGGCCAGCCATTTACCTATATATGTCTGCATTGTCACAATTTGCTTTATTAAAGATTTTGTAATAAACATTGAATATACCTTTTAACTGCATCTGGTGCAGAACCATTTCTCTATTTCTCACATGTAGAGGGTGTTGCTAAAATCTGGGAACTTGACTACTAGAGTGATGACTCACCAAAGTGGCCTTCCCCCCAGTCTGCCCCCTCCCAGGAAAATTTGGCATTTGAACCGGCATACTCTGAGGAACTGTTTTCTGGACCCTTCCCACAGTCACAAACCACTTGTCCGGTTGCTGCTGAGCAATTTTCCGATGCCCAGGTTTTCCACCAGTCACAGTCTGTGGGTGATGATGACCTTCTTGACGTAGTGGAAGTGTGTAAAGAGGTGTCCGACGATGAGGAGACACGGTTGTCAGACAGTGGGGAAGTTGTTGTCAGGGCAGGAAGTCCGAGGGGGGAGCAGACTGAGGGATCGGAGGATGATGAGGTGACAGACCCAAGCTGGGTTGAGAGGCCGGGTGAACACAGTGCTTCTGAGACGGAGGAGAGTCCTCGACCAGAACAGGTTGGAAGAGGCAGTGGTGGGGCCAGACGGAGAGGCAGGGCCAGAGCTGGTGCATCAGCGCCAAATGTGTCAACTAGTGAAGCTCCCGTGGCGAGGGCTCTTGCGGCGAGGGCTAGATCTTCAGAAGTCTGGAGGTTCTTTAAGGAAACACCGGATGACCGACGGACTGTGGTGTGCAACATTTGCCAAACCAGGCTCAGCAGGGGTTCCACCACTACTAGCTTAACTACCACCAGTATGCGCAGGCATATGAATGCTAAACACCCCACTCAGTGGCAACAAGCCCGTTCACCTCCGGCCGTGCACACCACTGCTCCTTCCCCTGTGTCAGCTGATAGTCAGCCCCCTGCCCAGGACCCTGCCACAAAAACCCCATCGTCGCCTCCACGATCCTCCACAGCATCCACCAGCGTTCAGCTCTCCATACCCCAGACGCTGGAGCGGAAACGCAAATATAGTGCAACCCACCCGCACGCCCAAGCCCTTAATGTGCACATCTCCAGATTGCTTAGCCTGGAGATGCTGCCCTATAGGCTAGTAGAGACCGAGGCCTTTCGCAACCTCATGGCGGCGGCCGCCCCTCGGTATTCGGTCCCCAGCCGCCACTACTTTTCCCGATGTGCCGTCCCAGCCCTGCACCAGCACGTGTCAGACAACATCATCCGTGCCCTGACCAACGCCGTTTCTGACAAGGTCCACCTGACCACGGACACGTGGACGAGTGCTGCCGGGCAGGGCCACTATATATCGCTGACGGCACATTGGGTTAACTTGGTGGAGGCTGGGACCGAGTCTGACCCTGGGGCTGCTCATATACTGCCGACGCCGAGGATTGCGGGGCCTACCTCGGTCCAGGTGTTTCAGGCCTACTATGCCTCCTCCTCCTCCCACCCCTCCTCCACCTCCTCCTCCGAACTACCATCCGTGGGCACGGCGCCATCAGTCGGTAGCTCTAGGCACAGCAGCAGTGCCGTCGCTAAGCGACAGCAGGCGGTGCTCAAACTGCTGAGCCTAGGCGACAAAAGGCACACCGCCCAAGAGCTATTACAGGGCATCACGGCGCAGACTGATCTGTGGCTGGCACCGCTGAACCTCAAGCCGGGAATGGTTGTGTGTGACAACGGCCGTAACCTGGTGGCGGCTCTGCAACTCGGCAGACTGACACATGTGCCATGCCTGGCCCATGTGTTAAATCTGATAGTGCAGCGTTTCCTCAAGACATACCCCAATCTGTCTGATTTGCTCACGAAGGTGCGCCGCATCTGTGCGCATTTCAGGAAGTCCAGCCCAGATGCTGCCACTCTCAGGGCAGCGCAGCGCCGCCTCCAACTGCCCGCTCACCGACTGTTGTGCGACGTGCCCACGAGGTGGAATTCAACACTGACCATGTTATCCAGAGTTTACCAGCAGCGCCGAGCGATTGTAGACTGCCAGATGTCAACTTCCACCAGAACTGGTAGTCAGGTCAGTCAGCTTCCTCAAGTCTACAATGAGGAGTGGACGTGGATGTCTGATATCTGTCAGGTGCTGAGTAACTTTGAGGAGTCAACACAGATGGTCAGTGGCGATGCCGCCATCATCAGCCTCACCATCCCGCTGCTTGGCCTGTTGAAAAACTCTCTGATCAGCATGAAGTCGGAAGCTTTGCGCTCGTCACAAGAGACGGGGGAAGAAGATTCCCTTGTTGATAGCCAAAGCACCCTTAGGTCTGTTTCTCAGCGCATATCGGAGGAGGTGGAGGTGGAGGAGGATGAGGAGGAAGAGGAGGAGAATGTTGGCGAGACACAAGAGGGGACCATTGTTGAGTCCTTCACTGTTCAGCGTGTATGGGCAGAAGAAGAGGAGTTGGAGGAGTTGGAGGAGGAGGAAATGGACAGTCAGGCCAGTGAGGGGAGTGAATTCTTACGCGTTGGTACTCTGGCGCATATGGCAGATTTCATGCTAGGCTGCCTATCCCGTGACCCTCGCGTTCAAAGAATTTATTCCAGCACCGATTACTGGGTGTTCACTCTCCTGGACCCACGGTACAAGCAAAATCTTTCCACTCTCATCCCTGCAGAGGAAAGGAGTGTGAGAATGCATGAATACCAGCAGGCCCTGGTGCACAAGCTGAAACAGTATTTCCCTTCTGACAGCGCTAGCGGCAGAGTGCGTAGTTCTGCGGGACAAGTAGCGAGGGAGAGTAGGCGAGCAGGCAGCTTGTCCAGCACTGGCAAGGGTACGCTTTACAAGGCTTTTGCCAGCTTTATGTCACCCCAGCAAGACACTGTCACCTGTCCCCAGTCTCGGCAGAGTAGGGCTGATCTTTACAGAAAGATGGTGAGGGAGTACGTAGCTGACCATACCATCGTCCTAAATGATCACACAGCTCCCTACAACTACTGGGTTTCAAAGCTGGACATGTGGCACGAACTGGCGCTATACGCCTTGGAGGTTCTTGCCTGCCCTGCCGCTAGCGTGTTGTCTGTGCGGGTTTTCAGTGCAGCTGGTGGCATCATCACCGATAAGCGTACACGCCTGTCGACTGACAGCGCTGACAGGCTGACGCTTATCAAGATGAATAAAGCCTGGATTTCTCAGGATTTCCATTCTCCACCAGGTGAAAGAAGCTCAACCTGAATAATGTATGCACTCCCCCTCCTCATTTTCCTCCTTCTCCTCCTCTTTGTACACTAAAGCAGAGGAAACTGGCTATTTTTTGCCAGGGCCAACTGGCTTTAGCTATAGTACTCTATGTATTTAATTTTTCTGGAGGGCCACCTACCCGGTCCTCTGTTTTAAACAATTTTTGGGAGTGCCACATACAGGCACTCAATTTATTTAATTTTTCTGGAGGACCACCTACCTGCTCCTCTGGTTTGAAAACTTTTTTGGACTGCCACATACAGGCACTATCCAAATTTAATTGTCTCCATAGCAGCCTCCACACTCAATGGGGTTCGTTATTCGAGACGAGCACTCGGGCATCGGGAAAAGTTCGTCTCGAATAACGAGTACCCGAGCATTTTAGTGCTCGCTCATCTCTAGTCAAAATGCTTATGACACCCTTTGATAAATTCCAACAAAATGTTGGCACTTGTTGCGGTTTTCTGGGCCCTTACAGGTTTCCTAAATGCATCCAAGGACTTGAAAACTATCCAAGCTAAATCTGCTCTCTAGAAGCCTAATGGTGCTCCTTCACTTCTGTGCCCTGCCATGTGCCCATACTGCTGTTTTCTGACAAATGTGAAGCTTTGGTATACTGTGTAACAAACTGTGGGGTGTATTTTTTATTTAACCACTTTGTGAATATGCAAGTTTTAGGGCTAAATTTTCCATATTTGCCCTCCATTTACTTTTAGCCCTTGTGAAACAATGAAAGAGTTAACAGACTTCCTAAAATCTATTCTGAATATTTTTAAGGGGCAGTTTATATATTGGGATCGTTGTTGTATTATAAATGCCTTTCAAAGTCAACCTGAACCATTCTCTCAAAAAGTAGGTTTTCTGGAAAATGTAAAAAAAAATCTTTTAAAGTTGTAAATCCTAGCATCCTAAAAAAGTAAAAGGATGATTACAAATTATGGCAACATGAATCAGACGTGTAAATAATAGTTACCGTATATACACGTGTATAAGCCGAGTTTTTCAGCACAAAAATGTGCTGAAAAACGTCCCCTCGGCTTATACACGACTCTATTACAAAAAAAATTACCCACTTAAAAAAAATAAACTTAAATACTCTCCCTCCGACGTCAGCGCGGCTCCCCGATGTCGGCGAGGCTTACCGATGTCCCCAATGTCAGCGTGTTCCGTCTTCTTTCTTCTCCGCGGCTCTTCTTCTTTCTTCTTTCTTCCGGCATGGACGCGGCCATGTTTTTTTCGTGGTCGCGCATACTATGATGTCATCATCATCATAGTATCATCATAGTATATAAGGCTGGAAGGAGACGCAAGTCCATCAAGTCCAACCTTCAAGAATTAAATAAATGTTTTATCCCCATAACCCGTGATATTTTTTCTCTCCAGAAAGTCATCCAGGCCTCTCTTGAACATGTACATAGAGTCGGCCATAACAACCTCCTGCGGCAGAGAGTTCCTCTCACTGCTCTTACAGTAAAGAAACCTTTGTCTATGGTGATGTAGAATCGCTCTCCTCTAGGCGTAGAGGATGTCCCTTGTCACTGGTCACAGGCCTAGGTAAAAAGATCTTTGGAGAGATCCTGTACTGTCCCGTTCAGGTATTTGTACATTGTAATGAGGTCTCCCCTCAGTCGTCTTTTTTCTAAACTGAATAATCCCAAATTTTGTAATCTGTCAGTGCATTCTAATCCCCCCATTCCCCTAATAATCCTGGTTGCTCTCCTCTGCACCCGTTCCAGCTCTACTATATCCTTTTTATACACTGGTGCCCAAAACTGTACACAATATTCCATGTGTGGTCTGACCAGGGATTTGTATAAGGGCAAAACTATGTCTTTATCATGAGAATCTATTCCTCTCTTGATACATCCCATTATTTTATTTGCTTTAGCAGCAGCCGCCTGGCTCTGGTCACTAAAATTAAGTTTACCATCCACCAATACGCCCAAGTCCTTTTCAGCTTCAGTTTTACTAAGTAATTGACCGTTTAGAACATAATTATACTTTTTGTTTCCATGGCCCAAGTGCATAACTTTACATTTATCTACATTAAACCTCATCAACCATTTCTCTGCCCATCCCTCAAGCTTCCACAAATCCCTCTGTAATGCTAAACTATCGACCTCAGTATTTATTACTTTACACAGCTTAGTATCATCTGCAAATATTGAAACTTGACTGTGTAAACCCACTACAAGGTCATTAATAAAAATATTAAAAAGAAGTGGCCCCAATACTGACCCCTGTGGCACTCCACTGGTAACATCAACCCAATCTGAGAATGTGCCATTAATGACCACCCTCTGTTTTCTATCACTAAGCCAATTACTTACCCAAATACACAGATTTTCCCCTATTCCCAGCAGTATCATTTTATAGCCTTTTATGTGGCACGTTGTCCAATGCATTTGAAAAGTTCAGATATACAACATCCACAGCGTCCCCCAGATCCAGTCTTGAACTTACCTCCTCGTAGAAACCAATCAGATTAGTCGGACAGGACCGATCTCTCATAAACCCATGCTGACGCTGGGTTATAAGGTTGTGCACAGTGAGATACTCCAGGATAGCATCTCTAATAAACCCCTCAAATATTTTCCCCACCACAGCAGTTAGACTCACGGGTCTGTAGTTTCCAGGATCGCTATTTGATCCTTTTTTGTATATTGGTACCACATTTGCTATGCGCCAGTCCTGTGGAACATAACCAGTCCTCAGTGAATCTTCAAATATTAAAAATAACGGTCTGTCTATCACCGTACATAATTCATGCAGAACCCGGGGGTGTATGCCATCTGGCCCCGGTGATTTATCTATCTTAGTGGTTGCGAGGCGGCGCCGTACCTCTTCCTGGGTTAAACTGTTGACATTATAAAAAGAATTAACATTATTCCTCATTGTGTCTTCCACCAGGGGATTTTCCTGGGTAAAGACAGTTGAGAAGGCGACATTCAGTAGATTGGCCCTTTCCTCATCTCCTTCCACCATGACCCCCATGTTATTTCTAAGGGGACCCACACTCTCTGTTTTTAGTTTCTTATCATTTATATACTTGAAAAATAATTTGGGGTTATTTTTGCTCTCCCTGGCAATATTTCTCTCAGTCTCTATTTTTGCGGCCTTTATCTGCTTTTTACATGATTTATTTTTCTCTCTATAATCCTGTAATGCCTCAAAACTACCTTCACGTTTAAGCACCTTAAACGCCTTATCTTTCTCACTTATTGCTTTCCTTACAAGACTAGTTAGCCACATAGGCTTTTTCTTGTTCCTTTTATGCTTTTTCCCATAAGGTATGTGTTTCTCACAGGACTTTTTCAGAATATATGAGAAAAAGTCCCATTTTTGGGGGGGGCTTTTGTCCTTGAGAGCATTATCCCAGTCTATGTCAGCAGCGGCCGCGTCATGGTATGCGCATGCTAGAAGAAAACATGGCCGCGTCCATGGCGGAAGAAAGAAGAGGAGCCACGGAGAAGAAAGAAGACGGGATGCGCTGACATCGGGGACATCGGTAAGCCGCGCTGACATCGGGGAGCCGCACTGACATCGGAGGGTGAGTATTTAAGTTTATTTTTTAAGGGCCGTGGGGGCAGGCTGCTGTATACTACTAGGGGATGCTGTATACTACTAGGGGCTTGCTGTATACTACTAGGGGCTGCTGAATAATACTAGGGGCTTGTTGTATACTACTAGGGGCTTGCTGTATACTACTAGGGGCTTGCTGTATTCCCACCTTCAGCTTATACTCGAGTCAGTAGTTTTTCCCAGTTTTTGGTGGTAAAATTAGGGGTCTCGGTCAGCTTATACTCGAGTATATATACGGTATTACCATGCAATGTGAGAAATTTCATATAAGAACAATAGTTCTCTGCCAGAGTGGTGAAAACTGGATGAATGTTAAGAACTTATAAGATGAGATGTAGATGGATAAGTGATGGAATCGCAAGAGGTAGTGAAAGGTTTCAAAATTTTTACCACGGATGAAAATAGATCAATAGAGGATATTTACCTAAACAATATAAAGTGTAGTGTGGCTCTTTATCTACAGCAATATATTATTTTTTTTGTGAAAGATGCAAGCATTTTTTGCAGAAAATAATCAGATTTCTAGTTTCTAGATTGAGCATTTATAATATATTCTTCTAATTTCAAAGCTGTATAGTTGTTAATATTTTAGCAGTCAAAATTATTTTTGCCAGCTCCGGAACAATGTTCCTGACTTCATCCTGAAACATTAATCAACCACAGACCAAATAAAATAAAAGAAAAATCAATGAAGCCCTAAAGGAAAGCCTCTCAAAAACACAAATAAGAGTGAAAACTACTTTTTATTTAGTTTTTGCATGTTTGTTTTTTTGTACTGTATAAAAATAAGCAACTGCAGAGAAGCCTGGAGCCTGAAGCCTGGAGCCGGGAGGAGGACATAGGATGAGTTAGTAAAGAGATAGTTGATATTTCATGCAGTTAGTGAGTGTGATAGGCTTGCCTAAAGAGATGGGTTTTAAGAGCATGCTTGAAAGTTTGGAGGCTGATGGCTGATTCAAGCAGCAGAATTTTTTATTTATTAAGTTACTTTATTTTGTTCCCTTATAAAGTATGACTGGACCATTATACAAGCTCTTATACCACTTGTGTCGCTCTTATACCACTTGTGTCGCTCCTTCACCCTCATAGACTGTAAGTTCTTGTGGGCAGGGCCTTCTCTCCCATTGTTCCAAATGACTGTTTGTACTCTGTAATGTAATATTATATTTGTATATACTATGATTTGTAAAGCGCTACAGAATATGATAGTGCTATATAAATAAAGATTATTATTAATAAGAATTCCAGGGCTTACAGCTCCATGCTAATTCTGATTGTCCTAGAGGTTCATACATGCATAAGATCTTTACTATGACAGTATTTAATAAAATATGCAACAATGGGTTAATACTGTAGTTTATTTTGACTGCAGCATAAAAAACATCCTTAGTTAAATTTTAAATGTCTATAGACTAAGGGTACATGCACACTATGCAGGATTGGATCCCGCTGTGATTCTGCCATGATCGGAGGGCAGAACTCAACCTTTGATTTCTGGACAATGATCCATAGCAATAAGTAACTTATTTGTTGTGAATCTGCTGTAATGTTACTGTATCTGCATACAAATACCTTGAATTGCGCCTGGATCCAGGGGCAGATAAAGACTACCATGGGCACTGGACTGTATGAATATTATTGCCCCTACAAGTCTGGAATTCACTTTCTACATATGGTACTAGAACCAAGCTTCTCGAGGAATGGAGGATGTGTCCCTTCTGTCTGCTATCAATCTGCTGTTTCAGGACCTTCAAAGGTCCCAAAATGGCTCTTGTGTACATGTGTATTGAGAACATGGGTGAAGGTCCTTCTCATTACAAAATTTGGTGGGTGGTTTGGGTGGCCATGGGCACCCTTAAAAGCTTGATAACTTAGATAAAAAATAATATGTTAATTATTAATTTTACATAATTAAGTTAAAAAGTAAATGTTAATGATTAATTTTACATAATTTATGTATACATTTGGTGTCCAAATTAACTACAATGTCAGTTAAAGGGGTTTACCAAGTTTAGATATTAACCTCTGTCCACATGGTAGGGGATAAATTGTAGATGAGTCAGTGCCCTCTGGTTGTCAAGAGACTACCCTTGCACCCATAGCTAGCAGCAGTTATGCAAGTGCTATGATAGTTGTAGGATTACCAAAGGGGAGCCAAAGTACAGATCTTGGCAATCTCTGACAGTCTTATACAGTTAGTGGGAACCTTTCATCAACGACTACCCACACAAACCATACACAGTACCTTTTAAATTCTTTATATTTCACTGATGGGTATATCTATGGTATTATCACACCATTGCTCTAAAACAGACTTTTATTGATGCCCTCTGTTACTATAGATCCAGTCATGGAAGCAGAAGGACCTCCAGCAAACATTCAAGATATCCGCTTCCTAACTGATGCTGACACTGGTGACCCACCCAGCATCAGGAATGACACACACAGGTGTGTGTGACTCGCTGAGTGAATGAAGTGGTTGAGAGAGATTCAGGCCATGTCTAACTCTCTGGAGAGACGTCACCCCTTCCTCAGGAATTCAGCAAGTCACTCACAGCCCCCTTATTCACCACTCCCTAAGGAATTTTCTTCAGCAAGTTATACTCAGCTAGTCTCTCTATACCCCCTCTTTCCCGAGGGGGCTAAGTTAGGAGGCAGGGTAGCTCGAATATATGTTGGAGCTCATCGCACCTACATGACTGAATTTTGGATATAGAAATGTGGCACTAAGGTGTAGCTATATGACCAACTGGACTCTGTGTAGACCGTGCGTCACTCGGTAATAATAAATGTAGAAAATAAAAATAGATTACACAGGCACAGTCTCATAAATTAAAATGAACTTGTAATATATTTTAAATTGATGCATTTATAATGAACCATAAAAATAATTATAGCATATAATTCATATCTCTAAAAAAATTAAAATGTTAAACATATACAAAATGTAAAGTTGCCACCAATATTTACACATCATCTTTGTGTAGTTTGTTGGGTGAAGGGTTCACTGGTGACAGGTCCCTTCAAGTGTAGCATTACTTAGTCTTCATTCTAGTGATATATTTGTTTCCTGTAACAGAAGTCAGACCCCGCACATGCATCCCCTCTACTGTAGATAGGTGATATACTTGGCACAATTGCTTTTTATCGAATGCTGACAGAAGATGTCAGCTGGTGCAGGACCAGAGTCTATCCTCATTGTTTCTCCAGCTCTTGCGCTAATAGCAGAATCATATTGTGCAAGCCAATCAACGGTTTATTACAACTTCTGCTTTCTACATGCCTCACTCCACAATGATGAAATACTACTATGCAGTGAATACAAGAGTTGGTGCTGATCGCCAGGTCCGCAGGGTTAGTCAGAGCTTCTGGGTCTTATTACACTCAGTACAGCTCTGCCCCAGACATTTGCTCCCACAGGCTGTTCATTTTACCATGTACCTGGGGCTCTTATAGATATCCCCTAGTCACGTTAACACAAATAAAAAACATTGTTGACCCTTTACTTTGCAATTTTACTTAGCTTTATTGCTATTTTAGTCTTATAACTCACTTCTGGTCAGTGTAGAATTCAAGAGTGTGGGCGAAGACTCTCTTTATGCAGACACTTCATGAATAATCTGTGCTATTAAATGCTGTGTGCTGACAATGTGATTAGATCATCAGGGCTCTGGTTTGATCTACACTTTTATTTAGCTTCTGAACATTCTACTAGTACCTACAGATGAGACAGATCAGAGATGAGAGATGATGAGATCCACTAGATGGATATAAAACACAATGAAACACTTAGCCCTACTATCTCACCTAATCAGTAATCAGTACTGCTATGTCACCCCCTCCCTCGGATATAGAGCTTATATTGTTTGTAGGGCTTCTGATGTCACTCTCCTCTCCACGCTGTGGCTAAGAACAGTGTAGAAGCATGTGCTGCTGAATCAGGAAGTGCCTGTGTCTGTAGTGCTGTCGGCCTCCTACCCCTCCCCCTTCTCCTGCAATGCACAATAATCTGGAGGAAATTGTGTGACTATAGGCAGAAGATTTACAGTTGTATCCAGGGACAATCAAATTTGTAAACACCAGGACTGATAGAAAGAGGTTAGAATTATCTGTGAAATCCTGTATTGTTGTTAAGAACAGTAAATTGCAGAATATGTTATTTTGTTCAGAGTATATTTAAAAATCATGTCTCTGTGGGAATACTCCTTTAATATTTCTCAATAGTATAAAAAACATCCGCCTCCACTCTACCATTTTTTGTCACTTTGAAACTTAAAAATTATATAGTATACATTACAGAAAAGGTGTTTTTTTTCCTCCAGTTTTTGTAAATGTAATTGCAAATAAAACTAACAATTTAAAAAAAGTCTTAAAACATTTGTTAAAGAGGACCTGTCAGGTTGATTTGGGATCCTAAATAGAAATGAGTGAGCACTAAAATGCTCGAGCGCTCGTAATTCGAGGCAAACTTTTCCTGATGCTCGAGTGCTTGCCTCGAATAACAAGCCCCATTGAAGTCAATGGGAGACTCGAGCATTTTTCAAAGGGACCATGGTTTGGGAATAAAATGTGTTATTTAATTGAAAAAGAATGTCTTCTGATAAGTTAGCAGATGTATGCAAACATCTGTAATCTATTCTTCACTGTTCCGCGCGTATATTATCTCCCGACAAGTTAGCAGATGTGAAGAACAGTGAAGAATAGAATAAAAACAGTGAACACAGTGAACACAGGATCATTTAAGTGAAAAACGCAGTGAAAAACACAGTGAAGAATAGATTGCAGATATTCGGCACATCTGCTTACTTGTCGGGAGATACGCTGTCTACTGTCTCCCCGATGCCTCTGCGCTGCTCCCCGATGCCTCTGCGCTGTTCCCCGATGTCACTGTCCTGCTCACCGTGTTCTTCAATGTGCTGTTCACACATATATATTGTTCTTCACATACTATTTTGTTCGCACCGTTTTGCGCGTATCTTCCGACAAGTAAGCAGATGTGCCGAACATCTGTAATCTATTCTTCACTGTGTTTTTCACTGTATTTTTCACTTAAAAGATCCTGTTTTCACTGTGTTCACTGTTTTTATTCTATTCTTCATTGTTCTTCACTGTGTTCTTCAACTTCAGGTCCTGTATATAATCTTTGCATGGCCTCATTAAAACAAAAAAAGAATTACCTAGATGTGAGGCCGATGATGACTCACCCCAGCACCTCCTCTCATATTTTTGGGAAGTGAAGCAAAGTGAATATCCCAGCTTTACTGTGCATGCCCCAAATCTGCAGCGCTGTGTATTGAAACTGGGGTGTACTATGCCTGCTTGAATAGCAGCAACACACAGGTGAAGGGAGCTCCAAATAGAAGACAAGTATAAATGTTTGGGGTTTTTATGTGTGACCGTGTAGGGGAGATTTGATACACCAAACTACTGGTCTGTAGGGACCTGTTGGTGGTTTAGTAGCACAGAATTTAGTAGCACGGAATTTGATGGCGCTATAGAAATAAAGACTATTATTACTGTCCCAAATCACCCTGACAGATTCACTTGAAGTTTAAACCAGTGCTGTGTGTGATGAAAAAACACACACTAAAAAAATAAGTTATAGCCCTTAAACCACTGTACGAAAATTCATTAAAAATTCCCCATTAATGCCTTTTCAGGCCTAGTCATTAAGGGGTTAAATCTATTCAGGTGAGGATAAAATGTAATTACACTTATAGAGAATTAATAGTATATCCTGCAACACCAAAATCCTCTTTATGGCAATTAATATATATTTTATTTTAAAATTAAGAAATAAAATAGTATATATATAAAATCACTGAAAATCACCATCCATATGATATGTTCCTCACCGTTTTATACAGTTTTATAGAGGAGCCCACGCACAATTGTAAACATATAGACTATCTTATCATGTATCATGAAATCAGTATCAATTGTACATTTAGTGTATACTCAATATGACCAATGTATAAAATGTTCGATGATACAGGGAAGTAATATACGGTACCAAGTGTATTGTCCTCAATAGTGAAGGTCAAAGTCACCTTTATGGAAAATAAAATTTTGCATAGTTCTCAAAAGTGACGGTCAAAGTCACCTGCATGCAAAAAAGTCAATGAATGACAAGCCCTTTTGTGTCTTTATTTTGCATGTAGGAGCAATTTTGTTATTGAGGTTAGGTGCTCTGGTATTTATTATAGGAGGTCCAACTATTCCGAAAGGGCTTGTCATTCTCCTGTTGGATGGAAATACTTGGATGCGGTACATGTGGTGCATGTAAAAATACAAAATTCCCTAGGAAAACAACGATGATACAATCAAAAACGAATAAATTCCAATTGAAATCAAAGAAACATTAACCTGTGACTCTGTAGGGGTTATAAATATATATTATTGAATGTTTATGTAATAAACAATATTAAGTAGGACATGCAGAGCCCTGAAGACAAGAATCATGGAACACATATGAAACATTGAAAACGGATTTGAAAAACACTGCTTGTCTGAACACTTTCAAAAACACCATGAAAAATATCCTAGTACACTTAAATTAGTTGCTATTAAAAAAAATCAAAAATGATTGTAGGGGAGGAAATTATATTGCAAAAATGTCAAGGGAGAAATCTAAAACAATATATGACTTTGAAACTCTGATCCTGAATGCGGACCTAGAAATCTTTGATTTCTTGTAATCTTTGTTCTTTGTAATATTTGGTTTCCACAATGTGAAGAGATTGTCTGGGGAGACTCCTATTCCCCTATACAATCCTGTGTTCGTGGTAACCAATTGTATATATATACATATATATATATAGATACATTATAACATATGTATTTGTAGTGATCTGTGGGATAGATAATACCTACAACACTGTTTCTAAAATAAGATCATTTCTAGACACTGGGAATGAGTAATTTACAGGTACCATTTATGCTAAATTGCAAGCCAATCCATGTGTTTCAAATTGCCAGACATCCAGTTTTGTGAATTTCCAATTAGGGCTATATAAAGGGAAGGACACCCAGTCAAGCTATGCTGCTGAGGAAGGAACATCCTAAACGCGTCCAACTTTCTCATTTTATCTATTATTTGCGTTCTAATAGAAGATCATCTACAATTTGCGGTCTTATAAAAGACCACATCTGCCATCTGCGACCTCATAGAAGACCAGGTTGATGATACAAGAATATACCCCAATATAAGCACCCCACATACTACCTCTGTAATCCATGCAAGAACAATACAAACCACTTTAGAGGAAATACAGCACGACAGCGCATGGGCATGAAGCCCAAGCCTCGATTGCAAACGCTGACGAGAGAATAGGAGAGTGGAGAAGCAGAACGGTTTTGAAATATCTACAGAGAGTGGTATCATATAAGCACTTTACAACCATCTTTCATGCAGGTGACTTTGACCTTCACTAATTAGAACTATGCAACATTTTCTTTTATATACAGGTGACTTTGACCTTCACCATTGAGAACAATACACTTTGTATATTACTTCCATGTATACATTGGTCATATTGAGAATACACTATGGGGCAGATTTATCAATCAGTCTGAAAGTCAGAATATTTACAGTTGCCCATGGCAACCAATCACAACTCAGCTTTAATTTTACCAGTGCTCATGAATATTTTAAAGGGGAGCTGTGATTGGTTGCCATGGGCAACTAGAAATATTCTGACTTTCAGACTGCTTGATAAATCTGCCCCTATATGTACAATTGATACTGATTTCATGATACCTAATACAATAGTCTATATGTATACAATTGTGCATGGACCCACTTTAAAACTGTATAGAACTGTAAGGGATATATTATATGTATGGTGATTTTCAGTGATTTTATATATATGTATACTTTTTTAATTTTTAATTTCTTTATTTTAAAATAAAACCTATATGAATTACCATAAAGAGGATTTTGGCGTTGCTTGATATACTATTACTTCTGTATTACGTTTTTCACCTGATGATATCAGGGTTTTTATCATAGCACCCATGTATCCTCCCATAATGTACTGGTGAGCATCACCACACATCTCTATATTCTAATTATACTTACCTACATGTAAACCACAGACAGTAGATACAAGCTGTCAATCGAAGAAAATAATGCAACCTATTTTTATTTTCCAGCACAATACTTACACTAAGCCCATTTAATGAAACCAAAACTGCCACAGGTGCATATCAGACCTTTTTCTACACAATGTTCTCAGGAAAAGTAAACTGTAAAGATGGGTGACAACACTGGAAATCCAATGTGACTTTACTACTATATTTCATTAAGAAAGAATAAATTGGATCACTTTCAAATACATGATACTGTAATAATGAAGATGGACTGTTGCATTATAAGACTATGGGAATGGTTTCTTTTCTAGCCTCTGAAAAGTGAACTGTACATGCTAAAGACTGAAGAATATAGGCTGGTTAAGAATTATATGGAGGGGAATGTGTGATTCTATATGCTGTGTATGTAACATCTGATTAGTGGTAGATATATTTAATGGAGAGTAATGAGGACCTGTTAGGGTGTGACCATGTAGAAATGCTAACTGTTATACCTTATTTTCTTATTCTATTTCCTCCCCACTTGAGAATCTATTTGGTGTTTTATTTGTTTTTATCCATCCACTAATTCAAAATAATTTTCTGTTGTAAAGTAAAGAAAGTAAAAGTTTACCACCCTCTTGATTTATGTGGTAAATTACAGAAGAACCTCCCTGTCACCTAGTGTAACTTGGCCATTTAGGCAACACAATAAACAGTAACTGTAAAGGTTTTTTTCACAAATCAATAGCTCTTGGGATGTAAAACAACTTTTCCTATTATCTTTACCTATATTCAGTAGTTTTTTTTCTATCCACCTTAGATTACCTCAGAGCTGCAATAGCTGCTTCCTCTCCCTCTGCTGATAAGCTCTCGAGTCCATAGTATAACCATCAGATAAACAAGCTGCTGCTCCCTGCTCACAGAGGAGGTCATGTGACAGTGTATGAAGCAGGGCTGGATGTGTAAATGGAAATGTCTTGCACAGAATAGTGAGGAACAAGATCTCCATTTCCTTATCAGTCTCTCAATCGCAGTCTGTGATACTCTAGAACTTTCTCTGTCTCTCTCTTCCCTCTCTTTATGCTGCTCCCTTTCCCCACCTTGTCATGGCAGTATCAGCTCTGTGCAGATAAGCTATTAGCCCTTAGTGCAAACACAGCACAGGTTATATATTGCATGTAACTGCATTACTTATTATTTCTTCCACTTATTACATGTTCCCTGCTCCTCCATGTGATTGAAGCTGCCAGGCTGGTCACCTTATACATCCTCTATGTGCATTGTTCAGTGTGCAGTGGATTTACTTGTGGGAAACTTAATGGATTTAATGCTGATATTACTTTGAGAGAGAACACAGGGCATCATGGGATATGTGGGCAAGCTAGCTGGCCTCAGATTGAGGGCGTAGATTGACAGATATTAGTCTCCGCCCACTTCACCTCTGGTGAGAAAGATTTTTGTCGAACACTTTCAGAACAGAAAATGCCATAATTTTGATAAGAAAAGGATGAGCAGCACAAAGCAGGCATCATTCTGTTTGTTTTCAAAGGGGGAATCACATAATAATTTGGTAAAATCACTGTAACTTTACAGTTACCCTTTAAAACAATGCCCATTCTTATACATATGACATCTTGTTATAGAAGAAGCATAATCTACCAACAGAAACATTTACAAACCTACAAAAAGAGATTTGTTTAAAGTATTCCATTAACTGAGAAAATCCTACAAGGTTCTGGGCCGAGGTAAAAGAAACAAATACATACTTTGCTTTACCTCCCAGTTTCCGCACCTCACCAGTACTTCTGATTTCAGGCCCTGTGTCCAGCCAGAAGTCCTAGGGCCAAGGGACCAGCAAAATCCAATGAGTAGCCTTCTTGAATAGGGGATGTCACTTCTCTTTTGCAAGGGACTTCACCTCTTATGTTGTCCCCTGGTTCTAGGAAGCCACGCAGTGGATTAAGCAAGTCCTATGACCTCCCAGAAACTCAAATCGTGTACAGGACCCAAAACAGGAAGAAACAGAGGAACACAGGTACATTGATTATGTAGGCCCAAGCCTACAGTGGTTTTTCAGTTAGGTGGAAAACCCCTTTAATTGCACATTTTCAGAACATGTAAGTTGTAAACTAATAGACTGGATTCAGTACAGGAATTCCTAAAATTTACTTACATGGGTTATCTAGTTTAGGCCAGTTAATATTTGGGGCAATTTATTATTGTAGTCACTGCAGTTTTCTGGCATTCAAAGGTCTTACAATTGTGTCAACTACGATTCGCGCAAAGAAGTGCAACTTTTTTTTACAACATTGCCAACCTTCTCCACTTTTCACTTTAGCCTACTTATGTCATACTTATCAAGTGAACCCTCATGTGGTAGACATATATAGTTGCAAATACAAAACCCTTCTTGTTAGGATATACTTAGGAAACAGTTGCACACAATTTGTCTCATTAACCCAATATGCCACAGGTAGTCTATTGAACGATGATAAATGCAGTATACAAAAAGCTACTAAAATAGACTAAAATCTGGAGTTACAAAGGCCGGATTAAGGTTGGTGTGGGCCCCTGGGCACAAAAGAATGCTGATATAAAGAAATGTTAGTTATGAATTTATTTGGGTGCTTTTTTGCTTTGGGTGACTTTCTGCGTAAAAAGCAGAGAATATAGAACTTTGAAAATGGAGAATATTTCCAAATTTTTGCCAAATTTATTTTTTTTCTTAACTCAACACAAAGGATAACATCCAAATTTTTTAACTTATTTGAAGTACAATGTGCCATGACTAGAAATAGATTTTTCTGAATTTTCTGACAAAATTTGATTCGACTTGAATCAAATCATGACGAATCACATTATAAATTAGGTATTTCCTGGCCACAGAGAGCTTATAGGGTGTTGTAGAACTTTGTGCCATGCTTAAATATGCGTAGGGAGCATGGTTTGGTCTTCAAACAATGCTGTGTTTTAGTATGACACTCACATGATAACCGCCACTCTTAGAATCGCTGATATAATCTAATGCATAAGGCATTGGTGTGTTGAAATCTTGGCAGGTCCACGCTTGATGCATCTTGACAAAGGTCAGTCTCTCCACATTATGGGTGGACAAGCGGGTTCTCCTTGGGGTAACTATGGCCCCCGCCACACTGAACACCTGCCACACTACTGTCCAGGCAGGACAGCTTCTCTACTACAAACTCCGCAAGTTGCGGCCACACATCAAGTTTGGCTGCCCAGTAGTCCAGGGGATCCTCTACCTGAGGTGGTACAGTGCTGTCCAAGTAGGCTACCACCTGCTGGTGCAGGGTCTGCTCCATGTCCTGCTGCTGGCAGCGGCTACCCTCGTCACTAGGCGGGTAAAGGAAACTGCTCATTAAGGATTCCAGACTTAAGCTGCTGCTGATGGAGCTGCTACTGCTCCTATCCCCCATCTCCCCACAGCAGCCATGGCCGTAGTACATGACTGCCATGAATCCCCTGGTCAGACCTGACAGAGGATGGACAATGGCACACATAGGCAGCGGCCAACTGTCTGCAAAGTATTTCTCTTTAGTACATGAGTTGTTTCTCCCTTGATATCTTGATATCTACTTTCTTGATATCTACTTTAGCAACAAAAAAAATTGAAACATGGGGAATACAGAATCCTCCAAACTGACTCCCTGGACTTTGATCAAAAATCACTCGATCAACTATTTAGATTTGACACAGATTTCTTGATATCAACTTTAGCAACAAAAAAATGTAAATTTGGGGAATACAGAACTCCAAAAACTGACACCCTGGACTTTGAGAAAAAAATCACTCCACCTACTATGTGGATTTGACACAAATTTCTTTATATCTACTTTAGCAACAAAAAATAATTTACATTTGGGGAATATAGATCCACCAAAATGGACACCCTGGACTTTGAGCAAAAATCACTCCATCAGCTTCTGAGTACAAGCAGCTAGACGCTAGAGACAGCACATGCAGTGTGAAATGACGGGATTGCAAATGGGCGTCTGCTTTTATATGGCTGTGACATCACATAGGCCTGCCAGTCGCTGATTGGCTTACATGTCTACACATGGGATTGAGGGTGTTCCTTTCTTCTTCCCAGAGTTCTCTGCCCCATGTAACACATTGGGGCAGATTTACTTACCCGGCCCATTCGCGCGTTCTCTGCGGTGATTCGGGTCTGGCCGGGATTTATTAAGGTGGTTCCTCCGACATCCACCAGGTGGCGCTGCTGCGCTGAAGAGCATTGGAACGCACTGGAATACACCGAGCCGGGCTGAGTGAAGGTAAGTGCAATTTTCGCAACACATTTTTTTAAAAAAATGCGTCGGTTTTTCCGAATCCGTCGGGTTTTCGTTCGGCCATGCCCCCCGTTTTCCGTTGGGTGCATGCCAGCGCCGATTCACCACAATCCGATCGCGCGCGCCAAAATCCCGGGGCAATTCAGGGAAAATCGGCGCAAATCGGAAATATTCGGGTAACACGTCGGGAAAACGCAATCGGGCCCTTAGTAAATGACCCCCTTTGTCTTTGCGGTCATTTTGCTAATAAAGGCAAAATCATTTCACCCATCTCTAGTCATGAGAAAACATTCTCAAAATCTTCTGGATATGTTAAAGTGTTCTTAAGTTATAACCACTTATAATGACTCGGGGTAGTTGTAAAAAAATTGGGCTTGGTCCTGAAGCCCTAAAATCAAATGAATGCAAATGAACAAGGGGGCGTCCTGTAGAGTGAAAGCAAGCAGATATCTAGAAAATCGTGAAAAGTTGATGTAGAATATAAACACTATTTCATTATACAAACAAAAACATTTATATGCAAAAACTGAACAACTCCTTTAATCACCGAGCATTTCTACACATTTTTTAATTGTCCTTTTCCTAAGCCCATAACTTTTTCATGTTTTTGTTGCTGTCACTGTATGAGGGGATGTTTCTTTCATTTTGATATATAGACATGAACATAGGAACCATGTCAAACATACCAGGCAAGCCTGTACATACTGTAAAACCTGAATTAGGACAGGGGCTGATAATTAATGTTAATCTGAAATAATTAATAGCTAAATATTGTCAATCTTAACAAGCCTGAATAAATGTTTTGTAAAATAGGTCATATATTTTAATCTTGATAAATAAAGCACTTTATTTTTACCATGCTCCATCAGTCATGCATATTCACATAGCAAATTCAATTTGATTCTGCAACGATAAAGAAAATATATGAAGCATGTAAAACAGATATGTTTTAAGCCTATGTTTTCCTCATAGTGGCTCTGCTGTCAATGCACTCACTGGTTTGCAGCAGTAAAATTTGTACTGTGAGATTAACCCAGTTAATCTCCAAGTTTTTTGTTTCTTTGTATTTCCATTTTTCACTTCTATCCTTCCATAAGCCCTTCTAGATTTTTTGCTTGCAAAGCTACATGTGGGCTTGTTATATGCAAGACAGATTGTACTTTCTAGTGGTACCATTTAATATTCTGTGCCATGTAGTGGGAATCAGGAAAAAAATCCCAAAAGTGGTGTAATTGACAAAAAAATCACCCGTTGTGCCATATATTTTAATAGAATGGACAATATCTAACATGATTTTTGTGTGTGTGATTTTACAATTTAAAGATGGTGGCGCTCAGCTGCGGATATGTTAGGTGCCATGGTTGGGTTCAATCACGGCACCTAAAAGGTTAACTGCTGCAATCAGTGACAGGACTAACATCAGCAGTTCCTGGCAAGTGTCAGCTGTGTAATATAGCTGACACTTGCCACATATGGTTGATCCATGAGCCATTCACTACCGCCCGACACATATTTACGGTGGGTAGTCATGAAGGGGTTAAAATAAAAAAACTGTTATTAATAAGTTCAATTATATTTTAGTTACAATAAATTAGAACAGAATTATAGAAATTAGTAAATGGAAACCACATCCCAATATTTATAGTGCTAAATAAATTTTTTATAGTTTTATATTTGAACATGTCACTATTGGGCTTATAAACAATTCATCCATCTCATAAATACATACTTAGGGTACCTGTATAATTTCAGGCCACAAACAAAGGATCCATGGCCCATCATTTATGGCCTGTGTGTCATCAGAGTGTGGATTACTCTCACGCTGATGATGGAAAAAAAGGACCACTCAAGCCATAATAGGACATGCTCCAAAATTTGTGACTCAAGCAGTTAGCTGACATGGGGCAATGGAATTGACATCCAAGTGTGTGAGCTCATTTAAAAACATAGAGCTCTACAGTTGTTTAAAGTAGACTAGACTAAGTCTAAAGAGACATAAACATTAGAGGCTTCAAGTGATATTAGACCTTTATGTATTGGTATTCATACCATCTTGTGGAATTCACTGCTGGTAATAATTGATTTCATATTTTTAAAGATTGGATATTGTGGGACATGGAAATACCCAACATGTTTATGATTTTACTTGTTTTTTTTTTTTATTAGAATTTTTATGTAAGTCGGTAATATATATTTTATAATTGTAGATCCAGACAAATTTATTTGACGATTGAATTTTAAAAATGTTGGATTGTGTAATCCAGTGAAAAAAGGGGTATTATAATATCTAAATACCTGCTTCACAAACACAGTTAAACTTTGCACATACACATGTGTTTCACAATAAAAAACAGCAGCTATAGCGTTAACTAATCAGAGCTGCTGTACTCAGTATCATCACACTAAAATGTTACATTTCCTGAGACTGGTGCAGACCAGAACCAGTGTTCGAGTTGTGCAGCAGAAAACACTGCAGCAAAAGCTGGAAAGAGGGAGATTGCGCATGAGAAAGAACAAGACCTTTCTGAATAGGACAGAGAGAAAGAATATGTCTAAGGCTACATTCACACTGCCGCATGGGGGTCCTATATACGGCCGACGTATAAACGGCCGATATACATCCCCCATAGACGGCAATGAGAGTACGGTGCTCTACAGAAGCGGTATGGTGCAGCACACGTGCGGCACCGAACCGCTCCATACCCCAGAAAAAGATAGGACATGTCCTATCTTTTCCAGTATTATGGCGCTGTGCGCCATACATCCCTGTGGAGAGGGGCGGGGATGAGCAGTGCTCACCTCCTCCTCCTCTCCCCGCGTGCTGCCGTGTGCCCACCGTGTTATGGTACGACGGGCAATGGCAGTGTGAATTTAGCCTAAGCTGTAGAATCTCATCTACCAGACGATCCAGAGACATCTGCAGAGGGAGGACACTGGAGCACAGATACACCACAGCCTCCATACATAAGGTACTGAAATGACTGTCCCAGCCTGTAGAACTTGTCTTGGAATATTATTACTGTGGTTGCTGACTGAAGTGTACTGTTCAGAAGAATAAACTTTTCAAAAAGACTGTGGAATTTGTGCTTATCTATCTGGGCCTTATATCACGTAACTATACACCCTCCGAATCTTAAAAGAACTTGCCCCTGCTAGCCGATCGTGGTCTGCCGTGTGTGGCTGTTACAATTGTCATCTGAACTAAATACCATTGCAGACACCTTTGATAACTGTTCTAGCTGTTTATTGTAGCCTAGGGCTAAAGCACAGTAAATTACCAACATTCAGAGGTTGTTTGTAAGTAGGGGTCATTTGTAAGTTGGGAGTTCTTAACTAGGAGACCGCCTTTATACAGTTAGGCCCCTTTCACACTGCTGTTGTGGGGGCACCTATTTGCGGCCGGATATACCTACCCAAAAATGCCTACTCCACCCGGCCGCGGTACAGTGCACATACGCGTACACCACTGTACCATGCACAGAAAAAAGATAGATCACTCAATTCTCCTCCTCTCCAGCTTACGGCTGGCCGGGCAAGCAAACAGCAGTGTGAAAGAGGCCTAAGTCAAAATAATAATATCGATGCAATGCTTATATTAACCTCCTAGCGCTCCATGAAGTGCTATTACAGCTCATCACTGTATTGTAATCTGCCCAATCTAACACTTATAATTTGGAATTGCAGTAATCATACTTACACAAAGAATATATATGATATGTAACTAATGATATGCTCTGAACACCAAAAAAAATCAAAATTCAATTGTAGAACTAATGTTTTTTGTCTTTTCATCAATAAGGCATAGGCACCCCAAAATAGTCTATTTGAAAAGGCATCTCATCCCGCAAAAAGTAAGCCCTAGTATTGCCACATTAACAGAAAAACAAATATTGTATGCCTCAGAAAAGTGTACCCATATGCCACCTAAAATCCATTACATTCTACAGGGTATAACTGTCTAATGCATGGCCCTCCATCCATACAACAAGTAACGTGAACATGTGGGGGTCTCTGTATTCGGGAGAAATGACATAACAAATTTTAGGAAGGGTTTTCTCTTTTTATATTTTTGTGTGTAAATTGTACGGGCTAAATGAATGTATTACTGACAAAATTAGACCATTCTAAATTTAACTTCTCTTTTCTTTAAATTGCTATAAAGCTCTCAAAGGGTTAACTATTAGAGATGAGCGAACACTAAAATGCTCGGGTACTCGTTATTCGAGACGAACTTTTCCCGATGCTCGAGTGCTCGTCTCGAATAACGAACCCCATTGAAGTCAATGGGAGACTCGAGCATTTTTCAAGGGGACCAAGGCTCTGCACAGGGAAGCTTGGCCAAACACCTGGGAACCTCAGAAAAGGATGGAAACACCACGGAAATGGACAGGAAACAGCAGGGGCAGCATGCATGGATGCCTCTGAGGCTGCTTAATCGCACCATTATGCCAAAATTATGGGCAACAGCATGGCCATGACAGAGTGACAGAATGAAGCTAGATAGCATCTAAAACATCCAATAATTGACCCTGACACTATAGGGGACGGCATGCAGAGGCAGCGGCAGCAGCGGCAGGCTAGAGAGTGGCATGGCGACATACCCTAAATGGACTCAGGCTTCAAACCAATGGGTGGCAGAGAGGAACCAAAGGAGGTGAGCAAGAAGCGCTCAAATAATATCGCTACATGATAAAAGTTTGCCAGTATATTTTGTGGATTACACAGCAGGGTGGCGACAAAGTTAACATGGAAGCCATGAAAACAACCCAAAATTCTGCCTGACACAGCTCGTTTGATAAGGGGACCATGTATGCTTACAGTTCATGCCAGTCGCTGCACTGGCTGCCAGTCTCCTTTCGAATAGTTTAAAATAATAATAACCCTCATCCATAAAGCTCTGTATAATGCTGCACCCCCCTACCTCTCCTCTCTTATCTCAGTCTATCGCCCAACCCGTGCTCTTAGATCCGCCAGTGATCTTAGATTAACCTCTACCCTAGTGCGGACCTCCCACTCGCGTCTCCAAGACTTCTCTAGAGCTGCACCAATTCTATGGAATGCTCTGCCCCGGACTATCAGACTAATACCTAACCTCCAAAGTTTCAAACGTGCTCTTAAAACCCATTTCTTTAGGCAAGCCTATAACACTCATTAACTGCATGAAGTTTTAACTCTTCTACTAACCCGTCCTGTGTCGTCCTCCCATCTGTTATCCAGCAACCAACAGGCACCAGACTTCTCTGCAGTCCCATTCACCCTGGACCTGGTATATAAGATGACGGCTGAGTGGTTCAAGCGACAGCAATTCCATTTATTATATTTTTTTCTATTCCCTAAGAAGAATGGCTTGACCATTAAATATTCTTTTACCTCGTGTTACCCCATCATCTTCATAAACCGTAAGCTCTGGCGAGCAGGGACCTCACTCCTGTTGTTCCATACAAATGTTGTGCTCTGTTACATTACATTTGTATTTGTTTCCTATGATTTGTAAAGCGCTACGGAATATGATGGCGCTATATAAATAAAGATTATTATTATTATTATTATTATGGAAGCAGTGAACTAGTAGTAGATTAAAGGTGCTGCACTTAAAACTATGTTAGTTGTATCTTGGGATGGAATGTATGGAGGCAGTGAACTAGTAGTAGATTAAAGGTGCTGCAACTATGTTAGTTGGATCTTGTGATGGAGCTGGCGCTCTGCAGCCAGGCGAGCTTTCGCCAATCCAAGCCCCTGTTTCTAGGCTACTCCCCAAACAGCACTTCTAAGAACCTTTTGTATAAGAAACGAGCAGTTTCGAGTACCCTAATGCTCGACCGAGCATCAAGCTCGGACGAGCATGTTCGCTCATCTCTATTAACTAACACACCTTGAGGTGAATATATGGACATAACTGGCGCCTGAGGGGTCCTAGGGTGTAAGGTTTTAGCTAGCAGTTTCCCGCATTTATCCCCGTATTCGAAGTAATCTTTTTTAACCTTGTCTCTAAAACATAGGCTCTTTTGATCTAGTAATTGGAGGATCTTGTGTCTAATAGCTGAAATTTCCACCTTCAAAAGATCGGTTGGGATAGATTTCTTAGCGGTTTCTTTAGACCCCAGTTCAGGAAATAGGGAGCTCAGTTTTGCGGAATTTTCCTTTTTAAGTCGCGCCCCATGTGCCATAAACACCCCTCGGATAGATCCCTTCAATATCTCCCACCTAACTGGCATTGGAAGGTGTTGAGCCTGACTTGTGGAAATAAAATCTGTGATTACACTACGTACTTCAGCTTCACATAAGGCGTCGTTTAGCAGATTGTCGTTTAATCTCCAGGAAAACTCTTTGGTGCGTTTGCCCAGATGACCCAACCACCCATACACAGGAGCGTGATCCGACCAAAGGGTGGAATCAATAGCACTCTTAGGCTCGACCGAGCATCAAGCTCGGACGAGCATGTTCGCTCATCTCTATTAACTATCCTAAAATCTGTTTCTTATAATTGGAGGGGAGCAGATGTGTAGATGGGGTGATTCACAGAAGCTCTAATATTATATATTATATAATAGAGCCTTTTGACTCCCGAAAGGCTCTAATATTATATATTATATAATAGAGCCTTTTGACTCCCGAAAGAGTTATTCTGAAATCACTTCAAAAGTACAGAAAACAAAAATAATCCCCAAAAGAGTAAATTCTGAAATCACCTTAAAAATACAGAAAACCGATTTGTAAGTCGTGTGACATAAAATATTCAGACATTTTTAAAATGATGAAAACATAAAGCAGACAGATGGGAAAGGTTTGTTAGTTACTAATTTGAGTGTTAAAACGTATCCACCGAAATTTACCACTAACATGAAGTTAGTTACCACAACAACATGCCATAAAAAAAACTCTCAAAATCACTATGGTAAGTTAGTGTTCAAATGTAATAACCATATAAAGCAACAAATATCAGATTTGCCAAAAAGGTCATGAGAATTAGGCTACAACATGGCTGTGTCCTTAAAAGATAAGTAAATCACGGATATTTATGTGGAATTCATTGAATAATTTAAAAAAGTATTAATGTTTCCTCTAAAATGAAAAAGTAGACCTTACTTAAAATTAGGACCAATAACATCCATCGTAGAGTTATATGTTGTATCTATAAGAATATTGCTTTCACTGCACTCAAGAGAAATGCTGTGAACATCATATGTTGTAATTAGATTTTCTGAAAGCATTTGACAAAGTTCTGCATCAGAGGTTAATGAATACAGGGCACCATGATAAAATCAAAAATGACAGATTGAATAGAATTCTGGCAGCCCTCCAAAAAAGCTAGGAAATATAAAAAAATATGTCTTTTTGAAGCACATTTATTAAATTCTATAGTGACAAGTTTTGTGGATGTAGTCTCATAAATTTCTAATAAGAGCTCCAGAAGGAAAAAGGCAACACAATACATCAAACTACAAAATAGATTTAAAATGATAACAATTTGTCCAATGTATGTCTATACCATAGCTTACCTCATTAGCATGTCTTTATTTAGGATTTAGAAAGTGAAGCCCCATTTGGGACAGGAAACAATGGAAATTTCTTTGCACATCACTGAGGAGTATTTAGGCTCTAAATAATTGAATGAATAATTCATATTACATAAATCAATAAAATAACCAGATATACATAGTGAAACAAGTTAAACTTAGCAACATACTACACATTAATGTGTCTACGACAGAATTCTGTTATAGTTTGCACTAAAAAACTGTCTGGACCCCATTTATAAAGGGTTTTAGACAGTTTTCTGGCTCTCCTACAACTAGTTCGAGAAAGGGGCTTAGTATGTTAAAGGGAGCACGGCCTCACACCACAAAGTTCTTTGCGTGAAAAATATTGCTGACCCGACATTATGACTCCACATGGTAGGGTTTACAAAAAAAACTAGTATGCTATTTTTGTGTGATGTTAAAAAATATTCAAAAACCTTCCTCAAGGCTATTATAGAGCAAGGTTGGCCATCTACATGATCTACCTCATGTATGAATGCTAGTTTGGCCAATATTTATCTTTCTTAATCGCCACATATATACATATGGTCTAAAGAGGGAAGAATGGGACTGCAAATAATTTAAAACAGAGACTTTTCTGTGCAAGAACATAAACATAGGTGAATTTTAAATCCAGCATGCTGAACATTTCTGTGGGTGTTGGAAATTTAATGTAATTTAGTGCCTGATCACTGCTCCCTCTGCTGCCTCAGAGCTTCCATGTAATGAGATGCCCTAGAGACAGGAGTGTCTAGGACGTGGAGAGGGTGCAATTGCAACCCATCAGCTTTAAGTTAAACCATTGCCTAGAGAGCTTATTTTCAACTTGTAAAAAAAGATGAAATTTAGCAGAGATTTCAGAGTGAAACCCATTTCATCAGGGCAAGAGAGCATCCAAGTGAATGCTAGAATTATCATCTCCAAAGTCCTATGCAAATGAACTGAAAAGTCTCTTTTTTTGCATGAGACTTCTTACTTGGGTACTAGAATAAGCAGAATCTCCATAAACAATATTTATGTGTTCTGTTTGTTACAAAACTACAGATACGGGCATATAAAAACAATGATTGGAATGCAAGCTATATATAATGACCCAATTCCTAATGACTGTTAATGTCTTTATCTCTAGTTCTGTAGTAGCTGTGAAAGACTAAATCAGAGGAAGATATGCAAGCAGACTCCGACAAAGCAGCATCTTCTGACGAAGCAGGGTGCGAAATGTACTGTACGTTGGGGTGTTGGATAATGTGGTACTGGTTGGTGGAACATGGCGTCTAGTGGGTAACATGCCGATCTGGTAGTGGCCTTTCATCTCATGGTGTGAACACAGGGAATGGGCTAGCAATATGTTACTTATTATGTATGATTAGTGATATGCTTTATCCTATTGTTTATAATAGTGATGGGCCTAGTATTTTGGTATTAACTAGCATGAAGTGGCGTATATAAAATAGTGATTTTCCTCTCCAGGTCTACCCACACTATCCTTTTTCTTGTATTGTGTTTTTATGTGTCTCTTTAAATGTTTTTTTTTTGTTTTAATCAGATGTATTTTGTGTTTAATTGCTTATGTGATTGCTATTTCTTGTAATATTCTTGTAAGATTTAATTGTTACTATGATTTTGATATAAATAATTGGATATTTAGTATTGTTACTCAAGTGAAGGTTGTTTATGGGAAATTCATGGTATTTGGGTCTCTATAGATTGTGAGCTGGATAATTTGGTTGAATTTGGTTTGACTGCCCCTGTAGATGTTGATTATTTGTTTTTTCCAGCATCTTCATAAGAATTGTTTATTTAATGTATTCATATTAAAACCACCAGCTGTAACACATCCACACTGTGAACTACCTAGGATACACTGCGTGAAAGATTGAGTGTTAAAGGAAATCTGTCATCAGTTTTCCCCATTAAACCTAATCAGGTTCAAACAGAATTCTTCATACTGTAGCCCATTCTGTTTTTTCATAAGTTCATAGCTCAGATCTAGCTAAAATCACTTTTTAAAATGTTGGTGGCACCTTGCCAGGAGACTCATCACATCACAAGGGGTTTGTTTTCTCTTCAGACAAGTCACCTTGTGACTTGTCTCAACTCACTCATTCACCCCTTCCCTAGGCATTCTCTTCAGCGAATCATATATAGCCAACATCTTTATCAACTCCCTTATTCCTTCTCTTCAGGAATGAAGAAGGTTGGAACAAAGGAGCTGAGAGATATGTTTGCTGTGTGTAACTCACTGAAGAGGATTCCTTAGGGAGGAGGAATATGGGATGAAAGAGGGGGAAAGAGAGATGTTGGCTGTATATGACTCACTTAAGTGATGTGGCTTAAGACTCTCTTGGTAAAGACTCTTGGTGAGTCTCTTTGCAACATCCGAGCTATGGATTTCTATACAAAAACACATGGGACATAGTATTAAGACTGTTGTTGGAACCTGTCATTATATTTAATGGTGAACACCTCTACTAAACTTTACATGTGAAAATCTACATTCTGCTGATATATGTGGCAGAGATGGGCTTCTTCTATCAATAAGTTTAATGATTGTTCTCATTTGATGCATTGTAGATGATTTTGTGAGTTATTTTTCCATATATATTTAAAATATCTTTATTTTTATTTGTGTCTGCAATTATGGTGACAATTTCGATTTTTCTGCTCAAAGAAAATATTCCACCTCATTCTAGTAACCATAACAACCCACACTCTCACTTTTTGGCTCATTGTTTGTGCAGAAAGTTAAACCTACCTGTCTGTCTATATGATGCATCAAATGTACTATTTAACACATACCATTTTCTGCTTACTAAAATTATTGGTATTAGCATTGCTAGAGTATAGACTTTTAGTAAAAATAACCTCGGTGGGTTTTCAGGAATGAATTCAGAAGTAATTCATGTCCAAGACAGTTTTCAAAACAAGAATATATTGCATTATAGGAGAGCAATTATAATGGAGCATTCTTATGGGATACAAATCTGGTAAAACTGCTCTTTTAGCAAGAAATGTAATGGGCTTTTTAGTAGAAAGTGTTTATATGTTAATCTAAAATAACTTTTTAAAATATTGTTTGGTACCTCATGTAATTTATTTTAACAAGACTTTATCTTTGCTTAAAAAGCAAGGTTGTTATAGTAATAATGTACTTAGTAGTAAATAGACTTTAGTCTAATTTAAATTGTTTTCTTTCAATATTGGAACATAATTATCAAGCAATAAAATGCTTTGGTGATTTTTTTGCTGGGATCTAAAAAGTGTAGAATTACTTTATTAGTTCACAGTGGCACTACCATTTTATATAACCAGTGAAATTGTAAAAAAATGACAAAATAGCTATTGAAAAAAATATTACCCAAAATGAGCTCCATTACTTAGCAGAGCTTAGGATATTGCAGCTCTAAAATGTTGTGTGTTTTGTGCATTGTGTGTTGTTGAGCCAGTCTTATCAATAGTAGTTATCTATAGTTTAATTAAGCAAAAATGGTTCTTTATTAATCTTTAAATGAAATTTTCCATTTGTTGCCAGCTGCAGTTATTAATGTGCTTTAAGACATGTCATATAGCAATACTCAAAACCATTGATATGGTCAGAATATCAAGAATACTCTAAAATATAATGGAAAAAAATTACAAAATGGTCAGAATATCAAGACTACTCTAGAACATAATGGAAACAATAACAAGCCTTTGTATCATTGTCACTTTTAACTGTTTAAAAATTATAGTTTCTCGTTTGTTGCATTAGTTTAGCTCCTTAACAATTGGGGGCATTAGGGAGTGCTGCATCCACTTTTTAGCTTCTGCATGTGCTGTTACCTTTCATTTCTGTTCTTCCTTAAAGGAAATCTACCATCAAGCAATAAAAACATGGGACACCTACTCAAATATTCAGGCACTGTGAATATGGCAATCTTCCTATATTTGTTATCCATGGTATTATTCCTTCTTATTTCTTTATAATTATGCTAATTAGCCTGAGGGGCTACCTATCAAATCTGTGTCCTGGCTATAAAGATTATTACACTGTCTCACACCCTGCTCCCTCAGCACTTCCTTTCATGTATATTCATGCATTTCTCTTCGTCACAAGCATGCTTTTGCTTAAAGGGAATCTGTCGCCATGATTAACCTACCTAAAAAACTGCTATATTGTGTAGGGCTATGCTTACACATGCAGCCAAATCTTCACTTCAGAAATGTGCATGTTAGGCTGTGTTGTAGCAGAGCACAGAGGCTCCATCTCCACATCTGGAGGGATAGCAGGTGGTACTGTTGTTGCTGTGGAGTCCTGATGTGCTCTAACACCCACCAAAGCTCTCCAGCCTAATTTGCATATTTCTAAAGCTAATTATGAAAAGAGCAGCTTAAAAATAAGTACAAGGCCATGGGTGGCATGTGTGGGTAAAGCCCTACTTAATGTAACAGTAGTTGGTTCAGATAGGTAAATCATGGTGATGAATTACCTTTAAAGAAGGACAGTTTCTTTTATTTTGTTATGGTAGCACAATTAGAGAGTTGGTGAACTTCTGAGCACCTATAGAAAACAGGATAAGAAAACTTTTCAAAATATTGAGAAATATATATGTTTGTGTCTTATTTCCAACATTCATCTCACTATTAGTTTAATATATTCACCAAAAAGTAAAGTAAATTGCTGTCTAAACCAAGTTCAATGCGTTCCCACAGGCAGCATCATCTAAATGTTTAATAATCATAACATTAAATTAATAGTCAAAAGAAGAGCCATAATACAAATTAAAACCAGGAATTCATCTGTTACAATGCCTTCATGTCTGATGAATGTAACACGAAGGTGTAGTAAAAGATGATGAAAATGTGCCAGACTAGTTTAACTTTAACAGGAGGTAACAGGAGCATAACATGGAAAGTGTATTTCAATATGAAAGAATGTCTTCATTGTAGTGTTTGTACTTGTCAATATTCTGCTGACTGACAAGCGAATGTAAAGATAATTTGTGTCATTCATTTATTTCAAAGGCAATTGTGTTTCAGTGTTCAATGCAACACAATGCACTGAACAGATGATAATTATGAAGCAATGTTCAGTTGTAGAAGAAACAGAAACATACAGCATTCTTGTATACATTTAAACAAAATTTTCCCGTGGGTAGAGAGAGGTGGCTCAAATAAAAGAGACCCATGTTCTTAAAGAACTCAGTTCTCTTATTGCTGTACCGCTGTCTAAAATCTTCAGGGATTCCGTAATGTCTGGTGTGGTGCCAAGTGACTGGCGCAAGGCAAATGTGGTGCCAATATATAAAAAGGGCTCTAGAACTTCGCCAGGCAATTACAGGCCTGTAAGCTTAACTTCCATTGTGGGGAAAATACTGGAAGGGTTAGTAAAAGACTACATACTGGAGTATGTGACATCAAATAGTATAATAAGTGACAGCCAGCATGGGTTTACTAAGAATAGAAGTTGTCAAACTAACCTTATCTGCTTCTATGAAGAGGTGAGCAGGTGCCTGGATGGAGGAGCAGCTGTGGATATTGTGTTCTTGGACTTTGCAAAGGCATTTGACTCTGTCCCTCATAGACGCCTGATGGGTAAAATTAGGGCTATTGGTTTGGCAGAAAGCATTTGCAATTGGATTGTAAACTGGTTAAAGGATCGTATCCAGAGAGTTGTGGTCAATGATTCCTACTCGGAATGGTCACCAGTTATGAGTGGTGTACCCCAGGGTTCTGTGCTTGGCCCACTACTATTTAATATATTTATTAATGATATAGAGGTAGGAATTAATAGCACTGTGTCTATTTTTGCAGATGACACCAAACTGTGTAGTGTAATACAGTCTATGGAGGATGTTCATAGGCTGCAGGGTGACTTAGACAAACTGAATGTTTGGTCATCCACTTGGCAAATGAGGTTTAATGTGGATAAATGTAAGGTTATGCACCTGGGGGCCAATAATCCAAAGGAAAAATATGTACTTGGGGGAGTAAATCTGGGAGAGTCCCTTGTTGAGAAGGACCTGGGGGTACTAGTAGATCATAAATTGAGTAACAGCATGCAATGTCAAGCAGCTGCCTCTAAAGCTAGAAGGATCTTGTCATGTATGAAAAGTGGTATGGACTCTCGTGATAGGGATGTAATATTACCACTATACAAGGCATTGGTTCGGCCTCACCTGGAATATGCTGTCCAGTTCTGGGCACCGGTCCATAAAAAGGATGCCCTGGAGCTGGAGAGGGTTCAACGTGGAGCCACAAAAATGATAATGAGTATGGAGGGTCTTAGTTATGAGGAAAGATTAAAACAACTGGATTTATTTAGTCTGGAAAAGAGACGACTACGAGCGGACATGATTAATTTATATAAATGTATGAATGATCCATACAAAAAATATGGTGGTAAGTTGTTTCAGATTAAATCAAATCAAAAGACAAGGGGGCACTGTCTCCGTTTGGAGAAATCAAGGTTTAATCACCAGAGGCGACAGGGCTTCTTTACTATGAGAACTGTCAATCTGTGGAATAGCCTGCCTCAGGCACTGGTCACAGCAGGGACAGCGGAGAGCTTTAAGAAGGGTCTAGATGCCTTTTTAAACCTAAATAACATTGATGGTTATGTTATATAGAATTGTTTCCCCTAAATCCGTTCCTCATCCAATCCCTTCCCTTCCTTGGTTGAACTTGATGGACAAGTGTCTTTTTTCAACCGTATAAACTATGAAACTATGTTTTTGGACAAGTTAACTTAAACCGTTACATAATGTAGATGCATGTCGCCTTTAGGTCAGGTCTTCTATTACTGTCTTGAATCATCTAGAGCTGGGCCCCATTCCTTAGTGCCCAACAAATAATCAGTTGTCTCTGCATCTTTAAGAAGCAGGGAATACAGGCAGTCCCCGGGTTACATACAAGATAGGGTCTGTAGGTTTGTTCTTAAGTTGAATTTGTATGTAAGTTGGAACTGTATATTTTATCATTGTAATCCCAGCCAGAACTTTTTTGTCTTTGTGACAATTGGATTTTAAAAATGTTGGGTTGTCATAAGAACCAGGATTAACAATAAAGCTTCATTACAGACACCTTTGCTAACTGTTACAGCTGATTATTATAGCCTAGGACTAAAGTACAATAAATTACCAATATCCAGTGGTCCATATGTAACTAGGGGTCGTATATAAGTCGAGTGTTCTTAAGTAGGGGACCGCCTGTATTGATCAGCACAGATTCTTAGATTGTGCAGGGGTGCTTTTGGAGTACAAGTGATAATTCTACAAAACGTAGTGTAATAACCACAGGACCATGAATTTACATGAAGATATCACAGCAAAGTGTAGCATTTGGAAAGTCAATATGTTTAAGTGTCTTTCAGTGTGTCTAGGAAAACCCTTTACACAAGCTATGAGAGTCCAAATATTCCTTTAGCTAATATTCAGTACAACAAAATCAGTAAGCCACCCAATAAAAAGACTCCTAGGGAGCTGTATGACAGCTTACAATGTGGTATATGAATATGTGCTTGATCTTGTAGAGCAAAATATCACTAAACTAGCTTAAAGTAAAGAGACATTTAGTGACCATCTCGAAATGTTAAATCAACCTTAACTTGAATTTAACCTTCAACCTTGAAAGCAGTGAAGATTTCTACCAATTTCAGTATGTTTAATACTTTAATAGTTCTCTCTATAGACATCTTTCAGATTCTATTAGTTGTAAAATACACAGTTTCTCTGTTCACTGTAAATTGCTCAAAACTATTCCCACCTTGCAAACCAAGATATTCATTTATATATCTTGCCTTTCATCACTTTTGGAAACTTAACCTCAATTTCCATACTTGTAATGGTATGCTGCTGAATATTCATGCTGAATAAATCAGAATAAAAGTAATAATTTAATATGCCCTACTATTTGAGAAACGTGAAGAATTACCAGTTCCATTATCTTTTTTTCCTTTTTGCTATTCATTGTTATATCATTTTATAGCAATAAAGAACTATTACATTTAAATGCATCTCAATGACTTCACATCTCTACATGGACACGTAACAAATATGCTTTGTCTATCATTTAGCTTAGATTTTTTTCTGTGTTCAGGTACAGAAAGGTTTGATTGTTTTGGGCGACTTACTACAAATGCCCTTTATTGCTGTGTTATCTGAAGGATTGATGCATCTCTGGTTAATAATGTAGGTATTGTCTATTGATGTGATATATGTGTTTCTTAGGTGGTCTGTTTGGGTGATGGCATGTAGTATAATGCCACAAGGTGACCATCTCAAGGGAGAAATATGTTATCAATTGTGTTTTTCACGTTTATGTACATAATGTTTGGCGGTTTGTGGTATATGTGTCTTCTTATTTTATTGTGATGGAGACTAATCATCCAGGGTGCTGTTACATGTCAGACTATTACTATGCTTGGTGGGTAGTTCAAAGCTTTTTTTACCTAGTGATGATATAATAGACTTGTTTTAGCATTCTGACATCACAAAGTGGAGTTAGAAAGTAGTATTTGAATAAAACGTCCTACCATAAAGGAAATTTACTGAATCTATCAAAATATATTGTTATCCATGACCTCCTTCCCTTTAAAGTACTTTTAAAATTATGCTAATAAGCTAGAAGAGCTCTGGGGAAGCATAATCAGACCAATTCCATGCTGTAACTTCTCACTGTTCAGGAGAACTCCTCCCCTCCCATTGTCTGCTACCAAGAAATTATATCAGGCAGAGGAAATGGTGAAATGCTGAGGGAGAAGGGGAAGGGTAACTGCTTCTGCACAGTGTGACAGCCTGTTTATTATAGCATGGAGGTGGATTATATATATAAATTATAGCATGGAGGTGGTCTGGTCACACACCCCAGAGCTCTTCTGCCCCATTACTATCATTTTAGAAGTTGATTTTAGTAGGAATGAAGCTTAGAAAACAAATGTAAGATTATTACAGTCGTGGTGCCTGGATCTTTAAGTAAGCGTCCTTTGTTTATCACGATAAATGGTAGATTTCTTTTAAGTTTGTATTAGAAGCAGGCTAAAAGTGAGTTGCAAGTCAGTAACAGCAGCCAGGTGATTGTTCCTGCATCAGTTTATAGACCAAATAATGCTTTAGATAGAGGCGGAACTGCAAGATAATGGTATAGACAAACTATAAAAACATTAACCCATCAGTGTTGGGCTGGCCTACAAGAGTTATCAGAGTATCCTCTGGTGGTCCCAGGCTCTGACCAAATATTGGACGCCAGTAGTACGCCAGAAAACAACTGCATTTTGATGCTTCTACTGTCTACTTTATAGGATCTGAAGGAGGTTGGGCCCCCAAAATAATTTTATTAGGTAGACCCAAGGAACTGATGTCCAGCACTGGTCACAAATATTAAATGTGGTGCATCTTTAGAATCCCTCTTGATAAAGAGACTCCTTCACTTTACTCAAGATTCAAGCTTTGCTCAGCATTTCATTCAATTGGCCTGATCACACTAGGCTGCCAATATGATCCTATTGTGATATATCACATCAACTTGTGCCAGCAGTCATGTTAGTATAACATCTACACGGTCAGTTCATTTATATAGAAATATGTTAGTCATGTAGACCCTCAATTTCATTGTCATCATTCAAAATATTACATTTCTACACAGCATTAACCACCAGGAACTTAACATTAATCTCAAAATCATTTTCTTTGCAAATTAAGGAAACCATCATCTTCTGAAGTAATAAATAAGTTACAATACCAGACCACCCACATTATTTCTTCATATTTGAATCAAAAGTTATCTTCAAGTCTGAGACAAGAGACATACGTCCTTTAACACTAACCTGCAAAGAAATGTTTTATCTACAACATCATTTACCATTTATCAGAAAATATCTGACATGGAACAATACAACATACATTGTATATATAAAAGCCTTTTAGTGAAAAGCTACAAAAAATATAATAATAATAATAATAAATAAATAAATAAAAGGCAATCTGCCAGAAACCATGCGGTGCATAACACACAAGTAGCCTGGCAGAAGTTCTAATCAAAGGTACGGTAAGAGAAAGTTTAAATGTGTTATGCTTCTGTTATGTCTTCATATTATTTATGAGTACTGCATAATTCTGAGACCCCTATGGTGCTGTATAAGACGGTGGCTTTTAGCGTGAGATCCCATAAATACCCACCTGCTGCTCTGTTCTTTAGGGAGATTTTGATAGATTTTGTGCAGCTTAGAAGCACATTAGAATAACCTGTAACTGAATGAGATTCACGCTCAATCATACCTTAAAATACAAAGATTATGAAAGCAAGTAATAAGTAAGTAATAAGCAAGTAATAAGCTTAAAGGGGTATTCCAGGAATAAGCATAATTTATATACAAAGGGTACTCAAAATCTAAGCTAATATGTAATTAGTTGTAATTTTGCTCCCCTTACCGTAATGGAGAATTAAAATGCTACTGGCCCTTTAATCAGTCCCTTGATTTTCTCAGTGTGGAGCAGACACAGCACAGATTATGGCCGCTGGTCACATGTCCACATCACATGTCCCACACCAGCCTGGACAGGTCATGTGATCACCACTATGTTTGGCTGTAGTCGGTTGGTTGCAGTGCATCCAGTATGGTCAGTGTTGTGGTGATGGCAGTTACACATCATTACTATGGTAACTGAGCAAAAAAGTCTGTTAGATCATCACTGGGAGCATAAGAGGCAGGCGGAGTTACTGAGAACGCTTTCACTGAACTTAGATATATGGTTGTTAACCTCCCTATTGAAGAACACTTTTCACTGAGGGGGGATGTAGGGAGTATAGAATGGTTAAAACTTAACCTTTATTCGATTAAATATATTAAAATGTTCTGATTCACAATAATAGATAGTGTAACCAGTGTAAACCTAACACCATTGAGTGTGCATATTAGGTGAAATAAAAGAACCCAGACTGCAGGTGAATAGTCACTGTACAGGTCTGGACTAATAGATATCAGAGGAGGCTGAAAAAATTGTGATGATTGGGTAGTCTGAGTTGCCAACCTATCAGTCCATTAGTATTAGCATGTTCTGACTGTATAGTGCTGCTCAATAGATTACTATCCCCCACTAGCTCTCCTATAAACAGTTTTATTTGATCCGACGCGTCCTGAGTGCATCATCAGGGATCATATATACTAAATTTATAGACTAGACTCGGATAATCTTTTTCAATCAGTCTATCTAAACACTGATACAGCGCTCCCCCGATTGATGATATGGCCGGCGCCCGGGGAACGCCGGGTTATAAAGCTTACGCCACGCCCTCCACTGTCCTCACAGGGGGCATCAACCATGGGAAGGGCCTGGTGAACATACCCCTCCGCACTGGGGCCGTCCGTTCAGGTCAAAGATGTGACCGTACGTCATAGGCCTACCGGTCATGTGACCCACGTCCGAACGCCTAAGGACCGCCCCGTTATGACGCGGGTCGCAATCATTGGAGAAGTGCGGCGAAAATAAACATAGAATAGCCACTCCGTCTGATTGTGTAGCAACGGATCATAGGTAAGTTAATGTTAAAGGAATTAAAAGGATGCTTATCACTTAGCATCCCCGAGGGGTATTGTGAAGTTCGATCTCCATAAGGACTATCTAAAGAGACAATGAAGAGTTAACACATAATGATGTAATGGGGTAGTGAAGCCCTATAGCCGTGGTCAAGTTAGATGAAATGCCAATCAATGAATATATCTATAAGTCGGATATGGAGACCTATAGAGATAAGGAGCGTTAGATCAAAATAGGCCGATATGGTACTGTGCATCAAACATAAAGCATCCTAGGCTATGAAGAGTGGATAGAACCCTATAGTTCTGCACCTGGTTACTAGATGTGACATAACCAATGCTTACTAGGTGGGCACCGTCACTTGGAGCCATAAATGTAGGCAGGTGAACGAACTTACAGAAACTGGTGAAGACAACTCTCATTAAGACCTCTGGCTCAATGGTCCTAAGGGTTAATTCCACGAGTCTCCTTTTGACAATCAGCCTGTCCCCAGTTTCCCTCCACCGTGGGGTGTCTAAACCTTCTCGGGACCTAAAGCGTAAACACTGTGTTACTGCTAGGTCATTCGCAAAGTGTCAGCTAACTGTCGTATCCCGATGTTTTTTAATGTCGCCAACCATTCCTGTATCCTGATTTCCACCTGTCGATAGATTTAGCCCACATAGTGAACGGGCACGGGCATGTAGCAAATATACCACTCCTTCAGTACGGCAGTTGGAGTAGTCCTGATGGAGAATGTCTCCCGCCAACTCACCTCTGAAACGTGTCCCCAGAAGACCTGTGGCAACACTGCATCAACCGCATTTGAGTTAGCCGGTCCGCAGGCGAAAGCCATGTCGTTGCAGCTCGACCGGTTTCCAATGGCTATGAACAGCCTTATCCCGTAAATTTTCACCTCTCCTATATGTAATAGAAGGGAACGGTTGCAAGCAATCTTTAAGATCCGGGTCTGCCTCATATGCCCCAATATTTTTTTCAGGATCTGTTTAAACTCACTTCAGCTTTGGGGTGTCGAAAGTGCAATAAGGCGTATAGAGTCTTGTTCTCTCTCTGATTCGGGGCACAGAAGGTCACTCTCTCTGGAGGCTATGCAATTGTTTTTTCTAGGAAACCCTCTCTCTAGAAGTCTATCCGTGAGGTCTCTAGATTGGGTCAAAAAGTCCTCCGTATGGCTGCAATTGCGGCGTAGTCGGGAACTGCCCCTTAGGTATGCCCCCGCTTTAGAAGAGTTGGGTGACAACTCTCCCGCACATACGTTGGCCGTTTTCTTTCCTGTGTACCCTGGTTCGATTGACCCTCCATAGACTTGTGGATGCGTACATCAGAAAGAGATGGATTTCTCCTGGATTTCGCTAGTAAATTTTAGGCCAAGATCATTGATGTTTAGTGCCTGGACGAAATCCTGGAAGTCTGATGGAGTAGAGGTCCACAGGATGAGCACATCGTCTATATATCGGAGCCAGATGGATATTAAGGATATTCATCTGGCATTTTCTTCCGAAAAGACGATGCGATCCTCCCCCAGCCCAGGATAAAATTGCTTAGCTGGGGGCCATTGGTTCCCATAGCTGTACCCCTCAGCTGGTGGAAGAAGCCTGGCTCTCAAAAAGGAATACATTGTCTTTCCAGGATGATCTCAGCAGATCTATAACAAACGGTTTGATCCTGCCAATTGTGTGCCTCTTGTGCTTAGAAGGCCCCTACTGCCTCGCATCCCTTGGCGTGGGGTGGGAGGAGTATAAGGCCTCAACGTCCAGACTCGTCAGATAGTTTTTTTTCGTCCAAGCAACATTCCCTTCATTTGTTTTGAGGACAACTCCATCGTGTCACCACTTAGGCATGGGAGCTTCTGTGACAAAGGGTCTGAGTATTTGGTCCACTAGAGGCTTAATGTTCTTGTTTAAGCGTGTTATCAATAATATCCAAGACAAATAGCCGCCCCTTGAGAGGCTCCTTTTAGGGTAAAACCTTTGCACCTTAGGACGGCTGTGTAAAAAGTGGTTTGTTGTTGGGAATTTAGGGAGCAAGAAATTGTGCTTTGCTTCAAATGAGATGGTCCGTAATGGCCCTCAAAAGGGTTTTCAGTTCCCCTAGAGAATTTTTCCATGGGTTACATGGAAGGCAACGATAGCCTTCATGTCAGACAGTTTGGATTCGCATATTTTGATATATTACTGCCCGCTCGGTAGGGACAATATTCCCCCCTTTATCCAAGGGTTCACCGCGATTTGGGTTCATCCTTTCCAAATTTACAAAGGGACTGTTACTCCTCAGAAACTAAGGTATTAAAGGGTCAGTGTATGCAACATGTCAGTTGTCTAAGTTCCTCAGTGACCACAGTCCACAAATAAATCAACATTTGCGGACTACGACTGCTGGGTTCTTACGACTTTTCTCTTTAAGGGAAGTGACGGTCCCATAACCCGGTTCCCTCTCTCGATACTGTATATAGGTCATCAGCCAATCCATGTCTCCAAGATACAGGACTCACTGATCCCAACAAGCACACCTTTTTCGTTTTGTTACTAAAAATGTTCCATTTAAGCCTCCTGGCAAATAAATGGACGCCTTGACCCATGTAAAATGAGTCAAAAACGAACAGACGGGCACAAACGACAACCATTTATGAGCGAGATTATCTCTGCTCTCTAACTGATAAGAAAGTTAAGTTGAGATGTCCTTGTCTGTGGTGGTCCTATGTGAGACTACTTTTTGCACGTTAGTGTTTTGGTCCCCATCTCAATATAGCTATGAGATCGGTGGGTTGTGGATTACAAAACCCCCCGCAGCACCCCTATGTGATGTTACCCTTCCCTTTGGCCTCCCCGTATACTCTACTCTCTGAGTTGCCTGCGCCCTTGGTGTTGAGAGGACACCGGGGATGGATGTTCTGAACAGTAGTGTCACTCTCAGAGGTTGACAGATCAGGGGTTTTTGGCCTTGTGGAGTTTGGGTCGTATTTAAGTGTGTAAAAAAATCATATGCCTTTTTACTTTTCAACTCCATGGAGGTCGCGCTGATGAAACTGAAAATGTTTTGCGTCCTTGATGCTGGTGGTGAATTTATTACTGTCTGCTGCAGAGTTTTATTTTGTTGTCAAATCCCCACCCAGTTGTCCTTTAGAGACCTAACTGTGGAATATCACTCTGGAGTAATTCATAGTGTGTTTGTAAAGGAGAGATTTTCCCTCTCTAGGAGTAATTCATCAACCGAAGGAACACGCTGTAATTTCCTCTTCCCACCGAGTTTGTGTTTAGTGTCTTTAAGCGTGGGGGGAGGGGTAATAGGGATCCTCAGACTCGGGGACAATCTTATTTTTTAAGTAATTTCAAGACTCTGAATTCCCCACAGGATTGGTATATTCTGTTATAGGCCTGGTGAGGGAACTAAAAGCTGGTTTTGATGGAGACTGATTGTCCAGACAGAGGGAGTTCACCCTAGAACACCACACGCCTGGGCTCTCGCTTGCATGTATCGTACAGAGATCTGCACATACAAACCCCGCCAGACCTGAATAGAGAAATATGTGATACTTAAAAACGTTTCACTGAATTAGATATACTGGTTGTTAACCTCCCTATTGAAGAACACTTTTCCTGAGGGGGGGTGTAGGGAGTATAGAATGGTTTAAAACTAACCTTTATTCCATTAAATATATAAAATGTTCTGATTCACGATAATAGATAGTGTAACCACAGTGTACCACCATTGAGTGTGCATATTAGGTGAAATAAAAGAACCCAGACGGCAGGTGAATAGTACTGTACAGGTTTGGGACTATTAGATATGCAGAGGGAGGTGAAAAATTGTGGATGATTGGGTAGTCTGAGTTGCCAACCTATCAGTCCATTGTTAGCATGTCTGGACTGTATAGTGCTGCTCTAATAGATTAACTATCCCCCACTAGCTCTCTATAAACAGTTTATTTGATCGCGCGTTTCCGAGTGCATTCATCAGGGATCATGATATACTAAATTATAGACTAGACTCGGATAATCATTTTCAATCAGTCTATCTAAACACTGTACAGCGTTCCGCATTGATGATAGCGGCAGGCCCCCGGGAACGGGGTAATAAAGATTACGCACCCACTGTCCTAAGGTGGTCAATGGAGTGGACAACTCAGGGCCGCCGTCTGGTACCCTGTAACGGACCTCTCGGAACGCCTAAGGACCGCCCGTATGATGCGGGTCGCATCATTGGAGAAGGTGCGGGCGAAAAAAACAATAGAATAGGCCACTCCTCGATATGTGTAGGACACGGATTATGAGGTAAGTTTAAATGTATAAAGGAATTAAAGGATGCTTATCACTTAGCATCCCCGGAGGGGTTTGAAGTTGCGATCTGCCAGTAATGGACAGTCTAAAAGAGAAAATGAAGAGTTAAACATCATATATAAGTGTTGGGGTAGTGAAGCCCTATAGCTGTGTCAAGGTAGATGAGATCCAATCAATTGAATATATCTAAGTGGATATGGAGATCCATAGAGATAAGGAGCGTTAGATGCAAATGGCCGATATGGTACTGTGGATATAAAACATATAGGCTTATAGAGAGTGGATATGAAGGCCCTATAGTTCTGCACCTGGTACTAGATGTGACATAACAATGCCTACTAGTGGGCACGTCATTGGAGCATAAATGTAGGCAGGTGAACTGAACTTACCGGAAACTGGTGAAAGACAAACTCTCATTAAGACGTCTGGCTCAATGGTCCTAAGGGTTGTAAATCCATCGAGTCTCCTTTTGACAGATCAGCCTGTCCCCGTTTCCTCCAACGTTTGGGTGGTCTACCTTCTCGATGACTGAACGGTAAACACTTGGGGTTACTTGGGTAACCCAAGTGTTTACGCTGGGTCACCTGGTTCTTATTTTCTTTCACCTATTATGCACATCAATGGTGTTAGGTTTACACTGTGGTACCATATCTATATCTGTGAATCAGAACAATTTAATTATTTAATCGAATAAGGTTAAGTTTTACCATTTCTATACTCCCTACATCCCCCCTCAGAGAAAAGTGTTCTTCAATAGGGAGGTTAACAACCATATATCTAAGTTCAGTGAAAGCGTTTTGAAAGTATCACATATTTCATCTATTCAGGGAATGGCGGGGTTTGTATTTGCAGATCTCTGTACAGATAATTGGACAAGCGAAGCCCAGAGCGTGTTTTCTGAGGGTGAACTCCCTCTGTCTGGACAATCAGTCTCCATCAAAACAGCTTTAGTTCCCTCACCAGGACCTATAAAGAATATACCAGATCCTGGTGGGAAATTCAGAGTCTTGAAAATTCTTAAAAAATAGATTGTCCCAGAGGTCTGAGGACCTATTACCCCTCCCCACGCTTAAGACACCTAACATCAAAAACTCGGTGGGAAGAGGAAATACCGGTGTTCTTACGGTGATGAATATACTCTAGAGGAGGAGAAAATCATCCTTTAAACACACTAGTGAATGAATACTCCAGACGTGATATTGACACAGTTAGGTCTCTAAAGGACACTGTGGGCTTGACAAAATAGATAAACTCTGCCAACGACAATGGAGAAATTCACCAGCCAGATCAAGGAAGCAAACATTTTCAGTTCAGCCGACCTCCAGGAGTTTAAAGATAAAAAGGCTGTATTATTTTTTAACACACTAAATATGACCCAAACTCCACAAGGCCAAACCCCTGATCGTCAACCTCTGAGAGTGACACTACTGATCAGAACATTCCGTGCTTCAATCACCAAGGGGCGCGAGGGACACTCAGAGAGGAGGTAGACGGGGAGGCCACGAGGAAGGGTGAACGGGGTTGAAATCAATAGGGGGTGCTCGGGGGGGTTTTGTATCCAACAACCCACCGATCTCAGGCTATTATTGAGAGGGGACCAAAAAACTACGGGCAAAAAAGGTCTCCATAGGACACAGACAACTGCATCATCAACTAACTTCTTATCAGTTAGATGAGGCAGAGATGAATTCCTAAGTAAAGGTTTGTGTTTGTCCGTCTGTCGTTTTGACTCATTTACATGGGTCAAGGACATCATTTATTGCCAGGAGGCTTAAATGGAACAAGTTTTTTTAAGTACAATAACCGAAAAAGGTGTCTTGAGTGGGGATCAGTGAGTCTGATCTGGAGACTGGATGTGATGATGGACCTATTACAGGAATCAGAGAGGGAAACCGGGTATGGGACCGTTCACTACCCTTAAAGAGAAAAGTCTAAGAACCCAGCAGTCGAGTCCACACATGTTGATTATTGTGGGACTTTGTCACTGAGGAACTTAGACAACTGGACAGTGGCATACACGACCCTTTAATAACCTTAGTTCGAGGAAAGAACAGCCCTTGTAAATGTTGGAAAGGAGACCAAATGTGGTGAACACTCGGATAAAGGGGGGAATATTGTCCTACTCGAGCGGGCAGAGATATATCAAAATGTGCGAATCCATACTGTCTGACAGTGAAGGCATCGTGCTTCCCATGTAACCCCATGGAAAAATTCTCTAGGGAACTGAAACCCTTTTGAAGGGCGCATACAGGAAATCTCATTAGTGAACAAGAGCACAATTTCTGCTCCCAAATTCCCAAACAAAGCCACTTTTTACAGCCTTCCTAAGGTGCATAAGGGTTACCCTCCTTCAAGGGACGGCCTATTGTCTCTGGGATTACAGCTTAACCCAGAACATTAGCTCTATGTGGACCAATCTCAGACCTTGTCACAAGCCTCCCATCCTACGTGCGTGACACGATAGGACTGTACTCAAACAAATGAAGGAATTGTGCTGGACGAGAAAAAAAACTATCTGGCGAGTCTGGACGTTGAGGCTTCTACTCCTCCATCCCCACGCCAGGGATGCGAGCGAGTAGGGGCCTTTCTAAGCACAAGGGGCACACAATTCGGCAGACATTAACGGTTGGTATAGATCTGCTGAGATTCATCCTGGAAAAAAGTTATTTATTTTGAGAGCAGGTCTTCCACCCAGCAGAGGGGTACAAGCTATGGGGCGCCAATGGCCCCCAGCTACGCTAATTTATACCTGGCTGGTTGGGCGGATCGCATCGTGTTCGGAAGAAAATGCCAGAGGATATCCTCAATTCCATCTGGCTGATGATATAAGACATGTGACTCCTGTGCGACCTCCACTCCAGGATCTTCGCAGGCACTACAATCAACGATCTTGCCAAAATTACTAGCAAAATCCAGGAGAAATCCATCTCTTTCATGGATGTACGCATCACTAAGTCTATGGAGGGGTTAACTCGAACCAAGGTACACAGGAAAGAAAACCGCCCACAGTCTGTGCGGTGGGAGAGTGTCACCCAACTCCTCTAAAGCGGGGCAACCTAAGGGGCCAGTCCTCAGACTATGTAGCCATACGGAGGACTTTTTGACCCATCTAGAGACCTCACGGATAGACTTTAGAGAGAGGGATTTTTTGCCTAGAAAAACCATTATCATAGCCTTCCAGAATGCACTGAGAGAGGACCTTTCTAGTGCCCCGAATCAGAGAGGAGAACAACGACGATACGCACTTATGGCACTTTCGACACCAAAGCTGAAGTAGTTAAACAGATCCTGAAAAAATATTGGCTCATTCTGAGGCAGGACCGGATCTTAAAGATTGCTTGCAACCGTTCCCTTTCTATTACATATAGAGAGGGAAAAATTTACGGGATAGGCTGTTCATAGCCATCTGGAACCGGCTCGAGTGCAACGAATGGCTTTCGCCTCGGACCGGCACCTTCAAATGCGGTGACTGCAGTGTTTGATCACTGGTCCTTTTGGGACACGTTTCAGAGGTGAGCACGGGGGAGACATCAACATCAGGGACTACTCCAACTGCCGTACTGAAGGAGTGGTATGTATGTCACATGCCCGTGCCCACTCAACTCTGGGAGCAAAACCCATCGACCGGAGTGAAAATCGGGATACAGGAACATGTTGGCGACATTAAAAACCATCGGGACGACAGTAGCTAGGCCCACTTTGGATTTATGACATAGCAGTAACCCCAAGTGTTTACGCTTTCAGGTCATCGAGAAGGTTAGACCACCCAAACGTGGAGGAAACTGGGACAGGCTGATCTGTCAAAAGGAGACTCGATGGATTTACACCCTTAGGACCATTGAGCCAGACGGTCTTAATGAGAGTTTGTCTTTCACCAGTTTCCTGTAAGTTCAGTTCACCTGCCTACATTTATGGCTCCAAGTGACGGTGCCCACCTAGTAGGCATTGGTTATGTCACATCTAGTAACCAGGTGCAGAACTATATGGCCTTCATATCCACTCTCTATAAGCCTAGTATGCTTTATGTTTGATGCACAGTACCATATCGGCCTATTTGCATCTAACGCTCCTTATCTCTATAGATCTCCATATCCGACTTAGATATATTCAATTGATTGGCATTCTCATCTACCTTGACCACAGCTATAGGGCTTCACTACCCCATTACATCTTATATATGATGTTTAACTCTTCATTGTCTCTTTTTAGACTGTCCATTACTGGCAGATCGCAACTTCATAATACCCCTCCGGGGATGCTAAGTGATAAGCATCCTTTTAATTCCTTTATACATTAAACTTACCTCATAGATCCGTGTCCTACACATATCGAGGAGTGGCCTATTCTATTGTTTATTTTCGCCCGCACCTTCTCCAATGATTGCGACCCGCGTCATAACGGGGCGGTCCTTAGGGCGTTCCGATGACGTGTGGTCACATGACCGGAGGCCCTATGACGTACGGTCACATGGCGTAAGCTTTATATACCCGGCGTTCCCCGGGGGCGCCTGCCGCTATCATCAATGCAGGGAGACGCTGTATCAGTGTTTAGATAGACTGATTGAAAATGATTATCCGAGTCTAGTCTATAAATTTAGTATATCATGATCCCTGATGAATGCACTCAGGAAACGCGTCGGATCAAATAAACTGTTTATAGGAGAGCTAGTGGGGGATAGTTAATCTATTAGAGCAGCACTATACAGTCCAGACATGCTAATACTAATGGACTGATAGGTTGGCAACTCAGACTACCCAATCATCCACAATTTTTCAGCCTCCTCTGCATATCTAATTAGTCCCAGACCTGTACAGTGACTATTCACCTGCAGTCTGGGTTCTTTTATTTCACCTAATATGCACACTCAATGGTGGTACACTGTGGTTACACTATCTATTATCGTGAATCAGAACATTTTAATATATTTAATCGAATAAAGGTTAAGTTTTAACCATTCTATACTCCCTACATCCCCCCTCAGTGAAAAGAGTTACTGAGAACTAAAGAATCATGGAACTTGTAGTTTCCAGTGGTGGTCATCTTGGTGATAATTCTGCATACTTTAGAAATGCCATACGTTTTGTAAATCATAAAATTAAACTATTTAAGCTCCATTTTGTGACCAATGACATTGAGTTTTGTTATATTTATTTATTTATAGCATCATGTGTATTTGTATCCAACGTTCATATTCCCGGAATACCCCTTTAATAACATACATATGCATTACATTCTTCATCGTGAGTTTTCCTTTCCAAAAGTAATGAGGGTTAGTTTAACATCATTTCACCTTTTCTGCAATGTCTTCATACAAGTTTAGTTCAGGAAATACTAGTTCTATCAGCATCTAAATACCTTTCCTCTGATGCCCTTTTCTGTTTTTGCATTTTTGTTTTATACTCCCCACCTTGCAAAGCCATTACTTGGTTATTCTACCATTACGTAGTGGTATGAGGGCTTGTTTTCTGCTGAACAAACTGTATTTCCTAGTGTCACAATTTTATATTCTCTGCAAATTTCAAATTGAAGAGAGAAGTGATTCTAAGAGCGGCTGCTGTCATGTGCGTGTCATACTAAAACACAGCATTGTTTGAAGACCAAAGCACGCTCCCTATGCATATTTGAGCATGATGCAATGTTCAAAAACACCCTACACGCTCTCTGCAGCCAGGAAATACCTTTTTTTATGTGATTCATCACGATTCGATTAGGGTCGAATCTAATTTTTTTGCAAAATTTGGCGAATCGGGTCAAACCGAATTTCAACAATTTTGCCCATCTCTAGTGATGATGTTTTAATTTATAACATCTTTGGCATCATCTTTTGATCATATTGTATTTGAAATTTTATGTATGCTTTGTTATATTCACATGAATTCTAGGCAAAGGGGTTGATTTGAATTTTTTTTTATTTTATTTTTATTTACATTTTTTTCCTGTATTTATAAACTCCCTTGGCATACTTTAACTCTATGAAAACTGTAATACACAGGCCTTGACTGATATCTCCAAATGATAGGTACTAGAGTCTTATACAGACTCTAGGCTGTCATAAAAACAGATCCTCACTCACTAATGACATCACAGGGAGCAGCGCCCTCGCATCAGGAGCAACATTTAACAGGTTAAAACTGGTGTTTTCATGCAGTATATATGTAGAGGATTCAGTCTTCTCCATACATCCTTAGCAGCTCCATGATGTACAGGTACGCAATGGAGTTTTAAGGTGTTAAAGAATTTAAGTTTCCAACAGGATAAAGCTCCTCGTATTGTTTTCATCTTATCTTATAGCTAATTGGTTTAACAGTATTTTTGGGTTATCAAATTGTGTAGGAATTTAGGCATAGATATTGCCTTCTTAGTAAATAAGTTACATATAGGTGGTGGCAGCGCTATTTAGAAAGGTTTGAACAAGTGGTGGTCCTAGTAGAGTAGAATTTAGTATAAATACACCATCTTGGATAGGCCGAAGGGGTTGTCCGTGATATATTGGGAGTTTCCCTAGTGTAAATGTGCCCGTGACATGATCTGAGGGTAAGGTTTTGTCATAACGACTATTATGCCAACTTACAATATAATAATTTATTAAACTATATATTATACTTTAAATTATGGCAGAAAAGAACATATTCATTCGATAAGGCCAAGGGATTGTGCATACAGTAGTTCAGTGTTAGAGAGTACTTCAATTTTTTTAAGTCCTCCGGTTTCCTCCCATACTCCAAAACATACTGGTAGGTTGATTAGATTGTGAGCCCCATGGGCACAGGGACCGATTTGGCAAGCTCTGTGCAGCACTGCGTAATCTGTGTGCGCTATATAAATAAAGGAATTATTACTTAAATTATTATTATTAAGTCCAAGTTAAAGGTAACAAAGGATCATTCCTTCAACTTATTTCCTTTAATAACTCAGAACATGAAGGGGACACAAGGGGAGAGAAGGAGGATAAATCTTGCTTACATATATTTTAGCTATAAATAGTTTTGCAAAGAACAATATAAAATCACCTACCAGAAATTAGGGGATGGATATGCAACACACTGTCATATGTATGGAGTAGTTTGTGGGATCAGGGGACTATACACAAAGGTGTTTTTTTCTTTTTTTAGGAATAAGAGATCTAAGTGTTAGTTCTCTAGTGGTTTTAGCTGTGTAAATGACATCTGTTAGGAAATGTGCTATTGTGAAGAACTAGGTCATTTACTTCTACAATAATAAATGGCTTTTGGAGATAAATATGTGGTAACTATAATTATCTCCTGTTTTTGAAAAGCCAGAATTATGAGTTAAGTTTAGGCATGTTCAGGAGAGTGTTATTAACAGAGTAAGATCTAACCATGGCGTTTTTAAAAAAAATCCTATTACATACTTATTATTTATTAAAGATAGCATCTTTAAAATACCACTTTTTCAGTGCTCAACCAAAAGGGTTTTGGCTGTTGATGTCACAAGGAGAAGTCACAGGTAGACACATAGGTCCCTATGGGAAAATATTATATTACAGTACACCCATTTCAATGAATAGACATCATACAACCCTTCAGGATGGCTCTTTGCACCAGTAATGTGCACTGCGTAATGTAGAATTGAAGCCCAATGCCAAAAATCCAACAATAACTTTTATCTGTACCAGTTTTGTCATAGAAATTGGAATTATGTATTTTATAAAGTGTAAATTCATAATCAAGGTCATTGTTCCTCTTGACACGAAATAGAGGTTACCTCAATTTTAAAGAGTTTAGAGTTTTCATCCATATTATGCAAATATATAAATATTTTCCCATTGTCAAAGGCGACCCTCAGTGACAAAACAATCATGTTGAAAGGTACACAAAATGAAAAAAAGCTATACTAATAACTCAGACCTTGAGAATGTTCCAATTTCTCATAATCTGCATTCAATATTCCATTCATCCATTTTTACAATTAAATATTAAGTTGTGAGAAATTAAATTTGGATATTAGATAATAAAATTCCATTTGGTTTGATAGTTCTCAATTTTCTCGTTCAGCAGTAAACTACAGAGAGTTTCACAGTCACCTTCCAAGAGCTATATGCTTGAAATGTCATGACACAAAGCCACAAATCATCTCCCTCTAAGGTTTCTAATGTTCATAAGAAGAAATCTACTAGCAACCAGTGGTTTCAGAAAACAACCAAGTCAACTCCCATAACTTGCAATTATTTTTATAATTGAAATATTTAGGTCTGTGAAATCAAACGCACAGTTGAAAAGTATTTCAACTCAGTACATTTAACCCTGTAAAAGAATTTCTTTGGAGCCGGACTGTTAACAAATGTTGCTGTTTTTATTGTTTTATATAAAGATTTAGCAAGCACAATGCAAATTATATTGCAGCTAGTACATAATTTTTTATTAACTTGAATAATTATTCCACGCTTCTTAAAATCCCACCACAGCGATCTGTCTCGGGGCAGACAAAAAAATAAGTCGGAATATTAGTACTTTTTGTCCTCAGAATATACATATATACATAAGTACGGTACAGTATATTGGAGCATAATGTTATGTTGGCTTGTTATTCATATATGATCACTTTGTGATGTTTTTATTTTAACTTTTTAATGTGTCCATAGTAGTATTAGATTTCATTTTGCATTTTACAGCAAAAAACACACAACTTGGACTTCTTGGTGGGGTGATCCCTAGATCCTACTGGCTGTACAAAATATATATTGTGCAAGGATGGGGCTAATAGTGAGTGGAAATGTTAGCTGCATTGGCTACCATTGATACAAGGGAAGCAATGTATGAATCAAACAAAAAGCACCACTTTGGCGCTTTAGCGTTAAATTTCAGATGTTGTGTGAAAGCCCTAAAATGGTATGACAATTTGTGCAGTGCAGATTAGGAAGTGAACCAAGAGAGGGACTACCATTGTTCACAAGTTTGATAAGTTTGGAATATAAATGAGAACATTCCTGATTAATGTTAAAAGAAAGAAAATTAAATTAATAATTGTCCGTTGACAACAAACCCACTGACTGGGTTAAAGAAAATTGATATGGAATATATCCTTATACATCCAGTTAAATAGACACACTGATGTATTCTATGGATTTTTATACCTATAGGCATATCTTTAGGTTTTGTATTTATTGTAGATGTGAAGTCATATATGTCAGTACGGAATGACTTCAAGGCATTTGGTCTGAATTTCATTACAGTCCCTCATTAGGAAAGTATACCTAACTTCTCTTAATCCTTCTTAAGCTAGCTTAAAATGCTTTGTGAAGAAGAAATCTGTACTTCTGAACAAATCTATTCAATTCTCTCTTTACAACTGCATATGTTTAAAGTCAACCAATAAGGTCACCTGAAGTTCATCAGTAAACTATTAAAAAAGTAAAATACCTGAAATGGACCTAGTATTTTACATAAAAGTTTAGGGACTAACTAGAATTTAAGGAAGATAGTATCAATTATGTGAATATAAATCATACATTTATTATTATAATTAATTGTCTGACCATCTCTGTCTCTGACGGTCTCTATCTCCAACTGTGTCTGTCTTTGACTGTGTCTGTAACTGACCGTTTCTGATTCTGAGTGTGTCTGACTTAGTCTGTCTGTCTCTATCTCTGACTGTCTCTTTTTCTGTCTCTGTTTGTCTCTGACTGTCTCCGTTTCTGATTCTGACTTTCTCAGACTGTCTCTGTCTCTGACTGTCTCTGTCTCTGACACTGTCTGTCTCTTACTGTCTCTGTCTCTGAAACTGTCTTTCGCTTACTGTCTCTGTCTTTGACTTTAAAGACAGTATCTGACTTTCTCAATCTGTCTATGACTGTCTCTGACTGTGACTGTCTGTCTCTGACTGTGACTGTCTCTGTATTTGTAATTTCCCCAAATAAAATTATTATTATTATTGTTCTAATTCATATGCGGTGCCAGCACTCCCTAATTAGAAAGTACCCCTGCAGCATCCGCTCATCAAAATATATCATGGCAGCACCCCTCATTATTATTTATTTTATAAAGCGCCCCTCATTATAATATAGTCTATAATATCACCTTTCATTATTTTATACCTTATAGTAGCACCCCTAATTAGTGGGCAGAAAAAAATTATAAAACCATTACTTACTTACATCACATGTTCTCACAGCTTGCTCTTCTACCAGATTTTTATGTGGTGTGCGGATTGGAAATATTGGAGAAAATAGGACATACTCTTATTCTCGCTCATGGTATGGTATGGTGGACAATACGGCCCAATTGGAAATAATGTCGTCATATGCTACCCATTAGAAAACCGTATAGGTAGCATATGTGAATTTTCAAACGTTCATGTGAAAGAGGCATTAGATGGAACTGTCTTTTATAGTAGTAAAAAATTTGATTTAGACATTCATTTTTAAAGCTTTAATTTAGCATTGTACAACATTACAATAATGTGAAAATGTTAAATTATAGATCAGCTTGATTTAGCATACATTTCACATTTGCATACAAAGGAAGTTTTTAATATATGTTTCTAAGGAAGGTAATGTATCGCTCTACATTTGTATGACTCTAATACTCCTGTCCTGAGTATGTGGAATCCCACATTAACCAAACACTTTCCTATTAATCTCTGGTATACAAACACAGAAATTGCCATGACAAATTTAATCATAACTTGAATGTTTAGTGTTACACTAACCTCAATAATTACTACTACCCTAGAATCAGAGCATCCCTCTCCAGCCTCCTAACCAGCACATAGTTAACGCACTTATCGGTGTTATGGGAAATTCCCAATTCTATTTATTTTGTATTGATAGCTCTATACTTTGACTTTCAATAAAGGGCGGCTCGATAGACTGACTGAATGGACAAACTATTTGTACATCTATTGAAAAGAAGAAGCGGAGCACACACTCACTCCTGTAAGGATACTCTTAAAATATCACCATAATAAGACAAGTTCACATTTAGTACCATGGGTGTTACATAAACAACAAATGACAAAAAATCTCATATAAAGCATATAAAGAAGAAATAACACACTTAATATTGGTTGTACAATATATATTCCACAAAGTGTTACTGCATAGGTTTAACCTGTTCACGCTCTGCGCTGTACATGTAGGCAATAGTTATTGGAGCAACAACTCACTGTTTGTAGCATCTTCCTCCCATGCAGTGTGGGTTTTTGTCAGTTTTTCGGCACACATATATTAAAATGCATAAAACATTCATAATAAATAATAAGTATGACATTTATTATCTTGCTTTGTCTGATCTCCGCTTGTAATAGGATTTTTAAAGCCTTCAGTTGCCCTGTCAGGTCAGTGAAGGCATTTCTCAGAAGTAAGATTTTAGTTCCATATTTGTGAACATATGAAGATACATGTTTACTATTAGATATGACATTCTCGGCAGCTTTTAACAACATATTTACGAGTAGTGGAAGCATTGCCTCATTCCAAATATTATTTATGCTGAGATCTGGAATTCAAGTTAGTTGTAACACCAAAAGAAACGCTACTATTGTCCTTCAATGACCTATGAAATAAAATATACATAGCTTCATAGAGATCGAGTAAGGTATGTAAGGCATAAACCGAGGCCCTTTTGCTATCTTTGATTTTAAGGTCAACAAAGCCACAACCTATTACTATCCTATTAAATATAACAATCTATCAAATTATTTTAAAAATAAGTAAGCAGGTTATAATGCATCCTATAATGGATCCAAAAAGCCTGGTAGCCTATTAAGCCAAGAGATAACTAAATGCTGCCAGTTTTAGGAAACAGTCATCATGTAATTTTATACCAAAACTTTGCTTTATTTGTGGGCCAGATCTGTTTTTGTGTTAGACAGACCCTTCATGCTATAATTATAATTAATTACAATAAATTAAGCAAATCAAGCATTTCTGCACACCTGGGTACAGAATATTTTCTGTTATGTACAGAATCATAAATATAAATTACATCTAAAAATGTTTATTATTTTGCATTTAAGATTTTGGGCACACAATAAGGGCAATGTATTGTGACTTGAGTGCCAATTCTTTTGCCATATAGGCATGGCAACATTGCAATTTCAGAAATGTTCCGCCATTTTACATTGTGCTTACCACATTTATAAAAGTGGCTACAGTAGGGCTTAGAACACGGTGGCCGGGATGGGGACACCTTGGCAACCACAATTCACTATAACCCGCTCTGAAACCGGGACTGACATAGATTTCAATTCTGCTGTGCAATTGCTGTGCCCAAATCACCAAGATACCTCTCAATAAATCTCTGAACACTGTGGCAGTTTTCAACATCAGGCCCAGTGTTTTTGGGTTTTTTTAATGAGTACTTGACTTGGTTGCATACGTCTCATAGGCATTTTTTATAGCTTTCAGAGGTCTAATGGTTTCATATTTAGCATTTGTAATAAAATATTTTGAAGTAAATAATTTTGTTTGTAATACCCCATATACGCAAGTACAAGCCAAGGCAAATATAAGCTACGGCACCTAATTTTACCACAAAAAACTGAGAAAACATATTGGGGATCATTTATCTTTACTCTTCTTCCTTTTTTTCTGTCTATTTTGCAACTTATTTGGCATATTGCAATTATTGCGCCTTTTTGGGGACATTTTGAAAAGTGCACTGTAATCTGCCTGATATTAGTTTTTCATCAGTAATAAATATTTGGCTTCTATTCCAGATGTGCTAAATGTTGCAACATTATGACATTTATCTTTTCAAATTGTCTAAAATTTGCCACATGTTTTGGCACAAAAAACTCCAGACAAAACCACACTTAAGGAAAACTTAGAAAATGGAAAGAAGTGACTTGAGACATTTGTGCGATACTTTTGAGACATTTGTAACAAATGTCACATAAAGATCTGAAAAAAAACATTTAACGCAACAATAAAGTGAGATTGATTACCAAAGTAGCAGATGGAAAAAAAGATAAAAGTAAAAAACAAGCCAATACACACAAAGATAAGATAAATGACCCCCATTGACTCCAGTATAAGCTATAGGTCGAGAAATGAATTGGTCACAGCCTTCCTTAAGTAATAAAATGCTTAAAAACCTGCCTCCAATGAAATGCCCAGAAGCCTCCTCAGTAATGAAATGCTCAGCAGCCTCCACGCACTAAGGAAATGACCAGCAACCTCAACCCCTAATGAAATGTCCAGCAGCCTCCCCTCACTAATGAAATGCCCAGAAGCCTACCCCAGTAATGAAATTCCCAGCAGCCTCTCCCCCATTCTACCCTTCAGCAGCCTTCCACACAGTGGCCCTCATTATACAATATCTGGAGTAATAACATTCTACTCAATAATCCAGGGCTGGATTAGGAGGCATGGTTTGCATGAATATTATAACCCCTACAAGTCTGGAATTCACTTCCTACTTATGGTATTAGAATCAAGCTTCTTGGAGAATATAGGATCCCTTTTACCTGCTCTCAATCTGTGGTTTCAGGGTCATTGGATGACCTTCAATAGCTCTTTTATATATGTGTATTGAGAGCATGAACAGATATATGTGGATTTCATGAGTGAAGATCCTTCTCAGTATAAAATCTGATGGGTGATTTGGGTAGCCATGGGCACCCTAGAAGGCTTGGGCCAGGGGCTACCACTCAAACCGCTTATATTGGAAGCCCAATACTGATACAATATTTTCAAGAAAAGAAAAAAGAATTATCTGAATTCAAAATGTTTAGGGCGCTGTCACATGGGGAATTTAAATGGAGAAACACATTGCAAACGCCTGGGGGCATTTAGCGAGAAAAACTTTCATTTATAACAGTTTATTATGCGTATTGTAAAGGTTGTCCTGGTTACATTAATATAAAATATATCATTTATTTTTTGTCTTATACAGTTTTATTAATTCAATTTAATTGTATTCATTATAAGTTTTAAAAATAAGATACTGTAGTGATATATATATATAAAGTTCTGAGAAAGCACATCTCTATATACCAGTGTGTTAGGCTTGTGTAACAGTGTAACTCCATGCAAGCTCTAGTAAAGCTCTTTGTAGAAAAACTCAGCTTATATTCCAGTATATACAGTAATTGTCATATTCTGAATGTGTATTTTTGTAGGATGTATTTTACATTGAAGAAATAGTGTAGGAATTAGTGTGATTTGGTGATAATTTGTCATTAGGAATTTTTCTGATATTATAAAACTACTGACAAAATGGTCTGAGATTGATACTTTTGAAAACAATTCTGTACTGTAATTTAGAATATATCCTGAACTTTACTGTAATTTAGAGTATACACTAGAACATATACTAGTCCTTGATTGTATGCATTTCTGATAACAGTTGTTTATTTTATTACTTCATATATAAGATGTAAGAACAGGGTATACTGTACACGTTCCAAAAGTTTCAAACTGTTTTCCTTATCTAACCTGATGGTAAAAATGGTGTTGCAATATTGTCCCCTTAAAAATTGCTAGCCACAGAGCCAATGCCATTCACAATGTTCCATCACCACACCTGCCACAGTGTCCCAGATAAAGAGTTCTACCCATTTTTTAGCTCACGAGAGAGCGGTGACATGCAGGGGTAAATGGAAAGGAATTTTATCCATCAACAAATGTTTATGAATCAGTTGCCTTCCGCTCTGTTGGGCCTTGTAGGGCAATAAGAGCTATAAGTGCCCAACTACTGTTTTAAACGGGCTAGCCTATAATACCAAGCTTTTAAAGGTTAAAGATAAGACCCTAATAGGGTCACGTGACCCCCAAAGCAGCAGGACTCAAACATGGACCCTCCACCAATGACACCAGAAATATTTGCCAGCACCAATCATGGATGTTAACTGTTTAAATGCTGTTGGCAAAATCCTCATCCACATTTAAATTCTTGTGGACACATATGCCCTGGCACTAGCATGCACCACCATTTTGATGATATAGTGGTGAGGTGTGCGTTTAGGCCATGCTCAGTTAACAATCACAATTTATGCATGTTTGTATCTGTGATCTGACAGTTCTGGAAATGGAAATCAGTATGATTTGTACACAGTAATATACATTCTCCTTTTGTTCAGTGTCCGGACCTTTTTCTCTTACACAGAGCTCAAAGTTTCCCTGATTTAGGACTAGTAGTTACAACAAGAGGTTTATACTAAAGCATGAAAAAGTCCAAATGTAGTGTGTTCATTTTCAAACTACATTATATTTACATGTTGTGAAACAATACGTTTATGGAAATTATAATAAATCAAATTACATTTGTATCATAGTACTACATCATAGTATCATAGTTTAACTTGTCCATCAAGTTCAACCAAAGAAGGGAAGGGATTGCATGAGGAAGGGATTTAGGGGGAACAATTCTATATAACATAACCATTAATGTTATTTATAAAAAGGCATCTAGACCCTTCTTGAAGCTCTCTGCTGTCCCTGCTGTGACCAGCGCCTGAGGCAGGCTATTCCACAGATTGACAGTTCTCATAGTAAAAAAGCCCTGTTGCCTCTGGGGATTAAACCTTGATTTCTCCAAACAGAGACAGTGCGCCCTCATCTATGAATTTGATTTAATCTGGCACAACTTTCCACCATATTTTTTGTATGGACCATTCATACTTAATTAATCATGTCCGCTCGTAGTCGTCTCTTTTCCAGACTAAATAAATCCAGTTGTTTTAATCTTTCCTCATAACTAAGACCCTCCATACCCATTATCATTTTTGTGGCTCTACATTGAACCCTCTCCAGCTCCAGGGCATCCTTTTTATGGACCGGTGCCCATAACTGGACAGCATATTCCAGGTGAGGCCGAACCAATGCCTTGTACAGTGGTAATATTACATCCCTATCACGAGAGTCCATACCACTTTTGATACATGACAAGATCCTTCTGGCTTTAGAGGCAGCTGATTAACATTGCATGCTGTTATTCAATTTATGATCTACCAGTACCCCCAGGTCCTTCTCAACAAGGGACTCTCCCAGATTTACTGCCCCACTGTGTACAATTAAATGTGTGATGTCTGTTCTACAGTGAATATTTACAAAAAATAATTTAATATTCAACTACAGTATATAGATTTATTTTATTTTACTTAGTATAAAATAATAGAGTACATATAAAAATTCTGAGTACAATTCCACATCATATAAAAAACTAAAATGAGTAGAGCAATCAAAATTGTTAGAATATCTTATAAGCGGATAATTGAGCATTCTTACAAAAATACAATGAAATCATTTTGTGAATACAAGTGTACTGTGCTACAAAACTAAATTCAGGATGTAGTGAATTGTCTCTATAAAAACACCATGGGGACTAGAGAAAAATGTTTCTATAAGCAGAATGTTCTTTCAGCAGGAATAACCTTCATAGGAGGGAACAATAACACACTTGGGATCTCATACAAATCCTTAAAAGCTAAACACTTTCTTAAGAAGAAAACAGCTTAGAACAGTATCTTTAAAACAAGGGTCCAAAATGAAAAGAGAGATAACAACACCTCAGTCATTTTACAAATGATATTCCAGATGATCATTATACCTACTAATATTAATTAGAAAAACTAATAACAAAATCAATCAATTTAGAGGCAATAAAACCAACAGGGTTTATTCACAGAGATATGAAGGACATGCAAATATTTAGATATGATTAAGCAAAATCTATTTGAACTACAGAAAAAATGGCACTGTAAACTTCATTATGATATGATGTTGGGTTATATTAATACTTCTAATTTACAGTACAGTTTAAGTGAGGCCTGCAACAATATTTTTTCTGTGCCAAGTATAGACTGTTATGGACCTATAGCAGTTTCATGTTTCTAGGAGAAATGCCTCTATAAGATGAAGGCTGCATAGATATGACCCACTCAGAGGTATATTCTCCACTGAGTCTGGTTTCCTGTACTATTTTTGAGACAATTTTATTTGTTAAAAAGTTACAAATAAGTTTTGACCAGGCATAGAGAAGCTTTTAAAGGTGTTGCAGAAAACTTTGAGACTTTTGTGCAACATTTTAGTTAAAAGTCACAAAAATCTCACAGACTCAGCTGTTTGATATACCAACCTCTAAGATAATTCAAACAAGTCCAAAACCCAGAAAAACCAAGGAAAGACAGGCACAAACGTACTGACTTAAGATAATTAGACTGTTCCTGGTGGGTAAGTATAAGAACCTAATAGAGTACCCCATATCATACCTACTCTGGTAAAGTTTGGGAGCTGTGGGTCATGTGACCCATTTTCAGCAAGACTTGGGGCTTCTTGTGATTCAACAAAAAAAAAAAAATCAGGGTATGTATGATATGAGTGATTTTTTTTATACTTCCTCTGTTAAATTTTTATATAAGTGGCCAAAACCTTATATGGTTGGGAAATCACAATTAAGAAGTTTACATTCACAATTTGTAAAAAAGTAAACATACTGCACACATAGATATGTACCTACAATCTCTGTACCGTACACATAGATATGTACCTATGGTCACTATAACGCATACATAAATATGTACCTACAGTCACTATAACGCACACATAAATATGTACTTACAGTTACTATACTACATACATAAATATATTCCTGCAGTTAACATGCTCCACACATACATATATACCAGTTTTCACTATACTGTACACATAAATATATGTTTTCACTGCAGTGACTATATCACACATATAAATCAGTCCCTGAAGTTACTATAGAGTGCACATAAATATACCTCTACAGTCACTGTAACCCACACTTCAATATATCCGTGCAGTCACTATATCATACACATAAATATATCACTGCAGTCACTATACTATACACATAAATAATCCCTCCAGTCACTACAAAGTACACATAAATATAATTTGAAAGTCACAATACTGATACATAAATTTACCCCTGCAGTAAGTTTACTGCATAGATAAATATGTACCTACAGTCACTTTACCTCACACATAATTATGTTCCTAGAGTCACTAAAGTTCCCATGTTAATCGATCAGTGATAATGGGTTAATTGTGATCTGCAAAAATTATTTTGCTTTGCAGAGCATGCACTGCAGATGAACAGAAAATATGGTTATCTGCATGGGCCTTCGACATTACACACACAATTACACCCATGGAAACACACATGCTTGCACATAACATCCATATGTACACATATATATGAAAACATACTTCACATGTCAAACACTTACACACATCTGATAAACACACAAGTATATACATGTTATATGCAAACAATACATGTACTTACCTGACATACCATACCTTAAAACCATGCTGTAAAGACAGAACATAAGAAAAGCCGTTTAGACAGCCTGGGAGGTGAGCATATGCCACGTGCCTTGATACCCTCTCTCCTGCTTCATACAGGGTGTGCAGCACCGGCACTCCTGCACTCTGGCCCAACTGCTACAGGAACCAGGTAGGCTTCTCAAAAAAATCACCATCCTCCACACCCCAGTGACATTCACGCAGGGCACTGCTGTACCATGATCCTATACATTGATCATAGTATCATAGTATATAAGGCTGGAAAAAGACGCAGGTCCATCAAGTCCAACCTTTAAGAATTAAATAAATGTTTTATCCCCATAACCCGTGATATTTTTTCTCTCCAGAAAGTCATCCAGGCCTCTCTTGAACATGTACATAGAGTCCGCCATAACAACCTCCTGCGGCAGAGAGTTCCATAGTCTCACTGCTCGTACAGTAAAGAACCTTTGTCTATGGCTATGGTAATATCGCCTCTCCTCTAGGCGTAGAGGATGGCCCCTTGTCCTGGTCACAGGCCTAGGTATAAAAAGATCTTTGGAGAGATCCTTGTACTGTCCGTTCAGGTATTTGTACATTGTAATGAGGTCTCCCCTCAGTAGTCTTTTTTCTAAACTGAATAATCCCAAATTTTGTAATCTGTCAGTGTATTCTTATCCCATTCCCCTAATAATCCTGGTTGCTCTCCTCTGCACCCGTTCCAGCTCTACTATATCCGTTTTATACATTGGTGCCCAAAACTGTACACAATATTCCATGTGTGGTCTGACCAGGGATTTGTATAAGGGCAAAACTATGTCTTTATCATGAGAATCTATTGCTCTCTTGATACATCCCATAACTTTATTTTCTTTAGCAGCAGCCGCCGGGTCACTAAAATTAAGTTTACCATCCACCAATACCCCCAATACCCCCAAGTTTTCAGCTCCAGTTTTACTAAGTAATTGACCGTTTAGAACATAATTATACTTTTTGTTTCCATGGCCCAAGTGCATAACTTTACATTTATCTACATTAAACCTCATCAACCATTTCTCTGCCCACTCCTCAAGCTTCCACAAATCCCTCTGTAATGCAATGTAACCTATCGACCTCAGTATTTATAACTTTACACAGCTTAGTATCATCTGCAAATATTGAAACTTGACTGTGTAAACCCACTACAGGATCATTAATAAAAATATTAAAAAGAAGTGGCCCCAATACTGACCCCTGTGGCACTCCTCTGGTAACATCAACCCAATCTGAGAATGTGCCATTAATGACCACCCTCTGTTTTCTATCACTAAGCCAATTATTACCCAAATACACAGATTTTCTCCTATTCCCAGCAGTCTCATTTTATATACCAACCTTTTATGTGGCACGGTGTCAAATGCCTTTGAAAAGTCCAGTTATACAACATCCACAGCGTCCCCCAGATCCAGTCTTGAACTTACCTCCTCGTAGAAACTAATCAGATTAGTCTGACAGGACCGATCTCTCATAAAGCCATGCTGACGCTGGGTTATAAGGTTGTGCACAGTGAGATACTCCAGGATAGCATCTCTAACAAACCCCTCAAATATTTTCCCCACCACAGCAGTTAGACTCACGGGTCTGTAGTTTCCAGGATCGCTATTTGATCCTTTTTTGTATATTGGTACCACATTTGCTATGCGCCAGTCCTGTGGAACATAACCAGTCCTCAGTGAATCTTCGAATATTAAAAATAACGGTCTGTCTATCACCGTACATAATTCATGCAGAACCCGGGGGTGTATGCCATCTGGCCCCGGTGATTTATCTATCTTAGTGGTTGCGAGGCTGTGCCGTACCTCTTCCTGGGTTAAACTGTTGACATTCCAAAAAGAATTTACATTATTCCTCATTGATGGCAGGTGCCATTATTGTATATGATTTTATTTTCCCAAACCCAGAGCAAAAGTGGTGCCTAAGGTGATCGCCTACCAACTCCATCTTCCTGCTCCTGCTGTAAACACCATCCATAATTGACGCAAATTCCTTCCCTGCCTACCTGTGTGGGTGGTTCATTTCTGTTAATCATTAAGAGGTGAAAAAGAAAATTGATAATATAACAAGACATGCCATACTATTATTGAAACAATTGTAAAATGTTGTTATGATTCCAAGCTGAGGCTTTAAAATAGTAATTTTATTTTCGATGCTACCTGCTTACTGCCTTGGTATTCAAGCCAACTTTGTATTGTGTTCAGAATGTGGATCTATTTTACTTTCATAGTAGCATGACAAGCTAAATAGCTAATAAATATGTCAACATACGCCTCAGTTGCCCTGTGTAAAATGCAGCTATTATCTTTGAATTATACCCTTTTAATTTAACAATGTAACTTCACATTTTAATTACAACAAAGATTATACGCTACAGCAAAGAATCAGTAAACAAATAACCAATTTGTGATGCTTCTTCACATAGGCTATCATTTGCTGACTAATTAACTCCATAAAGCTCCAAGTGACTATTGTGAAAGAAAATCTCCAGAGGATTAGGAGGTTATATTGAAGAGACAGCAAATATTGCAAGTAAATAACAATTAATATCTAGATTTTATTTTAGAAAAAACATTCATAGTCTGTTGGGAATAATATTTTTATTATGCCATATGTTTGGTGTATTATTAATATTAATCAATGCTAACAAGGTCATCATGTAACATGAACATTTTGAAAATCCATGAAATCATTTGTGTATAGTGATGGTAGAAGTCTGGAGTAAGCAGATTTGTAAATTACCAGCATTAATTCTGTTGTGGCTTTCAGAAATATACAGTATACAACACAATGTGAAAGTTGTGAGAGAGATACCTCAAAATTCTTTGTATCAGTAACTTTTTTTGTATAATTACAATAAAATTGTCACAGGGCACAAATAAGTCTAGAAAAGTTAGTGGTACTAATAAAAAAACAAATGAAGGCGCCATTTGCAACTGTAAAATGTATAATGACGGCTCTATGAATATCGAGAAAACAAGAATTCATTACATCATATTTAAATTATGCACAGAGTTTAGTACACAACAGTGATGTCAGTCCAGGCCACAGGACTATTCATTGTCCTTGGTTCATGGACCGACAATGGCAGTGTGAAACTACCCTAAGACCCCATTCCACACTGCCACCCTGCAAGTTTGTGGCAAAAAAAACCATCACCATAGATGGTGCCCAGCATTGGTACAGTGACCACACACATGTGGCACAGTAGTGTATAGTGCACAGGAAAAAGATAGAGCATGCTCTGTTTAGTCTATACATGCGACTAGGTACTGTGCATAGCTATGGGGAGGGAAGGGAGGAGCAGCGCTCATCCCACCTCTCTCCAGTGCGCTGCTGCCATATGACGGCAGTGTGAAAGCAGCCTTAATCTCATAAAAAGAGCATTCGGCAGAGGTCAACTAATGTGCAAGACACTATCGAAAAAAATTCTGAAAAATGTTCCTTACCTTAACCCCTTAATGATCAGGTAATTTTTTGTTTTTGCATTTCCATTTTTCACTCCCCACCTTCAAAAATCTATATCTTTTTATTTTTCCATGTACAGACCTGTGTGAGTGCTTGTTTTCTACTCAATAAATTTCACTTCACTGTGACGCTATTTGATATTCCATGCCATGTACTGGGAAGCAGGAAAATTCCAAATGCAGGGAAAGTGGTGAAAAAACGCATTTCCTTGTGGGCTTGGATTTTACAGCTTTCACTGTGCACCCTAAATGACATGTCTCCTTTATTCTTTGGGTTGATGCAATGACAGGGATACCAAATTTATATAGGTTTTATAATGTTTTCATAAATTTACAAAAAATAAGACCTCTTGTACAAAAACAAAATTCTTAATTTTTCCATTTTCTGGTGCTAATAACGTTTCATACTTTGGTGTAAAAAACTGTGGGTGGTGTCATTTTTTGCAAATTTTATTTTTATTTTCAGAGCTACCATTTTAAGGACTGTATGGCTGTTTGATCACTTTTTATTTATTTTTTATTTTTTTACTTTTTTTCAGACTCCCTAGGGTACTTTAGGGAGGTGTATTGATCCTACCAAATGCTGCCATACTGCAGTATGGCAGTATATGGGGATTTTCCACACCATATATTACAATGTGCAAATCACACATTGTAATTGATAGTGTAAAACAAGAAACAGCCTTAGTCTTTGTATGACGTGGGACTGTCATGGCAACAGATCGCACAAGGGGCAGGAATCAAATCCAAAATGGCGGCACCCATACGCCGCCAGCATTTAAATGTCTCCAGCATAACATTATTATTATATAACATTATTGGGCACAACATTATTATTGACCCCGTATTTGATGAATATCATGAATGTAGTACAGAAAATTACAATGGCCGATTCCACAAATTATATAGATATTGATTAAACTTTCAATTGGAATTCTAACACTGATGGTTTGAAAAAGTTTTGGAGTTAACTGCATTCTTTCTTCTCTGGTTGTTTTCTGTTCTGGTCTGATAGAACCTGGACCTTCTGTCCGTAAAGAATAATAACATGGTGAGTCAAAAGGGAACCGATTTATCATTTGGTAGGTATTTTACTCCAGTATTTTTTAGAATATCTTATGATCTCTGGGTATATATTCTGCACCTCAGGTTTACTATAGTGGCTTAGATAGATTGATAAATGTGGTTTTGGTACAAAAGATGTTAATTTCTGGCAAAGATTTCCAACTTTGAAAGGCTTCAATACATATGTACGTCATGTATATAAATGTGTGTGTCTATGAGTGTTATATGTATATTTTTAAGATGAAAGGGGGGTCCTATTTAGAAGCCTGCTTTAGAGCCATGGCTCTAAAAACATACAACTGATGTAACTGCAATGATACATACCCCCAAGATGTTGTGCTGCCTTCTAATACCTCATAAAATAATTAATATTGTAGAATATGCCAACTAAATATTTAACCTGTAATCAATAAAATAACCCATAATTAGCCCTTTCTGAGTCTCTTTTCCCTGAACCTCAGTTTTCGGGCTTACACCGGGTAGAAGGTCACGGGACCCACTTCAGCTATTCAGTGTCCACCTCTGGCAAAGGGACATTACAGGTAGTGCAGTTCCCTGGAAAATTGTAGTGATGTCCAGTGGTGTGGGGTGACCAATGACATCCCTTGGTCTGAGGGTAAGAATGTGTTCTTTTTTTCCCACCCTGGCTTCCTGATGTTTTTTTCATTCTTTTCAGGAAAACCCCTTTATCCTCACTTTGGTTCACTTATCTTTGTCACATATAAAAGGACCCCTGCTTCCATTGTTTCAATGCTTATAGAAGTCAGAGATAAGGTAATTTGATTGTTAGAAAAATTGCATAACTCATTAGATGATGATATTAAACTCCCTTTCTGATTTTAGTAAAGTATAAATCAGTTTTCCTTCCTGTTTTACATAGACAGCTGATAAATATGGTGAAACTGATAAAGCTTCTGATGACTTACAGTATCTTTTTGTACGGTAGTCACATGATTGGCTTATCACTTATAGAGCTGAATTAACATACTCTACATATAGGGAGTTAATATTTAGCCTTCTTATCTGTCTGATGTGTACAGACTTAGGAATACTCTCAGAAACAACTTTCAAAAATGGGACCGAAGAGCTTTTATTCCCCCTAATAAAATAATATTGCAAAATAAAGTTAATATTAATATTGCTTCAAATAAAGTTGCCTATTATTGCCCACATAATTCAATTCTGAAATAAAAGCAAAAGTTTCTTAGGTTCAGTTACGGTTTATTTACGATTTTTGCAGTGTTTTGCATTGTGATTTTGTGGTACATGGCTTTAACTTGGCACACTATAAGATGAACAAATGAAACGTCAAAAAAGAAATGCATATTCATGGCGGGTTTTAGAAGTTGTTTGACTTGCTTTTTGTTAGTCTTATTGTGTACCATAAATTGTGTCGCAAAAGTCCTGGGAAATTAAAATTGCTGTAAAACTGTCAAAATACATAAGCTGCGTCCAAATTGAGTGACCCAAAAAACTGCAAGTGTTGAAAAAATAAGGTTTTTGTGGTGCAACACATAATGAAACTGGCACACGCAACACAGAAAGAACAGGAAAGACCCTCCTGTTAGATTTCTCTACCCTGACCCATTGTCTTATTCCCATATTGCCAAAGCAAAGTTTCACATTGGACTGTACCATCACTACCTTCAGATATAAAACAATTAAACAAGTATACTGTATATACTCGAGTATAAGCTGACCTGAATATAAGTCGAGACAAAAACACTGGGAAAACCTATTGACTTGAGTATAAGCCTGGGGTGAAATATGAATTGGTCACAGCCTCTTAGTATATAGCTATTCCTCAGTATATAGCCACCCAGCATTCCCCCAGTGTACAGCCACCCCCCTGCCCCTCTATACAGCCTGCTCTCGGCCCCTGTATGCAGCCTGCCCCTTGCCCCTTTAAGCAGTCAGTCCCCTGCCCCTGTGTATAGACATACCCAGTTGGCCCAATTCATAAAAAAAGAAAGTCTATACTGGCTGTCGGCACACACAATACTATTGCAGCAATGGCAGCTGACCTCAGAGCCTATGACGTCGCATGGACTTGCCCCTTCCGGACGAATCGAACAGAAGACCTGCAGGGGGCGCCGGAAAGATGAGTTATTAACTTTCTTTTTTACTCAAGTATAAGCCGAGTTTGGGTTTTTTAGCACATTTTTTTGTGCTGTAAAACTCAGCTTATACTCCAGTATATATACGGTAATACTCACTGACTTTTACATGAACAGAATTAAAGAGCAAAGGGGTATTGAACATATTTCTGCTTCATGTTTTGCAAGCGTTTATGAAGAATCTTCAGTATTTTCTGAGAGGACTATTTACAGACATAGCTGCACATTCCTTCATTTTATTTTCCAACAGTTCTCCAGTGCCAGAAACCTTGATAATTTCCGACAATATTAAGTGAATGTTACTGGTGATTTCAGGCTGAGATTTGTATTGGTTGGTTTCAAACGCGATAATGAAAACTATCATGGGAGCAGGTGTTTTCTTGTTTTGTTATTGCTTCTCTTGCTCTGCTCTAAGTGTCTGCAGTGATAGGAGATTGAAACCGTGATTGTTTGAGAACTGCTGGAGTTCAAGCCTGTAATAAACATGTTACACTCAGTAAAATTCTAGTCTTTAAAAAGGTACTTCCTAAAATCAAGCCTATTCTATGAAATTGTTGAGATATAGGGGATTCTTTTTTATTAAACACTTTTGTATAAGAGCTACGCTTCCCTTACTTGGAGAGAAAAATAAAAAATATGGTGGCCAAGGCAAGGTATCCTTCCATCAACCATGTCTAAGGGCACATGACCTAGTAACTCAGCCTAGATACACACTTTATGGTATTGTTGAGATAGCTATAAATCTGTTTTAATTTATTATTTAAAGAAAATCAAGCATAATAACCCAGGGCACTTACTTAAACACCCAGGTACCATAACGGTGGTAATCTTTCTTTATTTGTTATCCATAGCCCCCTTCCTTCTAAAATCAACTTTAAAATTATGCTAATGAGCCAGCCAGAAAGGCTCAGGGGTTGTTACCTGAGTCCCTCAGTGCAGCAGATTCACATGCTGTTGCAATGAGCATAACACATCTAACTGAAGCCCCTGCTTTGTCCCTCTTCCCTATGCCTGTCTAATCTAGCAACAGCAGGAAGTGCAGGGGGAGGGGAGACCTACTCTGCTCATTGTAAAAGAACTGTGAAGCTACAGCACTGACGAAATTTGGTAACGCCCACAGAGCAGTTTAAGCTCATTTGCATAATTATAAAAGTTGATTTTAGAAGGAAGGAGGCCATGGACAATAAATATATAAGAAGATTAACACAGTCACTGTGCCTAGATATATAAGTAATTGTTTATTGTTTATTTTGGATGATTTTTAAATAATGTTCTTCCAGAGTTCCCAATATTTATAAAAAAGATTACCTATCAACATTTAAAAGGTCCTATGTCACTATTCAGAACCTGGTATACACAATTTAGCAGCTTCCTTTAAAAATGAATAATAAGCTATAGTGTGAATTCACATTAGTAGGCTAAATTGTCTAATATATTTTATTAAGAAATTCTGCTAAGGCCCCATTCAAACAGCCTTGATCTGGTTCTACAAATTGCGCTTGACGTTTGAAAATAATACTAATAGCATACTACAGTCAGGGAGAGAGTAAAAAGGGTTAACACTCACTTTTAAAAAGATTTTAAAGGATGCACAGTAAGTACCAAATCTGCACTTCTTACACTAGACTTGAAGCCTACATCTATCTACCTTGATGAAGTCTCTCTCTTCGCTTGTATGTTTACCCACCTCTGAACAGTGAATGTTAACCCTTTTTACTCTCTCCCTGGCTGTAGTATGCTATGAGTATTATTTGCAAACATCAAGTGCAATTTGTGCAACCAGATCACGGACATTTTAAATAATAGAAAATGAATACATTTCTATATTCTTTTATTTTTGTAATAAATTGCTGGCTATCAAATCAGTCTCATCTCCACTAGTTTTGCATACACATCTAAAGAATCCATTCACTACATTAAAACTCAATTAAAATAGACACAAATAACAAATGTTGAAAGCGTGACATTTACTTTAATTCAAATATAGAATTAAATCAATTAGACTTTACAATTGCTTTTCATGTATTAAAAAAGAACCCTATTGCCAGACCTCTCAAAAACACTTATCCATATGGAAAACATTAGAAATACTATAATAGCAGACATTATGCTAATGAAAATGTGAGCAGAGCTTAGAAATGTATAATCTAGATTAACAAAATACAAGTGCATTTTATTTCATAGATAGCAACCAATAATAAGCAGAACAGAGCAGGCTTCATTGATTCCGTGTTCGCTTTAGTCTCATGGTTGGAAAATTAAAGTGTTAGCCAGACACATCACTAATATAAGTAAAACCTCTGATCATTTTAAATGTGTGGAATGTAATTATCGAAGTGCAGCAGGGATACTATATACACATCTCCTTTGAACAACCTCATTTTAAAGGTGCAAGTTTGCTTATCAAACAACCCCTAAAATGGGCTAGTATTTATAATGAAGTCCTCTAAAAAAACTTAAGTTTCTGAATTGACTTTTTTATTTTCCAACTAAAATCTATCTTACAGAGATGTAATACATGATTATCTAAGGAACATATAACTTTAATCCTAAGTAACATTTAGCCTTGCCTCTATAAAACTAAGATTATGCATGCTTAAAGGGCATCTACCACCAGGATGATAGACTGTATGCAAATGAGCCTGAAGGGCTCCAGGTTCCATAGATGTTAATGGTGCCTAGAGCCCCTCAGACTCATTCACATACAGTCTATAATCCTGGTGGTAGATTTCCTTTAAGCACTGTTAACTTCAGTAACACATTGGGGCAGATTTACTTACCCGGTCCATTCGCGATCCAGCGGCGCCTTCTCTGCGGTGGATTCGGGTCTTCCGGCGATTCACTAAGGCAGTTCCTCCGACGTCCACCAGCTGTCGCTGCTGCGCTGAAGTCCGCCGAGGTCCCCCGGAGTGCACGATCAATTGCCGGGTGAAGGTAAGCGCGTGTCCAGCGACCCTTTTTTTTTTTTTAATGCATCGGTTTCTCCGAATCCGTCGGGTTTTCGTACGGCCACGTCCCCCGATTTCCGTCGCGTGTATGGCAGCGCCGATGCACCACTTCCCAATCGCGTGTACTGAAATCCCGGGGCAATACCGGGAATATCGGCGCAAAACGGAAAAATTCGGTTAACCCGTCGCAAAAACGTGAATCGTTACTTAAAGATCATATGATATTGTCTATAAATTTGGAAGCGGATCCTCTCTCATGTTTTTCCTTCTCTTACTTACAAAATAGTTAGTCTCAGGTTTAGAGAGTTAAGGTACTCAAATTACTGCATGGGAGTTGGTTTTTAACTTACAAAGCACCTTAGTGAGACATGTAGTTATGATGCTTTAAAGGAGTTAGGCTTTAGGCCTATTGTAAGAAGTGCAGATTTAGTACTTACTGTGCATCCATTTTTAAAATCACAAATAAAGTGAAACGGCAGAACTGTTTTCATTACACTTTCTTTTATGCTTAGCATTCAATTTAACAAATAACATATCTTTACTCTAGGAGTTAGTCTTAACTTGCGATTTGCAGAACAATACATTGCATTTATGTAAATTGACAGATTCCACTATCAAACCTAGTCTACAAATCTTCTATAAATAGTACATACCATTTATTACATTGCGGTCAGTCTTGCTTACAAGTCATCATTTTCATTTATTTTAAAAATAGACTACTCACAAAATCATCTCTAAATCTCCAAATGTCTGACACAGACAGAAGTCATCATTTTTAAGGCTTTTTGAAGTCATCCCATAATAATGCAAGTGATACAATAAAGTAAAATAACAGACATTAATAAAAATAGATTCCCTTGAAGACTAAGATTTTGAACAAGATTTACAGCATCTTAAACATAGATACAATCACCCATTTATCAGCAATTTCCTCACATTATAAGTATAAAATACTCTCCTTAACACATTTTACATTAAACCAATTACTGCTTGTAGGCAAAGTAAAAGTTTAAAATAAAGTACCACGATGCTTAAAAAGGGTCAAATGGAACTGATACATATGAGTATTGTCACAAATTTAGAATTTGAAAATGATTTTTGCATTATTTTATTCATCATCTTTTTGCTTATTGATCAATAAAGTTTTGTTGAAATTGCAAAAAGTTTCAGTATATAGGGAGCTCCTTCTGCACAAATTTGTATGCGACAATACTTTACATAGTCAGTATTGCTACAATGCAAGTTTTTGGGCCCATAAAAATGATGAACAATGAACTCACTATTCAAAAGTATTAAAATATTTCATGGACCCAGTTACGGAGGAAAACATTACAAATAAGTAAGACTTGAAATCCATGGCATGCTGAAAAATGTTGAATCTCAATCTGATCGTCAGTACACTACTGAATACACAGTAATGTGGTTGATCAAGCTTCTTCTGACTGCAAAGTGTGTTTTCTGAAATAATGTATGGATAGGGCCTCACTTCTTGCTGAACTACAGTAGTCATGCACTCAACAGCTTGAACGTTCGCAGGACAGACTAAAAATTCGGTAGGAATTGTGCTTGCATTGTTTTTCTATGTAACTGCTGGATCAAGTTCTGGATGTTTCCTCCACAAAGGCCTCCATTATAGAATGTTCATACATCACTTCATTATCCTTTCCCATGATAACTTACAGCTATCGAGTTACCTAGGGAAATAAAACAGAAATGCTTTAGGCTTACATTTTAACTCATTTCTAATAGTGTTTGCACATGTTGCCAATTATTTTAAAAATAATAAATATATTTTCTTCTTTTAAGGTTAATTGCATTGTATCATTTCACTTTTTATAGAAAGAAAAACATAAACTGCAGAGATTTTCTAGTCAAATTACGAACTCAAGTTATTTTAGATCTTATGAGTATAGATTCATCATACAAGTCTTGTCATCAAAAGTCATGGTGCTTGTGAGGATCATATGTACAGCATACCTTCATACATTTGTGTAGTGCAGCACTTTTAACTCTGATAATTAGAGATGGGCGAATCGATTCGAGCAAAGTGGAATTCGATACAAATTTCACAGGAAATTCGATCCGTCACAAATCCGAAGTTTACGCTGATTCGAGGGAACAAAGTTTTTTCCACCTCTTTTTTAGCTAAATGGGCGTGAGCACAATGTGTTACATGGGGCAGAGAACTCTGGGAAGGAGAAAGGAACACCCTCAATGACATCTGCAGACCTGTAAGCCAATCAGCAACCGGCAGGCTTATGTGATGTCACACAGCCCTATAAAAACTGTCAGCCATTTGCAATCTCTCTGCAAGTGCTATCTGTAGCATCTAACTGGTTTTACTGTACTGTGCTGTAAAGATTTCTGCTCTAATCCCAGGGTGTCCGTTTAGGAAGATCTGTATACCCCAAATATACGTTCTTTTTTGTTACTGAAGGGAAAAGGAAGAAATCTCTGTCATATCCACACAGCTGCTGTAGTGATTTCTGCTCCTCTCCCTGGGTGTGCATTTTGGGGCATCTGTATAACGCAAATTACAATAGTTTTTTGTTGCTTAAGTTGAGAGCAAGAAATAAGTGTCAAATCCACGTAGTTTATATAGTGCTTTTCACTGTAATTACTGGGTGTCTGTTGTGGGGTATCTGTATAACGCAAATTCCAATACTTTTTGTTGCTAAAGTTGAGAGCAAGAAATACGTGTCAAATCCACGTCGTTGATTAACCACTATGTCAGAAAGAAAGATGGTAGGTGGAGTAGGCAGGGGTCGCAGCACAGTAAGGGGATGTAGCAGGAGGGGTGACTCTGTGAGGCAAAAACTGCTGTTGTCATGTAGCGGCAGTGTGTTGATCAACAACCCAAAGTTTAGCAATTTCTTCCAAGGTGCAAGGCAGCACGGATGTTTGGAGCTGTAACTACGGTCAGGGCCAGCGCATGTCCTTTACGGCGCATTGGGTGAATGTGCTTCCCGCCCAGCCACACCAACAACTTGAACAGGAGACGCCGCTTTCTCCTCCACGTTGACAAACAGCTGCTCCTGCGCCTCCTCCCTCTCCACCACCACCTCAGCCTTCACAAGTGCTGCTCCATCATACCACATGAGCAGGGCACAGCAGTGTCACGCTATACTACACCTGGGCGAACAAAGTCACACAGGGGAGGAACTGCTCCGCCTCATGCAAGAAGAAATCAATGTGTGGCTTTCTCCACGACGATTGCAAATTGGAACCTTGGTGACAAACAATGGGAGGAACATGGTGTCCGCACTGCACTGAGAATGGATGGTCCATGCGGTCTGCATGGCGCATATGTTCAATCTGGTTGTCAACAGGTTCCTGAAGACTTCCACCCATCTGCAAGACATTCTTAAAATGGCCAGGAAGGGGGCCATGTTATTTGTCAGTCGACAGGACTGTGGGATGAATAACGTCATTCTACTGCTTCATGTCCTGGAACAGATGCTGCAAAATCTGTCTGGAAAGGGCACTGGAGAAGCGGCAACTACATCTCATGGCCACATGAGTCCGGTGGGAGCTGAACTGGAGGAGGAGGACATTGGAGCACAAGCAGAGTCTGTTGAAATTAGAGGTTTTTCTACCCAGGTGACAAGAGAGGAAGAGCAGGAGCATCCGGAGGAGGTAAAAGATGAGGCAGATGACCCAGAAGCACTGTGGCGGTATACAGTGGAAATGGAGGCCGGGAGTCCCTCAGAGTCACTTGCGCAGATGGCCCACAGCATGCTGCTTTGCCTAACTAGTAATAGCCGAATAGTCAACATTCGGCATAAGGATGATTTTTGGCTCTCCACCCTCTTGGACCCTCGCTACCAGTCAAAAATGGTTGCCTTTTTTTCGAGTGGCTGAGAAGGAGAAACAACTGTCATACTGTAGAGATATACTGTGCAGACAGTTGGCCGCTGCGTATGTGCGCCATTGTCCATCCTCTGTCAGGTCTGAGCAGGGGATTCCTGGCAATCATCGCTCACGTACTACTGCCATGGCTGCTGTGGGGAGATTTGGGGGTAGGAGTAGTCGCAGCTCCATCAGCAGCAGCTTAAGTCTGGAGTCCTTAATGAGCAGCTTCCAGCCACCACCAGCAGCAGCAGGACATGGAGCAGACCCTGGCCTACTTGGACAGCACTCTACCACTGCAGGTAGAGGATCCACTGGATTACTGGGCAGCCAAACTTGATGTGTGGCTGCAACTTGTGGAGTTTGCATTAGAGAAGCTGTCCTGCCTGGCCAGTAGTGTGGGGGCCATCGTTACCCCAAGGAGAACCCACTCGTCCACTCGTAATGTGGAGAGACTGACCTTTGTCAAGATGAATCAGGCTTGGATCGGCCAGGATTTCAACAAACCAATGTCTTATGCATCAGATAAGAACAGCCATGATGCCTCCCTCAAACATTGAGAAATGAGTCTGGATTCTAACTACCTGCCTCAGCCACTATTCTGATGCTGCCACCCGCCTGATGCCACACATCTGCTGCCTGTTGCTCCATCTGCCTCTCACCATCTTTAACAGGGACTAGACACCTCCACACTCTGTCATTGTACCACTCTCTGACCTCCTGCTGCTGCTGGAACATCCACACTCTATCACTGTGGCACTCTGTGGTCTACCAGGTTTCTGCCACCTCCAGAATTTGTCATTGTGCCCCTATCTGACCTCCTGCTGCTGCTGCCACTGCCGCCTCCACATTCTAGCATTGTTCCACGCTGTGTCCTACCATGTTGCTGCCACCTCCCGAATTTTTCATTGTACCACTCTCTGACCTCATGCTGCTGCTGCCACTGACACCTCCACGCTCTAACATTGTGCCACACTGTGGCCTACCATGTTGCTGCCACCTCCCGAATTTATCATTGTGCCACTCTCTGACCTCATGCTGCTGCTGCCACTGCCACCTGCACACTCTGACATTGTGCCACACTGAGTCCTACCATGTTGCTGCCACCTCCTGAATTTTTCATTGTGCCACTCTCTGACTTCATGCTGCTGCTGCCTCCCTGCTCTAATATTGAGCCACACTGTGGCCTACCATGTTGCTGCCACCTCCCGAATTTTTCATTGTGCCACTCTCTGACCTCATGCTGCTGCTGCTGCCACTGCCGCCTCCACGCTCTAACATTGTGCCACACTGTAGCCTACCATGTTGCTGCCACCTCCCGCATTTTTCATTGTGCCACTCTCTGACCTCATGCTGCTGCTGCTGCACCCGCCTGCTCGGCCTCCACGCTCTAACACTTGTCCCACTGTGGCCTACCATGTTGCTCACCTCCCGCTTTTTCATTGTGCCCTCTCTGACCTCATGCCTGCTTCTGCTGCTGCCCTTGCCTGCTCCCGCTCTAACCTTGTGCCACACTGTGGCCTACCAGTTGCTGCCAACCGGTCCCGCAGTTTTCATGTGCTGCCTCATCTCTCTGCTCCGCGGCTACCTGCGTAACGGTGCCCTGTGCCTATCGTACTGCCGCTGCTCACTGCCACCTTGTGACGTTCTTTTTTTGGCAAAGTCATAATCTTTTCAGGGAAATTGTAATGTGAGATGCATGTGGCGTTGCTAATCTTCAAATTTTAAAAAAATTTTCAACTTCGTTCGAATTTATTTCAAATTCGTTACCCCAGAGAACCCACTCGTCCACTCGTAATGTGGAGAGACTGACCTTTGTCAAGATGAATCAGGCTTGGATCGGCCAGGATTTCAACAAACCCTGTCTTATGCATCAGATAAGAACAGCATGATGCCTCCCTCAAACATTGAGAAATAGTCTGGATTCTAACTACCTGCCTCAGCCACTATTCTGATGCTCACACCCCCTTCCCGCCTGATCCACACATCTGCTGCCTGTTGCTCCATCTGCCTCTCACCATCTTTAACAGGGACTAGACACCTCCACACTCTCGTCATTGTACCACTCTCTGACCTCCTGCTGCTGCTGGACATCCCCACTCTAATCACTGTGGCACTCTGTGGTCTACCAGGTTTCTGCCACCTCCAGAATTTGTCATTGTGCCCCTATCTGACCTCCTGCTGCTGCTGCCACTGCCGCCTCCACATTCTAGCATTGTTCCACGCTGTGTCCTACCAGTTTGCTGCCACCTCCCCGAATTTTTCATTGTACCACTCTCTGACCTCATGCTGCTGCTGCCACTGACACCTCCACGCTCTAAACATTGTGCCACACTGTGGCCTACCATGTTGCGCACCTCCCAAATTTATCATTGTGCCACTCTCTGACCTCATGCTGCTGCTGCCACTGCCACCTGCACACTCTAACATTGTGCCACACTGAGTTCTACCATGTTGCTGCCACCTCCCCGAATTTTTCCATTGTGCCACTCTCTGACTTCATGCTGCTGCTGCCACTGCTCCCTTCCTGCTCTAATATTGACCACACTGTGGCCTACCATGTTGCTGCCACCTCCCAATTTTTCATTGTGCCCACTCTCTGACCTCATGCTGCTCGCTGCCACTGCCACTGCGCCTCCCGCTCTAACATGGTGCCACACTGTAGCCTACCTGTTGCTGCCACCTCCCGCATTTTTTCATGTGCCCTCTCTGACCTCATGCTGCTTGCTGCCTCACTCGCCCTGCTGCGTCTCCACGCTCTAACATTGTGCCACACTGTGGCCTCACCATGTTTGCTGCCACCTCCCGCATTTTTCATTGTGCCCCTCTCTGACTCTGCTTGCTGCTGCTGCTGCCTCCCTCTCTCCATGCTCTAACATTGTGGCCACACTGTGCCTACCATGTTGCTGCCACTCCCGCATTTTCAGTGTGCCACTCTCTGACCTCATGCCGCTGCTGCTGCCACTGCCACCTTTGAAGTTCTTTTTTTGGCAAGTCATAATCTTTTCAGGGAAATTGTAATGGATGATGCATGTGGCTTTCTAATCTTCAAATTAAAAATAAAAATTTCAACTTCTGAATTTATTTCAAATTCGTTAACCCCAAGGAGAACCCACTCGTCCACTCGTAATGTGGAGAGACTGAGCCTTTGTCAAGATGAATCAGGCTTGATCGGCCAGGATTTCAACAACCAATGTCTTATGCATCAGATAATAACAAAGCCATGATGCCTCCCTCAAAACATTGAGAAATGAGTCTGGATTCTAACTACCTCGCCTCATCCACTATTCTGATGGCTGCCACCCGCCTGATGCCCACATCTGCTGCCTGTTTGCTCCATCTGCCTCTCACCATCTTTTAAAGGACTAGACACCTCCACACTCTGTCATTGTACCACTCTCTGACCTCCTGCTGCTGCTGGAACATCCACACTCTATCACTGTGGCACTCTTTGGTCTACCAGGTTTCTGCCACCGTCCAGAATTTGTTCATTGTGCCCCTATCTGACCTCCTGCTGCTGCTGCCACTGCCGCCTCCACATTCTAGCATTGTTCCACGCTGTGTCCTACCATGTTGCTGCCACCGCCTATCCCGAATTTTTCATTGTACCACTCTCTGACCTCATGCTGCTGCTGCCACTGACACCTCCACGCTCTAACATGTGCCACACTGTGTGCCTACCATGTTGCTGCACCCAGCTCCCGAATTTATCATTGTGCCACTCTCTGACCTCATGTATGCTGCTGCGCCACTGCCACCTCACACTCTACATTGTGCCACACTGAGTCCTACCTATGTTGCTGCCACCAGTCCTGAATTTTTCATGTGCCCCTCTCTGACTTCATGCTGCTGCGCCGCGCCTCGCCTCTTCTAATATTGAGCCACCTGTGGCGCCTACCATGTTGCTGGCCCCTCCCGAATTTTTCATTGTGCCATCTCTGACCTCATGCTGCTGGCTGCTCGCAGCTATGTCCTCGCTCCACGCTCTAACTGTGGCCACACTGTGTAGCCTCCATGTTTTTGCTGCCTGCGCCACCATCCCGCTTTTCATTGTGCACTCTCTGACCTCATGCTTGCCTGGCTGCTGCGCTACACTCCTGGCCCTGCCCTTGCTCTCACGCTCTACATTGTGCCACACTGTGGCCTACCATGTTGCTGCACCTCCCGCATTTTTGCATTGTGCCACTCTCTGAACCTCATGCTGCCTGCTGCTATCTGGCCCCTGCCGTCTCCAA